>KZ312453.1:713370-776018 GCA_000376725.2 Ladona fulva | reverse complement strand
TTTTAAGCTGTGTAAATCAAACCTGAAGAATTAAAATATTTGTGTTAAAACAAAAGTTTTTTTTTCAAAAATTTCAAGACAGATTAGTTGATTCGCAATAAAATACAATTGGAGACTGGGTTTTTAGATACGAACTCCGGTATGGAATAAATTCAGTTCGTAACTCGAGGTACCACTGTAACTCATTTAACACTTATTACTTGAGAATATGCATTCGAAATAGTTCATATGTTTTACAGTTTAAGTAAATCCGGAATCCTGTGAACTGTATTTAATAATTGCGGATAAACGTACGGTCGACTTATGCAGGAGACCAAGCAATACTCGCGTATGTGTGGAATACACAGAGCACACGAAGACATGATGAGTGAAGAGGAGAGATAAGGAGCCGGAACCGCCGGAACGCAGGAAACATTTGAACGTCGGAACAATTGAGGGTGGAAATAGAGAGGGAGGATAGCGTCCGGGGTTATTGGTACGCTTTCCGCCATAAGGGCTCCCTAAATAGCCGAGGCTGGAGGAAAAATAATATTGCGTTTGTCTTTACGGCGTACGTGCGGAATGAAGAGTGGCGGTCGCCTTGTGCTTCGGACATTAGAAGAAGAAAATGAAAAAGGGAAAGAAAGAAATCACGATGTCGCTTTTATCGCCTTCGATTCCGTCATCTGAATTCTCCGCCATACGTTCCCGTTAAAGCGGGAAGATATCGCATAAAAACAGGGTTTTATATATATTATACTGCCCTCGCTATATACGGGTTATAGGTGCGTTGCTAGGGACGTATATTGTGCCTGGGACTTTCCACTCCATACGCAACCACGCACCTGCCATCCGCCGTTAAAAGTTCAGAGGAAATATTTGCCGAGAAGAAAACCACAAATACCGATGATAAGGAATGACATCGCTCGGTAAACCTATTCTCAGAATTACACGTTCCCGATAAAAACTACTATTCTCGGATACAATGATTCTTTTTATGCTCTACGACAACTCTCAGACATGATGAAATTGGGGGTTATGCGAAGAAAAGCTAAGATTCGATGGCGTTTCGAAGATAATGAAAAGAACAGTAACGGTTCTTGTACAATCCCCAGAACATTAAAGACGTGTGTTACTGAAGCGGTAATTACTCCGGTGCCCTCGGCGAATTGATCCGAAAGTAATAAATGCATTTTAATTCCTCTTGGTTTTCAAGTGACTCTTCCGAAAGCCCTCGAGGAAATGACTGCAGATAAGAAGCTCTTACGGAAATTGCAAATCACTTCTCGAGGGGTCCTCACTTTCCGAAGAATGTGTCTCCGAATGACTCAGCGAAAAACCTCATACAGCAGATTACGTCGCAGGGTAAAACTGAATTCTAGTATACAATTTGGAGATCCTTAATAGACATTTAAAGACTTCTTTCTAGATGGTAGAACAAGCGAATAGCTTAAACCTTTAGATTTAGATTTGTATTTACCCCGCAAGCCGCCAGAAGTGTAAGACAGGGGGTGTATTACCACCTTACCTAATCTACCCCATTAGTTTCTCTGATGTTTTTCGGAAAGAACGACCAGAAGTAACTATCTGTTTTAGCGATTATTTCCTTGTAACACGTGGTCGTCGCCTCTCGAAGATCCCACTCATTTTTTACCGGAATTACAATGGATTTTACTTCGCCGAAAAATTCTGAACCGATGAATTTTTCGAAAAAAATTCGTCAGTAATCAGATCTTCTCTCCTGGAACGAGTTCCACTTGAGTGATTCTATTATGGTCGTAACGCTACTATCTAACCTGAAATCTCCACCGACAAAACGGGCTGCTCTACATTAGACCATCTCTAAATCTGAGACTAACCCTACTTCTTTTGGATCCCAAATTGAGCAGCAGCATTAGAGACTTGGTCGAATGACGGAAAATTAAGCAACTTCTTAGACTCTAGGTGGGCATCCTCTCAGGGCTTTACTCGTTAATCTTTGCATTCTATTCGCCTTTCCTGTATCTCGAATATGTTCCATTCATTCGGAGATTTCAGGTTCGACAGTAGCGTCACGGCTATTATAAAATCACTCTGGTGGGACTCGCTCCAGCAGAGAAGATATGATTACCGACAAAAGCTTTTCGAAAAATTCATCGGATTTTTTTGGGTGAAGTAAAAGACATTGTAATTCCAGCAAAAAATTAGTGTGATCCGCCCTAGGCGACGACTTCATGTTACAAGGAAATAATCTCTAAAACAGACAGCTACTTCTGGACGTTCTTTCCGCACAGCATCAGAGAAGTAGGGTAGATTAGGTAATGTGTTAATACACCACCTGCCATACACCGCTGGCGGCTTGCGGGGTACATACAAATCTAAATCTAAACACCTCTTTCACACTTGCCGCAGTGCATTTCTCTCAGCTGTTATTCTTTCATTATTCCATATTCTCTGGCTTTATCTTTTCTGATTTTTGGCAACGATAACAAACCAGCAATGAGTGTTAATATAATCTCGTTTAAGTCTATCTCAGCCCTGAGTCGTTAACTGAATACGGTAGCGTCAGTAAAGAAAAATAAACGTGATCCTTATGAACCATTGCTGCTTCGAAAGCACGTAGAGAACAAATTGAATTCGAGAAGAGGAGAGTAAAGTCGGAGGGATATAATGCAGCATTTAAACGCGCACGGACATCTACATAATACGACGGTCAGAGCGACCCCTCCTAATCAGCCCCACCTGATTGCCGTCGCACCCTGGGGAGCCACACACGCCCCCCTTTTGTCTATTGTGAGCGCACACACTCTCATCCATCATAACAAGTACTGTTGCTACGAGGAAAGGGCCCCAATTTCTATTTTCCTTTCATTTATTACATTAGACACGAACTGCACTACCTGGCGCTCTCCCGAAAGGAAATAATGTTATTTTTATACTAAAATCTTGCTCTAACGTTCAATTATACATCCTAGATGCAAGAACCTATGAACAATCCCTAACAATCCTTTTTCCATGAACATATATTTACATAGTGCCGTAATTAGAGGTTTAAGAATACTCTGTAAGCTGTACGGCAGGTGGAACTCGCGTTTCAAGAAAACGGGAAGATCCTCATTACCGATTTCTGGGAAAATCCTTATGCGCATTTCGGAAACAGAGCTTCTATTTTCAAGAGATTCAGAATTGAAAATGAATAGGAAAGGTGGATGGTCGGGCTTTTATATTTTTTCTGAAGGTGTTTGGAGGATTAGTGGGTGGGGTTATTTCTGTTATGACGTCTGGAGGAAAGGTTAGGGCTCCTTCATTTGTAAGGGCGATCAGGCTTTTATCTTAAGTGAAGGTGTGGGGTTTAAAAAAAATAAAAATCAATTGCATATCACATTTGGAAACTCTGTTTTGTAATCTCATTGCGATTGGTTTCAATATCGGGTGATATTCCTCTCAAATGTTGTCGCAGATTATTTCAGAATCGGGCTCCCAGATAGCCAAGTGGGCAACGCTTTCGAATTCGGTTCGGTTCCTGAAGGGGCCTACGTACGAAATCACCTCACCTGTCGAAACACTTTTAAGAATATTACTACTATTTTTTTCAAAATCAATTCTATCGCATATTCATCTATTATTCTTATTCATCCCCTTAGAGTAGGAAATCAGAGGAAAATTCTTCGCAAAATAATTTCTACTTGAAAATAAAACTTCATCCTGCATCATTCCAAGAGTCACTTTCTATGAAAATCTTTACCGGAAACTGTTTATGAGAATCGCACAAGCGCTTTTACTATGTTACCAAACATCCGTCTTGCTTCTCATGACTATCCCTGAACGTGGAATCCTACATAATCGGAATTGCGATCGCGTGTGTAATAAATTATGCATTATAATTCACCAGCAATTCATCGAATAATTATTTGATCATGAAAGCCAAATGGAATTAATATATTAAATACATTTTACAGACATAGTAATTATAAACAAATAAATTTAGTCATGATGATTAATTCTCCCTAGAATAGAAGAGTATTCAAGTACTCCTGCAGGTAAATTAGTCCACTGTTTTATTTATGTTACGACTGTGTGTTCCATATTTCACACGATTTATATTCTGTGATCGCTCAGCAATGTGTAATTACAGGTAAATTAACATTAATTTTCTCATTAGTTAATACTTGGATATATATTTTAATGGCAACACCCCTTCTGCAAGGACAATTCTCCAAACAAAGAACAGTCTGATCAGTCTGTCCACTGAACCGTTACAAACTGCTTTAGGAAGGATCTTTGCCTTTCTGTGCGTGAAAAATACAACATCACCACCAAACTTGCTGCAAATTCATCAAAGAATACTGAAAAGTTCGTGACTGATACAATTTAACTTTTTAACTATTGTTAATCATCAATATAATTCGTATTCTGAAGTGTATTCATCGCATGGACTCGAGCTAAAAACCAGCGATCTTTCAGACTCAAAAGAAATAACGCATCCGAAGATAGACGATAAATTGCTGTTATCGATGGCGTCATTCCTATCGTGTTTCCTTTTTAGCATTCACAATCACAATTTATCTTGACGTGATCTCGCTCTTTACGTATTGATACCAAATCTAATAACTCTTCCGTCTCGTGGTCAAAGCTGACTTCAGATGCACGAAATCCCATTCACAACACCGAAACTTACACTTCTTTTCATCCATCGTTTGCCGCAGGAATCACGCAATATCCGGCGAATGGATTTTGGAGACTAAACTCCGTCGCCAAGCTTTAATATTCTTGCGGGACGTCTTTCCAATGGACGCCGGCGTCTCCCTCCATCGGCACGGCCAGGAATTAATAATCGCCGTAATCGCATACAGATCCGGTTAATTATTTAAGGCGACGCTAGATGGCAATAATAGCGTTAATTTAAATAAAACTCGCCAGGCGCATAATCGGCGGCCAAAGGTACACAAGTGGGCGACGCGATCGTTACACGGCCTTTGGCTGCGATTAAACGTGACGCCGCCGTTCCATTAAAGGGTGTGCACGCATTCCACCAAATGCACGGCAGAGGAATTCCTCGAATGCGTCCTTTTGGTGAAAGAATCGGATGCGGTTTACGCTAGAATTCCTGCATTATACCGATATCTGTTGACGTGATGTGGAATGATTTTTCGAAACAAACAATTTCGAAGGATTGGAAGATAAAAGCTGAGAAAAACGGAACGATGTGTACGTACTTGGGTTGGATGTTTACTAAGAATGGATGTGAAAATGAACAACTTGTCAGGCAAATAAAATAGGTACTTAAAGTAAGAAGCAATTGTTGAAATAAGTACGTTATCGTTGAGTAACTTAGCTTTTGCTTGAAAATGTACTATTCGTAACTAAATAGTGTATTGTTGTTGCTAGGAGATATCTTCATTGTAATAGTCAGAAATTTTGTATCGATGTAATTAATATTTTATTTTGTATCACTGTATACTATTATAATCAAGAACGTTACCAAGAATGGGTTATCCGAAACTTCTCATTTGTTTCTAAGCGCAAGTTCCATCTGCCAACACAGGCGTAAGGAGTATTTCTGAATTCTCTACCTGGACTATCAGTCCAACTATAAGGAGAAAATAAGAAATAATAATGGTACAGAAAGTTTTCATAATGCAAGTAGAAGAGTAGTGGGATCTATGATCCCGGTAACTAAATCTTCGGGAATAGCTGCAAACTCTGTCTCTATGGAAATATTACAGATGTATTCGTACAAGCTTCATTTTCTATATTTTTGCTTTTCGCGATGATATCTCGTCCGCCTAAAAACCAGAAATCATTGTACGTTCATTTTCATCATTAGTAAGATGTCATCGATATATGGCCACATCTACTTCTTCATCCGGCACTTTGTACACTGCTAACGTTATTTGCGATGATAATGATAAAATCGGTTTTAAGCAACACTCTCGAAAATGTTTCACAATCTAGCGCAGGGTACTTTCGAGAGAGAAGTTTAACAGTCACAAATTCGAAATTCATACACACTTCAGGATATGTGATATAACCATGTGAATGCACGACACTTCATGATGCGTGACGTCACATAATATTGTCCTCCATCAGCTGATATATCAATAATGGGAATCTTTACTTCCATTGCTACATTTTCTATTAAACATTTCACCCGCCGTCGAAGGCTCTTCCCCATTGCCACTTTGGCAGCAATCCAGCGTTGCTATCTTTCGGTTGTCGTGGACAACGCTGCCGTCAATTCTAGCCAAACATCGTCTTTGAATTTTAATGAGACGATTGAGCTTAACCTACGTTCTACAATTAACTTTCTCGAGAACATTTCTGGCAGATCAATATTCGAACATCTTTCGAGGAAGACTTTCAAATGCAAAATACTAAATATATTGGAGTTATTCTCATAAATAACTCAATACGCGATGTACACATCCGTAAAATATGTGTACAGGCACTTGAGAAATGGAATTCGCCGAGATAATCGTCGGTTGAAAGAGTCCATCTACCCGAAGTAGACTCCATCTTGAGGATGCAAACAGTTAATGGAAGCGACAAGTATTGAATCCGAGAAAAATATTCAGCGAAAAGCGGTTAGGGTTGGTTAGGAATTGTTTCGACAAAAAAGTGAGCGTTAATCAAATGCTTCAAGACGAAGAATTGGAATATTTAGAAGAATGAATATCGTAACTTTGGTTAACACTGCTCAATGAATTCGGAGATAATTCGTTCTACGAAGAAGAACGTGTCGTTAAATATTGTGCCCACTGGATTCAGAGCCGCACCCGGCCTATCTGCCGCTCTGGTGCGAACATAATTTGTCGCCTCTTCAAATTAAATACCGAAACCATACATTTCCCGATTTGCAGGTAAAAATTATTTTTAAGAATTTGAAAAACCAGTGGTATTATGACTACGTTCCCCAGCTTCCATTAGCCACAAAACATCAGTAAAAATGATGTATATATACTGACATAGTGAATGGTCATTATGAGTTAATAGTTCACTTTGAATTGAGTATCATTATATTAGCTTCAACAGCCTTCGGAAGTTTAAGTAAAAACACAATGCTATTTGAGAATTAGAAATAAATCCGATCAAATCTCTCGCGAGGATTTATTCTCGGTACCAGAAAATCTTTTATCGATTCCAATTCTTCGATTAAATCCACTGCACAAATATTCCTTTCTCGTCTTGGGTTATCCGTAATTCTTTCCTCTAAATGTTTGTCAACTTTTAATTTCACGCTATAATCTTTCCTAGATAAGTCGTGTGAATCAACCAGAAAACAATAAATAATGTCGTAATATAGCTGTGTTACAAGGGTCAAGCAGATACTATTAGATCAGGAGAAGCAACATGAAAGGAAAATTTAAAATTATCTACTCAATAAGGAAAATGCACAAAATAAAGATAAATGTAAATTACTATTCGTAAAACAAAGAAGAATGATATATCTGTTTCTACAGTTTAATGCTGGTCTTTAGCTATAAAGAAAACAACACAATCAAAAGTTGTACGAAGAGTGTATGGTAAATTGCGAGAGATGGCTAAATATCTGTAAAACAACGAATTTTTCCTAGGAAGAATCCTCACCCTTAGCATATGACATAATTCAAGTTTGAATAATCAAGTCGTTCTCTTAGATTCGGTACGTCTTTTGTTGAGGGACACCTCATTGGCAACTCCAATTGATTTTCCCGATCTGAAAGCATAACTTCGCTGCAGCATTTCCTTCTGAATTTTATGTGCAGACGCTTGGCCGTCGAAGGCGTCCTCCGCTGCACATCCCCTGTGACAAATCCCCTCGGAGGAAGAAAAAGGGCCCTTCTATCATTCCCCCGCGTGGGGGCCCGTGAGCGGGGTCCTTTGGGGGCGATCGCTCATCGCCCGGCCATCAACATCCCGTAGGTCTCAGGTGGGGGGCCCAAGATAAAGGGAGAACTGCATTCGCCCCAACCGACACGCAACAAACCTTTTTCCAATCGCCACCGCTTTTTAAATTCCACCCCAACTTCATTTCGTGGACTTACCTTCCATAGACGGAGACTGTTACGCTCTGATCGGAGTAGAGAAAGCGATATACACCGAAATGTGCTTAATTTACATTTTAGATACCAAAAGAGTCCCGAAAGGTTATCGAGTGAAGTAGTAAGAAAGTAAACCGTGGAAGAAGAAAATGTGGGCTACGAACTCAATTTCTGCTGTGAAGGAGAATGCCTACTAGTTACATCACAATAAATTTCAAGCGAAGAAAGATAGGTAATATTTATAATGTCATTACGAAAATAGGGTCGATAAAAACAGTGAATAGTTAGCAATGAGTGGTTCCTTCATTCAAATCACTAGAGTAAAGCGCAGAGGTTAGTTAAGAGATAAGAAGAAAATGTTTACAAAGCATTAAATAAACTTAAACTGTTATACATCAACACCTCGAATAGTTAGCATATATTATTAGGAAGTTACTGCCTCAGAGGTAATTTTGTGAAATTATTCAACCATAATTAAGTGATATGTGCTATTGCAAATTCCACATAACATTTTCAGTACGACCAGTTTCGCCGCCGTGCGACATCATCAAGTTCACCTGCATTAATGTTAAATGGCAAAAGGGAAGCAAAGGGAGGTGGGAAGCAGGTTAGGAAGGTTGGAAACAATGGGAGTTCAAAAGTAAGACTTTAATGTATAAAAATTAATCAAGTAATATTTTCAGAGATGAGTTGAAAGGCTGCAGATGAAAACAATGGGTAAATTAAAAGTTAAATCATCAACTGTTAAAAATAAATATAGGAATATCCACTAATGGAGAGTAAGATAAAAACGGATATTCATTTACAATTTTAGTCCTTCGCATTCCTGATCTGTTTCTTCCGAAATATCAAAAGTCCAACCTCAGTTCCCAAGCGGAGAATTTCCGTTTAGAAACAATTTCCATGGCCGCCTGAAGATGTCAACTTTTAACACAACCTTGTACTCCACTTTGCTCATCCCTAGATCGTATTCTCTCGGATAATATAGCAACGATCATGAAGTTGAATTCACGTCGAAGAACTTTAAAAGGTTGAATTTTATTATTAAGTGTTATAAAAAGTTATATTAAAGTACGTAGATTAGTAAAAAGTTATATTAAAGTACGTAGTTTAGTAAAAAGTTATATTAAAGTACGTAGATTAGTAAAAAGTTATATTAAAGTACGTAGTTTAGTTCTTTATGAGGAATTTGTATTAATGAAATATTAAATATAACAATGGATGAAAAAAATGAAACTTTATCTTTTATTACGGTATATAATATTACTATATGTGTGTATATTCTTCGCTTACGTGGACATTTTCCGACAGAACTATCATTCACCAGTGAGGAAAGCAAGGGTTTACCGCTCCACTCGTCTTCTAGGCTAATCTCTTGCCTCAAGCCTCATCTTCAGGGCTTTTGATTGCTAATGGCAGAGGGTTAGAGGATCGATACACCCTTTGTGCTCTCTCAGTTAACCGATCTAAATGTTTACGCCGACAGATTTCCGTGGATTTCATTCGTTAATAATCGTCCATGGAATTAAAACCTAAGAAATTCTGCAGAATTTGGATTATTTTTCCAGTTAGAGAAGGGAAAGAATTCTTTAACCGAGGCAGATATTGCAATTCAGAGTTAATCAGAGAGATTTGTAGAAGCTCCATATCACTTGTCGGAGTTGTTAATGGAGGATGAATAATTGAAGTGCGAGGTCATTCATTACGATAAGTATGAATGAGCAATTATTCAGTGATAGAAAAGAGCAGAATAACGCTGGAAGTAATGAAAGGGGAGAATCCAAAGTGAGCTAATTTTGTGACGAGTGAATATTTTATACTTCTTTACCACAATTATCACTTAATGAAGAACGAAATGAAATAAAGTTCGATTGCGCATCCGATTATGCCGTTTTCGATGTCGAAATTCCACAAAGCTGAGATATTACATCCAAAGCTCACTCCGGAATCCCCCGTTTTCTGAAAACATTTTCCAGTGATGGTTTCGATGATCTGATCTCAGCATGAGTTCAGGAACAACGGCTTAAAGAGTAAATTAATCTCTATTTTATCAACAGCCGAGTATTTTAGCGATATGATATGATAATAGCGATATGACTGAGACTCAAACCACGGCCTCCCAACTTCCGGGCAGGTATTCTAACCACTAAAATACCATGCCGCCTCTCTTATACTCTGTTTGGGAATGCTTTTTGTAAGGCGAACAGCCTCCACAATAGTGGCACAAACTGCCGCCGGATGGTCCTCCTATGTGCTCGCCTTGCTCACAAAAGCATTCCCACAACAGTGAGGAATAGACGGGGCACGGTAGTTCAGTGGTTAGAATACCCGCCCGGAAAGTGTGAAGCCTGCTTTCGAGTCCCAGTCATGTCGCTTTATCTCACACACGTTATTCTTTGGGTTTCAGCCCATTACGATTCTTCCGTGGTGTTTTTCACCTTTCCCTAATCCTCACAAAAATATTTCACATAATTTTTTTAGTAATCCAATAGGTACAATATTTTACTATACTTAGTGGAGAAGCTAGAATTTTGGTTTTCCAAAAAAAAGTCAAAGGAGCGGCAGTTTTTCGGGTGGAATACAAAGAGACATGAATAGCGAAAGTGAGCACTTTATGTCAGCCGAATCATCCCCGTGCGCTCGCTTCCAAAATATATACACACATACGGACGGATAGTAAAAAATATCGTTATTTAATTTTACTTTTATTGTGTCGACAATAATTCGGGTCCACCGAATATCCACTAACAGTCCGTAAGGGGTTTACCAGGAGGTTGTTAATGCGAAAATCGGACATTTCCGTGTGTGTGTGCGCGGCCATTACGCGATCCTCGACTGCTTGCTGTCGGAGCGGCAATTTGGAGGGGACAGTCGGCGATGCTATTATCGGTGGCCTTTTTTTAAGTGTGTCGACACAAGGACAACATAGCGCCAGAGAGGGCGTTTTTAAGCGCTAAGTACTCCGCCGAACAGATCATTTTGCGACCGAACAATTACCGAATCGGAAAAACTCGTTCCTTGGGAAATCATTGCGATCCATGATTCTGGACATGTCTGCCGAAAGATTTATTCCTCCGCCATTACGGATGAAGTAAATTGGAGGAGGAAAGTGCATTTTGGATCAATACTATATATGGAGGATTGCATCAACGATATCGGATTTCCTCTTTTTAAAGCGATGCGCGTTATCATCGCCATTTTGTTTATAAACGATGCGATAAATGACTGTAGAAATGCAAAAAGAGAGTTTATCACCTACTTTAGAGAACTTCTTGAGACTTAACGTAATCAACTTACACTAAATAATCGACTTCTCATCATTACAATAGTCCAATGGCATTCTTGCGATTTTCGATCAATTAATTCGCAATTCTGCTTCCATCGATTCTTCATTAATGTAGACTTTACCGACCATAGTAAAAATATTGGACTTGCAAGGATCACCACAAGAAAGGGTCAGATGAGAGATCTCGTTCATTTAGAACGGTTTTGAACAGTCGAATGGAATTGTTTGCCAATTGTTTTATAACTGAAAATAACATTTAAATTCATTTCCTCTCCCCTGCTAAGCTCCTCCTTCAATTTTTTTATGTAACACGAATTTGAGAAATTATTTTCCAAGATTCTCTTTCTCGTTCCGACTGATTTCCAATCGCGGTGAGGAATTATTAGTGCTTTCTAACACTGAAGTCCAGGGTTCGAGTCCCGGGTAACCGGGTGTTTCAGAGCCAGAGCATGGACATTCGTATTCGTCGTTTGTGCCTGTAATAGATTGATGAAACTAAACTAAGCCTAATTGTTAAAAATGGTATAATTGCGGGGCCCTGTTTCTGTTAAATAAATAATAATAATTATAATAACTGATGAAATATATGTAAGCATAAGGATGCGAAAATATAAATCTATTTATTACCTTCCCTTAATAGAATTTTAGGAATGCTATTCACGTATTTGGAGTAACAAGAAAAAGATAGGACACTTATAGCGGAAATGTGGTTCTGGAGAAGAATCGCAATAATAAACTAGCACGATTAAAACCAATAAAAAAGTGCTGGAAGAGGTTAATGAAAAGAAAACGCTTCTTCAAACTGCACATTAAAGAAAAATTAAATTTATCGGACATAGTGACTTCATTAAAACATTATGGAGGGAATAGTTTTGGGGAAGAGGTCAAAAGGACCACCTAATATGTCCTTACTTAGCAGTAATGTCGATTACAAAATGCAAATCATATGAGAATATAAAAGCAGCAGCTTCAGACCGAGACGAGTGGCTACAGCGACAGAAACAAGTCAAGGCAATGCATTTTGAAGAAACAAGAAGAGCAGCGTGTCACCGATACGGCAGCCAAAAAGGCCCATCATGGACCCTGAATCACCTGGATTTAATTGCTGACTTAGCATTTATATACGTAAGTATGTGGCAGACTACCACCAGGAGTAGAGCCTAATTAAAAGTAGTTCGAAGATAATAAAAACAAATAACAAGTCAAGTTTAACATAAGAGACATTCTGATCGATAACCAAAATTAACAGCCACGAAACTCGGTGTTGCAGAGGTTAGATTATCAGCGTAGTAGCGTCGGAATCCCGTGTTCTAAGCCTGTTAGGGTAAGGTTGTTTGTGTTTGCGTTCGTGACTTGAAAAAAGTTAAATGTAAGTGGGGTTTCTTAAGGGCACAATTCCCCGTGTAGAGTCGCCATTATTTGATTATAACAGCATCACGAGTGCTTCACCTTAGAACAGAAGACCTCAGCTATATTTCTTTACTGCCCAATACTATTGTCAATAAAATATTTATTCAATTATTTCAACTTAAAACCAGTAACATTAAGCAATGTTTTCTTTTCTATATATACATGTATACATTATAAATAAATAAATAAATAAATATATATATACATATATATTTCTTTATTATACCTATATACATTTTACCCGTAAACTACGTCTATGGGTAAAATGCGCTCCTTATCCGTTCAGAAACTCTTCTCACTCTGTGATAAATATTAATTTACTTTAGATTTTCAATGGAAAGGCAGGAAACTTTCCAGTGATTCACACAGCGTTTTCAGAGAATAGTGAAAGGGTGCACTGCGATGAACTTTGGGGATAACATCGGAGAATAAAGGGATGAAAGGAGCCAAGTTGGCTGAGTAATGAGGAAAGAGAAAATACCGAAAAAGTGACTCGTCCTCGGGAATGGGAGGGCCCCCTCACATAGGAGTGTCCGCCGTGACAATGTCGTGCTCAATCTCATTCATTGAGTCACGAGAGAAGATTTATATTTAATCTAAAAGCATATTTGTACAGAATTCGAGTCGAAGAAAAACATTCCACGGAACCCCGATTCGGATGAACAGGAATGGAAATTTGGAGGATTCAAGGAAAAGAAAGTAAAGGGACTCAGAAAACACGTACATTTCAGCAAAAATAACAGCAGGTGCATTATTAGAACCGACGGGCTTTAAAGATGTTTAGCACAACCGTTTTTCATCAAAAGAACTGCTATTAACCGCAAACGATTCTCCAAAAATAATTACGATGATCCTTTTATTTTTGAAAAATGTTTGAAGTGTAAGGATAAGCTTGTTGGCTTATTCGAAGAATCACCCGAACTGTACGTACGTGCAATTCTCAGAAAAAGGAAGCTGTTTCAAAATCAGTGGAATGACAAATGGCAATATGTGCATACAAAATTATTTATTGTTTACATGAAATAAAAAGCCAACGACGAGAAATGGCTAGGATTAACATACGCTTCGTCTTAAGAAACAAAGATATGTTTTTCACGAGTATGTAAATGGGTTTGGTTAATAACTCATCAACATTAAAACTATACGCAATTTGAAAATAAAATATGGAAGTTAAGAAGAAAAAGGTGGTTCGCGATAAAAAAGATAGTAACAAAAAGAGGTTGAAAGGATGGCCTTACAGACACCCTTAAGGAGACCTATGAATTACTAAAGGAATATTCAGCCACCAATTTGATTGGATTTGAATAAATAACCAGAAAATAAGACGACAAGAATGACGGAAATCGAGATTTTCCCACCGGAAATGAACGTGAAATATGAAGGAAGAGAAAGCGAAATTAATTCAGGAAAATAATTATTAATTTTAAGGTAACAGGAAAATTTGAGGAACAAGGTTGGATACGGGAAGCGGAAAGAATGAGCAAATAATGAGAAAAATATTGAAAGGATTGCTGAAAGCTATTTTCTGGGTCAATTGACGGCTGAAATGGAGAAGGAATACGAATGAAGACGATGCATCATTTTGCAGACATCTCTTTTAGAATATATGAGAATGAATGGCCTTCCCACGGCGACAACATTTCCGAGAAAATTCTTCCACATTTTCCTTTCTTTCTCTGAATTTCATTAAGATCACCATCTCCGAACACTCATCAACCGCCTATCCTACTGCGTCTTTCATTAGACGCCCATATTGATTACATTTTCAGACTGATGATCTCCGTTATTTAACTTATCTCTTGCATTTCCTATAACCAAAACAACGACTCAAATATTTCTGTATGCAATGCCCGAATGCCTTCCATTACGCTTGGCTGTATGGATTCACAGACCCATAGAACGGTATTTCCCCGCCATAGAAACAATTATGGGGATGACCGCGTAGATATCTGCCGGGAGATGGATGAAGAGATTCGTTTGGGAATCGATCGGAATTCGGAATGATTTCGTCGGGAATGCAGAGACGGGAGTCGAAAGAGTGGTCGGGCGCTTGGAAAGCTTGGCTTATTCCGCCGTCACTTGTTTGTGTTGGACTGGTCCTTCACTTTCGATTGATCAATTCAAGAGCCAATTGAACCATCGGCAGAACGCTCTTGACGCCATATCTCAGTTGATTTTTGCCGATATAATCGCTGCGGTCGAATGCCCCCGTGTAATTCATGAGAGTGAACATGGCGCGTTTAAACACACCATTTCGGTCAAATAGCGCCCGCAATTTTTTCTACGATGCCGACCTAATGATGAAGCATTAACGATCCCTCACTCACCATGCCTTCGATCCGCAGCATGCATCTGCAATAAGCACACCAAACCTGAATTTCCAACAGCTGGTTTTTTTGAGTAAGAAGCGATAACCGCCTGATAATAGTTAATGCTTTCTCTTTCTTCTCCTTTAAATGAGAATGATTTTGAATTAAAATTATCACATGAAGAAGAAGAAATATACACGTGATGTTGACGTCCAGAAATATTGTGCCATGATCAAGAAGTGGATTATCAAAGCAAAGGAGGAAGATTTGGACAGGAAATGTAGCTCGCTTTGATTCTAGGCAATATTTGGAATGCTTCTAACCAACCGGGATGTAAATTTATGTAAGTGTAATTAGAAACTTAAAATCAAAACTACTTATAAAATGTTTCAGTGAATCAAAATGAATTAAACGTTAGATATCGTAATCTAGGTAAATTGACATTGCTTAAAATGTATAATGGTTTTCGTTACCTTCGAAATTGTTGTCCGAAAGTTAAAATGAAGAAATTAAGAATTATTGGATAAAACGTTATATATAACATGGTAAATATTTGTAATTAAATTTTCTCTTCTTAAANTTGTCTCTTCTTAAAGAGTTTTGGATGTAAAAATAATTAGTATGTGCGAAACATCGACATTTGATGAACATGATATTTGCCAATTCCCCATAAATTGAAACTTTTCGAAAATTATCATGGTAAACATGAATTTTAGCGTGCTAGACTAAGGTTAACCTAAATTTGTGTGGCTTTTCAAATATTCTGCACGCAAATATCACCTGGGATCATCTTTTAGCTCAAGATGTTTTTAAACAGTGATTACATTTTTGTATCGCTTAAGCGAATTAATCACATGTTTAGCTCAACTAACTCATTGACAATCTTGAAACTCGCAGTCTTCGAAATTAAAAAATACCGTGATGAGATAAAAAAAGTATTCATATAGCGATATAGCTAAAGATTATTAACAGCTTTGGAAAAAGGTGTGATTAAACGAATTGTTTGTAATATTTGATAATTCAAAACAGAGACAATGAAATTACTTTCATCTCTGTAAAGGCCCTGGTTCGAACCCAGGAGTAGAAAATACGTTTCGATAAGAGATGTAAGTAGATTTCGTTTTCATGACTTGCAGAGGTCGTTTCTTTAACAAAATTAAATTAGAAACAATGGTCCTACGAAATTGAGACAAGTGTCACAAGAAAGGAAAATAATCATAGAATCCTATTTTATTCGTGAATAATTCATATAATTCCGAAATTGCGAGAACTTTGATAAAGTAGACGGAATATTAGTAATTTTTTTGGGAAATAAATAACCCATCCCTTTGACGACCAAGGCAATTGTTGAACATTGATTTCATTAGTTATCCCATATAAATGCACGGGGATGATCAGTTAATATACATTTCCATAAGAAATGTACGTAAAATAGATTTTCGTTTCCTGCAGAGGTTGTTTCTTTTACTAAATTAAATTAGAAACAGTGGTCCTACGAAATCAAGAGGAGTATTAAAATAAAGGAAAATGATCATATATTCTTATTTTAGTCGTGAAATATTGATATAGATCCGAGCTTTCGAGGAATTTGATAAAACACGGAAATTTCGTAAAAGTTTTGGGAAATAAACAACCAATCCCTTTGACGACTGAGGCCATTGTTGAATGATGATGTCATGAATTATCCCATTAAAAGGAACGGGGATAATCAGTTTTTGTAATTTTTATGAGAAATGTACGTAATGTAGGCTTTTTGGGAAATAAACAACTATTCCCTTTGACGACTAAGGCCATTGTTGAATGATGATTTCATGAATTATCCCATTAAAAGGAACGGGGATAATCAGTTTTTGTAATTTTTATGATTCATGTACGTAATGTAGGCTTTTATGACTTGAAAACAGTAGAATAAATATTATNGTTTTTGTGCTTAGGAGGACCAAATATATACGATAATAGATATATTTTTAAACTAAATCAAGTCCCGTCATGCTTGACGGGGGCGTTTACTAGTTTTAAATAAAAGTACAGGTGACAATATAAGTCATACCTGAAAGAACAATTACACAAATAGATCTACTCGTAATGAAGGAGAAAAAATAAAATACTGTTGTACAGATATGGCAAGCGGTAGATAAAGGATCACTTACTGATGGAAAGTCAAGAACAATGGAATGAAGAGTTTAATCTGACGGATTGGGACATGGAGGGAAAAAACGGAAATCAAATCTTTTATCCTGTATTTACCCTTAACAATATTCTGAAAAAAAGAGGGTCATTGCGATTTAAATGTTCCGTGAGAGATATTATCCCTAAGGTAGTTGCTATTTTTCTAATTTAAGGTTGTGAAAGGGCTTGTGACGGTACCGGAGAGGTGAAAGAAAGAAATTGATTGGACTCTGAAGAATTTGAACGTTAGAGTAGCCGTTGTCCAATCAGGAGAACAATAATCAGTAATGAGTTACCTGGAGATTTCAAAATGGGATTAATATAATTTTTTTAAGAATAGAAAAAGGATAACTGTAGCAATTATAGAAGAATACAGTACTGAGCACTGTTGGCAGAATTTATGAGAAAATTTTGAAAAGACGAATTGAAAAAGACCTTCAGGAAAGAGAACAAAGTGGTTTCTGCTCAGGCACATCTTGCATTGATTACATATTAAACACACGACACGTCAGAGATAAGTGACTAGCCCACACTCCTGAGACTTGCCTAGTTTTTTTTGTATCTACACTTATTGTTTCCCTATGGCTCTCATGTCCTCCCTTTATACAAGCTGCTTTGTCAAGTTAGTTTAACCAATCCTTGTAATTTACCTCAATATTATGGATGCAATCAGTTATTTTATTCTACAATCATTATGAAAACAATATCGGTGGGCAAATGGATACAGATTTATCAATTCCGTTGACCGTCGCGCTCAATAGCATTGTTTTTGAAGATGTACTCGGATATTCATCCTGCGCAGAAATCCCTCGCAGCCAATATCATTGGTATTCATACCACAACGGAATCAAGGTAGATGGCGCGTGGTCGATAAAATGCGCAACAAAAGAAGGGGCGGGAAGGTTGAATTGAGAAATAGTCGGAGAGCTATAGGAGGGGAAAAGTAATGTTTCAGAAGGAGGCTGTGGAGCCAAATTCATTGGAACGATCGAATCTTCGCGGGGAATAAAACTGCACTTGGGAATCCTAGACATGTAGACGTCGTCTGTTTATTCATACCCCCCTTCGTCGCTCCATATCCTACCGCCAATGCAATTCGCCAAATAAATCGTCCCAAGAATTATTTTCTGAATATAATACTCTCAATAAGTATGGACAGAATGGAAGAAAAGGTATATTTCGCCTCAGTCTTGTTCAAGGCTGTAAGAAAATAAAAGCTGAGGTACGATCTATACTGGATAATGACATTCATTCTGGTTACTGTTTATAGACAGGCATGAAAAGTGTTACTCATAGGCTACCGGTACAGCACTGATGTGAAATTGTTCCACTGATAGCAATCTTCTTTAAAGAGTAAAGAAAAGTCTAACGACTTCATCCTGCATGGCCATCTCATTCCCACACCAAGGCTTCCGTAGCTAATGGTCGAGGGTGCAGCAAACTATAAGCCTAATAATTGTGAGCTGAAAACCATAACCTACGACTAAAATAAGAATCTTAATTCAATTTCTCTGTCGTACCGATTTCGTTCGACTAAACTCCCTAATTTAATCAAGGAAACGAAGAAAAGGCAGTAAACTATAGGAATGAACTTTCATATATTTCTTATGGGAACGCCTACACTCGTCGCGGGTCGAACCGATGACTTTTAAGTGCAACTAAAAGTACCCTTTAATCTGCTCAGACATTTAACCCCTTTTAAAGTTTGAAAGTTAAATTAACTTTGGTACCAGAATTTTAGGCGAACACATGCACACACGGAAAATCGCCAAATAACTCTTATAATTCGCATAAAGACGTGACGTGCACAATTAGTTCCGATTTTGCTTTAAGAGTTGCAACTAGATCCCCAGCTACTCCCGCTTGTCAACAACAAAACGAAAGCGTGTATCTAAGCAAAGGACGATTGAGCTTAATGTAGTGTCCTCAAACATGAAAGGCGGGCAAACAGTGCTCAAGAACTCCACTGAGACGCTTCGCCAACCTCGAGGCATTATCGCAGTTACTCCGGCGACGTAAGTGGAATACGTAAGCCAAATGGAGGCGACAAATCGAAAGGAAGACTAGTAAAACCCCAAAGAGAAGTAAATTCTCTTTTCCCGCGGATGGTTTCGAGGAGAACTTTTGCCGCAAATCAACTCGAATGTTTCTCTCGTGTTTGCAACATCCATTCATCTCTACGAAGTGCAGCAAACGGAATGTTCTCCCCAAAGTGAAGGCGCACCTAGAGGAACTCTAATCCGATCCACCCGCCCTTCGAGAGTCCAATTTCTGGCGAAGGGGAGTTTTCCGCTACATTAGCCACTCGAGAATGCGCGACTTCCTCTTTCCCTGTCAACTCCGCACAGATCTGCTCGGTGACGCGGACGAGAATCGAGATTGGGAAAATAAGAAGGGAATGGAATAAGAGAAACAAATACTTGGAACCCTTGACGCGCGCAGAAGAAGACTCCAGCATCTAGAGATGGAAGGAGAAATGGAAAGTTTTGGAAACGGGATTCGCCTGTTTATATACTTTGCAGAAGTAATTACTGCTACAAATATGAAGTAAGGCTGTTATAAAGAAGGTTAGGAAAGCTGGTGAACGTACTTCCGACAGTGATTAACATATAATAAGATTTTCATGAAATTGTAAAGGGTTTTAGGAAGCAATTCAACCTAAGTAAAGCTAAATGAAATTCTCTAAGGGAAAAAAAGCTAACAATAAAGGTGGATGTGAAATATAACATGTAAAATTTCCTTGCTTCTTTGTCGAGTAGATTTCCTTTCTAACCTTTCCTAACTTAAGTAGAGTTCTATTTTGAGACGGAACTGTACAAAATGAGGTTAGGCGAATCATATAAGTAGACAAGTAAACTTTCATGAAACGAAGAAGGCCGATCAAGAAAGTTCTTCATAACGTAATTATGTGGGGATTGGTAAATATGTGGAGTATTACGCCGTAAGTTGTGAAATGTGGACGCTAGAAAAAGGTCATAAAAATATTAGAGTGCCAATGAAAATTATAATGACATATTTACTATCAATAGATTCTGGCAAGACTTTGTGGTAGGAAGCCATAACGTACGGTACGGGTAAACGTCTAACTTTCATTTTCTCAGTTCGTAATGACATATTTATTTCTTTTTCGTAAAGATACAAGCATAAGAAGAAAACAAAAAACAAGTAGTGATATTCGGCACCACTAAGGAAAGCCTTTTGTAAGGATTGCCATCACTTAGAATAAAAAAAAATTGAGGACGTGTTTTAGGCACATATGAAAAAAGAGATTTTTATTAAAAATGCTTGTAGGAATGGAAAATATTCAAACAAAATAGTCAGGAATACAATCAAAAGCTTAAAATAAACTTCACTTTGCAAAAATAAGCATCCTTTCAATTTGAAAATAAATACCCTCTTATCGGGTAAAGATACATGATACAACTAATGTGCTATATATGAATAAAATTGCTTACATACCTGATTATTTAGTCTGGGAATTACAAAAAAAAGAAACCTTCTTAAGTTATAAGCAAACAAACAAGGTGTGTTGATTTGATGGATAAACGAACACAGAAGTGCAGAATGTGGCGGAAGAGGGTTTTAATTGATGAAGGAAATCAGAGGAAATGGGTTGATCAAATATTGAGAGGATGCGACAGAAAGTAAAGGAAGGATGAAAGGATGAAAGGGAAAAGACCGAGAGGAAGAAAAGGGCAACAGCTGTTGGATGAAATGAATAGCAGGATTAGTTATCAAGAAATAAATACATGAAATAGGGGCACTTAAATGAAAGAGAGGTAGGGGATTTATGAGGATAGCTATCCAAGATAAGGAAACCAAATAAAAGAAGCAGAAATACGTATAATCT
Organism: Ladona fulva; assembly: GCA_000376725.2. Lineage (NCBI taxonomy): Eukaryota > Metazoa > Arthropoda > Insecta > Odonata > Libellulidae > Ladona > Ladona fulva. The sequence continues at coordinate 755,015 of KZ312453.1, read as the reverse complement.
CATTTCTAAGCATTGAAATTTAAACAAAATTGAAATTTACACATGTAAAAGAACGATGTTTTATCTGCTTAATCTATTTTTCCACANTGTTAGACTCGAAGGGAGAGAGCAATAAGTATTGTAAATCTGCATTCTGTATTGACAATAAATATATTTATTACACGTAAACAGTAAGGTGTATGCAAATATGTTCTGATGTCTCAATTGTTTATGTAGGAGTGGTTAAAGAATTTAATAAAAAATTATTGCTGATTTATTCTATTGCCATGTACGATCTCTTTTCTTCATAATTCTTTCGATTCTCTTTCCAGAGAATGAGTTTGTAGATTATTAAATTACTTTTCGTAGCAATATCATTTTATGGTTTCTTAAGCAAGGAAAGCATATCGCTTGGCATGTCGGATGTCACGGTGCTAATGGTGGTGGTTGTTAAGTCGGAGTCATCTCAGAGCTAACGAAGATTCCAAATTAGAAGAATGTCAACGAATGCCATGGAAGCATCCGAGGCAATTCTGCTACTGAGAGTTTTGTTGGTGATGCCTTACTGTTGTACTGGGACTACACTGTTGGTGAGTTGCATTTTTAACAACAAGATAAGTGTGAGTGAGATGAATATGGTTACATGAGATGTACACAATTTGTAATTTGAGTTTAAGTATTTGTTAATTAACCGTTCAACGCAATTTATAATTGCAAGGAATACGATTGTTTTTAACATTACAAATAAATATAGATCAATAATGATAATGTGTGCAACAGCAATGTCAAAAATTATTATAGCAATGGAAAAACAATTTTACGGACATTTCCTTTTGTCTATTGTTATAAAATGTAAACTCCTTCCGTCCCCTTTAGGATACGGCTTTGCCTTCTTTCAGGAGTATGTATNTTACTATAGTCTCTTTCAAGTTCTATTGCCTTCCTCCAGAGATTCACTAGGGCATGTATGCCCTGTTTTTACCAGTCCTCTTTCTAATTATGGACCCAGGTTTTCACTTTCAATTGCCTTCTGTTAATAACTGCATCTATCAACTCGATATACAAAGAAATAGTCAGGAATACAATCAAAAGCTTAAAATAAACTTCACTTTGCAAAAATAAGCATCCTTTCAATTTGAAAATAAATACCCTCTTATCGGGTAAAGGTAAAGAAAAATTAGGTAGATAATACCCTGGAAAAACAATTTTACGGACATTTCCTTTTGTCTATTGTTATCAAATGCAAACTCCTTCCGTCCCCTTTAGGATACGGCTTTGCCTTCTTTCAGGAGTATGTATTTACGGAAAATATCACAAATTTGTCCCGGAATTAGGTTTATTCACCTACTTGATTATAAATGATTGGATTACGCACAACCCCTGCAAAATGCCCGATACGTTGAAATATCCTTTACACGTATTTTCAAAGCTTCTGCCGAGCTGAAATGAGTTTCCTTGATTTTCCTATAGTTTTCGCGATAGTAGCGCAGTTCCAAGCAAGGAAACCGTGGATTGTAAACAGCGACCTCCGATCCGAGAAATGGACTGCATTTATTTTCAATTTAGTGCAAATGCCGTCGCAGTTTCGGGACGAAAATGGCGGGAATGCAAGCGACAGTCGAAAGAGGAAATTTGTGGAAGTGCCAATGAAAGCGAAAATATCCGCAAAATCAGCAAATGACTCGGAAGTCCCAATCGTCCAGATTCCAAATCCTGGTGCGGGGAGGCGCTCCTTCCATTTCCAAACAAAAACAATTGAAGGTCGTTTGAGCGCAATCGCCTCGTTTGAAGCACCCTTTTAGAAGCTCATTAAGCGAGACTCGGATGCTGAGGGACTAAACCAGCGCCATCTAGTTGGCGAAAGCATCAAACGGAGGGAATGGATCGATTGATAGGACGGAAGCCTGGGACAAAGCATCATATGTTTGTATTAAAATCACTGCCGCGAATACCCGGGCAGTCCAAATAAAAGATTCGCAGTTTGCGGATTTAACGGCGATTGCGCCTTAAATTATCGAGAATCGGAGGGAAGCAGATTGCACGTCCCAGCTAAAGATACGGCAGATATACTTTTACAAAGCCTTAGCTTATCACGTACTCATGTGGACGTTTTATCAACCCAGCGGCTGGTTTCCTTGACAACTGTGCTCGCTTGACAACATTCAAGTACTGGGTTCGGATGCGTGTTGGGGTATTGATGTTTTGGTTCGACCATCGAGGATTAATGGAAAGAATGGTCTCATATAAAAAGAGGTTAAAGTAAATTGTAGCGAAATTATCTTCGATTTCAACTTAAGCGTTATTTACAAATCACGATTATAACTACAACACCCACTGATGGCTGCAAGGTCGAAAATTTACTCTGTAACTAAAAGACTTCGGAAAATGCGACTTACGATTTTCATTTATTCTAGAAATTATATTTATTGAAGATTATAATAACAACTCCGAAAATACTTATGTGTGATACGCAAACAATATTGGCTACAATTAGTTATAAGGATTATTTTTAGTTAAAGCAATACTTTACAATACATAACATTTCTTAAAGTTACTTTGGAGTAATTTATCTCCCGAAACTGGTTGGGTTTTACAGAAACATACTTTTGTGGATTTGTACAAATATTGTTTATTAGATATGTGTACTCAGTTACACCAAATTAACGAAAACAAAGTTCGATTTTTATAACAATAGAATCTTAGTATTAAGAGTAATAGAATCTTAGTATCGAAATATAAGAAAGAGAAGATGCTCGGAAAAGAAGAACTTAACAAAAAACTCGATGTAAGTACAGTTCAAAAATAGAATTTGCTAACTCACCAGCCGTCGCTGGTTTAAATTAAACTCAAAATGCTCAATCTTCTACATCTTTACCTGCCATTTATTCCTTACATGCGAATATTTGTCGTTAACAAGAAAAATATTCCCATCTTTTATCACCTCCTTGTATTTATAATCAAACGTCTTTTGATGAAAGGACTCGACTTTACTTTATGTCCCTCAATTCGCGGAAAAGAAATCTCCCTTCGAATGACCCCTCACAATTTCCCCGACAGATACGATAGCAAAAGGGCAAAAGGTCGCAATGTTTTGAGGGCCACAGAAGAGAAAGTCTTTTTATTTTGTTCCGTAAATTTCTTCGGCGACACAGCATCTTCAAATATCGCTTGTATTTGCGGCCATGATTTCCCCAGTGAGTGGACAGAGCAATGGAAAATATTAAAACAGACGAATGTCTGGATAAAGGTTCTCCTTACTGTGGAGCTAACGGAGATTGTTTCAGTGAAGCATTTCCTCCTTGTCGGTAATATATTTCAATTCAATACAATGCAAAATTTGATCGATTTCCGTTCATGGAAGCATGCGGAAGAGCAAATATTATCTTTGATTCCACAGAAAATTACTACAGCATAGGAACTAAATATAGCATGTTGGGAATTATAATAACTTTTGACTGTAAAATTAACCGCGAAGATTTATTAAATGTAGCACGTTGATGGATGCTGTATGACTTGATGTAATATTGTAGTCTTATGTACATTGTTAGACTCGAAGGGAGAGAGCAATAAGTATTGTAAATCTGCATTCTGTATTGACAATAAATATATTTATTACACGTAAACAGTAAGGTGTATGCAAATATGTTCTGATGTCTCAATTGTTTATGTGGGAGTGGTTAAAGAATTTAATAAAAAATTATTGCTGATTTATTTTTAATTTTCTTTTCTACTGTATGTACGATAAATATCCTTCCTCTTAGGCATCTCTTTGTGTACAAGGTTTTGAGAGTGTTTTATAACCGTGATAACAAGCCTTATTTGTATTTTTATAATTTAAGGTCTTTGTGTTTTGTAATCCACAGGCTAAATGAACAGGTATACGCAATTTTATTCTTATATTGAACCTAAGTTGCATTCTATACTCCCGAAAAATATTTCTACTTTACCCGATAGTATAGACTAAAATCGAATGAAGTTCGCGGGAAAATGAACACTGAAAATGATGAACTAGTACCGTTGGAATGAAAACACTGAAAATGATGAACTAGTACCGTTGGAATGGAAATTTAAGATTACGGTATTTAAGAAATTCTTCGAAGAGAATATTCACAATATAAATCGTATTCATGAGCCATTCTTGAAAATTAAAACATTCCTTTAACGTTAACATTGCGAATTCTTTGCGGATTTGATTCATAGATTACAATTAGAATATTGCATACCAGCTGTTAAAATTTTGTTCGGAAAGAACATATGCAATGCACTAAACATGTTCAAGTACGTTTCATAAAATACAATAAATAGAGGATAATACATCCTTTGAAATCCAACCAAAACTTACGTATGATTAGGAAAGGGATAAGGGTAATTTCCTACGCTATGGCATACGCATTGGAAAATTACCTTACCAGTTAATAACTGCATCTATCAACTCGATATACAAAGACGTAATTTCGCCGAAGGCCAAAATAATGGAAAATAAATCTCTCGTACACTTCCACAGATTTTATTAATGCTACATCTTTCGCCAACTAGCGATGTATTTCGCTAGCTATCAACACCATCACCTGATAATGATCACCTACATGTTATTTCTTCTCCATTGCATCTATCAACATCGTAATCCACTCGGCCGATTGTAAATCTGTAATTGGGAAGTATTTTATACTTCACTAAGGTTATTGGAAGGTACATACTATAGAAGAAACTTACTGGAAGGTGGTGAGTTATCGATTTTATTTAGTTACCATCCTTTCCAAAAATCCAACAAGACGGAGAAATCCCTTCGAAGTTCACATTATTTATTATTTGAATTTCCTTCGTCCTCGAGGTTATAATAATCATAAATTACACAAAACATGCAAGAGTTGCTTGTAACTTATTTGATAAGAAAATAATATTAATATATTTCTCTCAAATCAGTTTAATTGATTTTTTTTCCAAAACATTATTTTTGCGAAGTTTTTGTTTCATGCCATTTTCGAAGGAAATTTGGTCATACGAGCATTCTTTAGAAAAAAAATTGAAGCTACCAATTTATTACTACCAATTTTATTGTAGAATGAGTGCATCTGACGATTTTTGGCAAGATACACGACCAAAAGGAAGATTTTTATTTTATGTAAAAATAGGCCAATTTTTTAAGACATGTTTCTCGGAAATTTCTGAAAATATCGAGCCAATTTTGACCTTAAAATGTGACAAATTTAATGTATTTTGAAATCTTATTGCTTATCTTGTTCTGTAGAGCGCATACTTTAGGAGAGTTTGAGCTGAAACAGAAAAAAGGGCAAACATTTCCCTGTTTTTTGTTAATTGCGTAGCTCGCACAGATCTTTTGAAGCTGCAAAATTGGTTCCCGATTATCGACATGGGTCCTAAAAACATATTGAAAATTAGAACTGTTTGCAACGTCGGGTGTAGGTATAAATTGACTGGTCCCTGTAGGAGATGCTGAGAGCGGATTCCATCAAGAGGAGGAGGTAAAGGAGTGAACATGGGAAGACATGTCAGCAAGAAAAGATGGATTCGGACCCCGTGAACCGGCTCTAGTAAAAACAACCCTTGGTCTGCAAATTAGCCACCCTTTGCATATCTTAATCTCCCTTTTGGCGAGGGAAGCGACAAATACCCAATTACCCCTCCTCCTTAATGCAGAAAAATCAAAGATCGGGAGGAGAAGAAAAGGATGCTATAATTACATGGAAAGAGTCCAATTAAACGATTTCGTATGATCTCACGTACACTGGCAGACAGCAGGGGGAGGCATCCGATAAGGAGGTGACAGCAATGAAGACGGATGGAGTGCCCTCAGGGCTTGAGATAAGGGGTTTAGGATGGCCGCAGGCAAAGGGTTACCAACTCACGTCGAAATTGCGAAGGCGGCGCGGGGTCACCGGGGGCAAAAAGGGGCGAAATAGCGATTATCAGGGATCCTACACACTGTTATGAGTCCCTCGAGACTTTGATTTCCTCGAGCGTTTCAAACTCTAATAGGATCTTGAATTCGATTCGTCCTCCGTAACTGGAGTTAAGGGAATAATGCACACGTCAAATGTAATGGATTGCCGGTCGAGCTGATGGCGAAAAAAATTTGAATTCTTAAGCGTGTGTCACGTGCTCTAAGTTCCGATGGAGTGACGGTTTCTAGGAAGTTCTGAAGAGTAGAGGGGGAAATGCATTGCGGTATTCACTTGTCGCAAAGAGGTTCATTGCTGGCAGTAGCGTCTCAGCTTTGTCTAATTATACCACCCAAATGCGGAATAATGAATTTCCTTTCGCTATTTTAAGTTTCAAATTCAAATCAAATCGCAAATATATTTGTATTAAATATAATTTTAAAGGAGCGTTACTCTAGAATTTTAAATACCACTCTTAAAATGCTGAANCAAATATATTTGTATTAAATATAATTTTAAAGGAGCGTTACTCTAGAATTTTAAATACCACTCGTAAAATGCTGAATTTTTTCATTCAGGTTCAGGTTCATTAAGGGGGACTGAATGGCTTTTATTCCTCTATTAAAATTCTGGTTTTGCTGAAACAGACGTCTCCGTTGCATTCACACGTACCTTCTTTGTCTGACTTTGCTTCCCATTAGCAACATCTCCTTATGATTTTGAGCATTTATATGATAGAATTTTACGTAAACATAGAAATGGATGATTTCAATTCCGAATTATATACACATGAACAAGTATTAAAAGGTAAGAGAAATCCAACCCAGAATAAGTAGTTTCTTATATTTTGCTTTTACCCAAACAATAGAACACTTATTCAGCAACCATACGTCCGATATTTACGCTCAATATTTAACGAGTCATCAATTCTATATTTCTTAACAATAACAAAAACGGATGAAAGGTAGCGATGGAATCTTCTTTTAACAATCAAATATAAAAATTTCCCATGGTTCTCTGAGATCCACTTCCGCCTTCCGGAGTTCGTTAGCTCCTCACCTTTCACCATTGAAAGCGCGGAAACATTTCCGTCTCTGTTTATTATGAGCTCCGATAAATACTTCGCGTACGAAGAGAAGCACGGAGAGGGCACTTTCAGTGGTTTATGACGCCGTCAACTCGCTTTGCCGCACTGCTCTATCTAAAAACGAAGTCTTCCGGAAGTTGGTGGATGAGGGATTTATTTCGTAAAATGAACAGACCCTTTGCTATAAATTCACGCAAAGGGTATAGTAGAGGAAAATAAAAAAATAATTTCCAACGTTTTTTCTCTTACACACATATTTTACAAAAATGAAATTCACTCCTATGAAAGAAAGATGTCTTATCTACTCAACCTATTTTTTACTATAGTCTCTTTCAAGTTCTATTGCCTTCCTCCAGAGATTCACTAGGGCATGTATGCCCTGTTGTTACCAGTCCTCTTTCTAATTATGGACCCAGGTTTTCACTTTCAATTGCCTTCTGATTCACTCACCCTCCATACCCAGCAACCAACTGTACTCCTATCGACTGCAGATGTTTCATAGTCTTTACACTAACTTTTGTGAATATTCTCTACCGTTCCCTTTTCTACGCACAGAAATTCAATCACAGTGCGTTGTCTGTAACGTTTATCACGGTCAGACTCCATGTTGAAAGCTTCCAACAGCTATTCTTTCTGCAGGAGAAAATTGAAACCATGCACATATATGCGAGAAACGTCAAAAAAATTCGAATCTACGATTTCGAATTACTAGCATTGGTTTTGGCTAAAAAAAAGTGGGACATTACTTTTTGGCCAACCCTCGTAGATGTTTCCATGCAGAATAAGAGAAGTAAAATATCTTCGTCAATAATTTAACTGAGTAAATAATTACATTTTATACTCACACAAAAGTGAAAAACAAAAGATCGAATACAAAAATTTGTTGATTTCCATTAAAATTATCACAAGAAGTTTGATGCTGAAGACTATCCACCCCAAAATTAATTTGGAATCATTAGAAAGTGAATGGAAGAAACACGACATGGTGCTTTAGTGGTTAGAAAGGCTGCTCAAAAGTGGGAGACCTGGGTTTCAACCCCAGTAGTGACGCTACTTTTCACCTTTATGATTAAAATTTGAATGCAAGTTTTTGCCTATGAAAAATAACATATCCCGCCTTTACTATCAACGCATTCTGAAATCGATTAAAGAAACTATTCAACAATTTTAGACTTCCGAAGAAAATATTTCGCTTTAAAATCTTAACAAGAACTTACATAAGCTTAGCCTAGCAACGCATGTGTTTCTTAAATGAATGTCGGAGGATCCCTTCAAAAGTGCTTCTCCAATTGCAATTCTATAATTTCACACTCTCAAGACATTAGTTTATACGCCGATAAGTGGAAATAAGTGATTTTGCTACGTACTGGAATGGTACAGCACAATGGTACAGTACAATGGTGGCCAACCAAATTGATAGATGATTTTTGGATTTTTTCTGTGATATCCTCACATTCGGTTGGATAAGGAAACAGGACTTCCAACGAGATTGAGTAAGGGGATTATTTCTTTTTATTTCGATAAATATGAAATCTACGTTCTTTTATTCTAAACGTACAAAAGTGATGTTCAAACATTTCTGACAAATTCCGAAGAGAGGAAAATCGATGTTGAGAGCATCAACCCTCCGAAACATAGCGACAAGTCCATTTCCGGACTAAGGACTGCTTTAATCAATTTCGGGCCGCTGTGTGTGGCGTTAAATATCAAAGAGCAGCGCGATTCGTCCTTTTTCTTTCGCCCGTGATCTAGTGAAATGGGATGAGAGGGATTAATGACCGAATATTTGTCATAGCGCAGAAAATAAGCGCCGCTATGTCGTAAAACAAAAATAAATCGAACTTCACACCGCAATTTAGTAAAAAATGTTTACCATTACATGACTATATTCCTCATTGATATTCCCGTGGATCTATCTACCCGCGGTTCTTTATTACTTTGACGGAATAAATTACTTATTCCTATTCTAAGATTTATTCGTTAAAATGAGGTCAAATGTATATTTCTAAATGGATGAAAAAATAACAATTTGTATAATTCATCTTCAGTCGAAAAAGCGCCGCAAAGCGGTTTAAAAATACAGCATATTACAATTAAAAAGGAATTTTTCCTTATGCCAGGGTCGTAGCCAGGATCCGTCTTTTGGATTTCTGAGTAAACGCCAAATTTCGTACATTTACGGGGCAAGAAATTCACTCAGAAAATATTCACTCAGTAGAATATCTTGGAATCACCCTAACCAATAACTTAAACTGGAGCACACACATTCGAAAAACATGCGGTAAAGCAACTAAAAAGCTCGGTTTTATAAAGCGTATTGTAGGTAGATGCGATGAAAAAGTTAGAGAGCGATGCTATTTCACGTTACTTAGGCCCCATCTGGAATATGCGGCGAGTATATGGGACCCAGCGGATGAAACGAACTCTCGCAAACTCGAGAAAGTGCAGCGTAAGGCGATACGTTTTGTTAAAAAGTGCTACGATAGAGAAGCAAGTGTAACGCAAATGCTCACAGACGCAGGTTGGGAATCCTTGAAAGAAAGGAGATTAGAAGCTAGGCTGCGATTGTTAAACAAATTCAGAGGAAATACATTTTCGGATGACGTAATTGATATTATGCGACCCCCCTGCTACTTTGCCCGATCCGACAGTGAGCGTAAAATAAAAGAAATAGACGCGAGGACAAGTCGTTTTAGAGACTTTTTTTCCGCGAACGATACGCGATAATAATAAATTAAAGAAGTAATTCTTCTCTTGGTGTTCACACCCCCTGCCACACGACGGAAGGCGGCTTGCAGGGTACTTATGTAGATGTCGATGAAGAAAACTTCAGGCATTAACGCAATGATGGGCAAACTACGGCCTGCGGGTGAAATGAGGCCCTCCGCCTACTTACATCCGGCTCGCTAGGACGATAGTGGCGAGATATATAAATGATTTTTAGATGGTTAGGGGTTTGATAAATAATTTTGTAGCCTCTGATACTTTCATATCCTTCTCTTCATTCTGAATTAATCAATCCTAGATAATAATCCATATTAAGCATGATAAATTCGAGAAGAACTTCGGGGAAATATTATTTCCTTGAAATGCACACTCGAAACTGAGGCCTGCTGACACCCAATTAAAGTGAGTGCTCTCCGACCCGCCAGGTAAACATTTTGCGGAACACTGTCTTAGCCTAGCATATACGAAATCAGGTTTATATTTTCTGCGAGTAACCACTGCCGTGAGTAAATATTTAAAATATTATAATTTACCACCCATATCCTCGATTGTTAAAACCCATTTTGTCTCTATGGGGGGTTTATCACCCAACAACCCCCCCCCCTCCTGGCTACACCACTACTTAGCATTCCCTTTAGAAATAACTTCCAGGTGTCCTTTATTCCTAGCCTTACCTCCTTCCAAATACGAAGGCCTAGCCTCATAGATTTCAGATTCCATCTCAAGTTGTACATTTTCTTGTTTCACTTCAATCATGACGGCAATTTGCTCTCAACCGTCTTAAACTTACAAGGACAATAACTAATCCACTAGCGTAAATATAGCACACACTGTTCATTCGCAGAAAAGCATGGTGCTTGGAAACTGCTTGGAATGTCTTTGAGATACTCCGGCTAAACAAACCCATCCAAGGAGACAATCTTACATCACAGCGATTCAAATAAGACCGAATTAATACGGCTGTAGATTGTACTAGAGAAGAAGGAAAGCTATGTGACTTGGAGTTGTGCTCATTAATGGGGTGGGAACGCCGCAGGGAAATGCTCCGTCACAAGTGCGGGCGGAAAGCATTCGCTCAACGAAGAATATGGGGGCGTCGACATACTGAATGCAGATGCTGGGAAATTCCAAGACTATTATGGGTCTCCCATACTAATTACAATTCTCTCCGCTGTTTCATTTACATCACGAATCGTTCTAAACTGAGAACTAGCCATTGCTTATTATTTAGGGTTAACTCTGCCGAATTAATTCGAAAAACAGGATCCGAATACTGCAAAAATGTATTTCCTCTCATAAGAACAGATATGTATCAAATAATAATTTCGTACTGTAAAGTAAAATATCAGTGGATTGCGTAGAATTATCAAATCCTTTCATAAAATAAATATTCATGAGTGAGAATGAGCGCAACAATTTGAAAATCAAAAAAGGTTCCTTTATTCAAACCAAAACTTCCTCACTTATCAATGTGCCAAAAGAATAATAAAAAATCAGAAATATGTTGTTAAGAATAATAATTAATTGGAAAATGTTTTATTCGATGCATTACTTGATTAACTACAGTAATATGTAATTCGTGATCTAAGTAAGTACTTTACATTTACGTTTGTGTTAACATACAATGTTGTGGATTAATATCAATGGAAAGTCGTGTAAATATAATAGCAAATAATTAGTAATAATCTTTATGTACATAATTGTGTTATCATGTAACTTAAGATGCTTAATCTCACATTTTTATTAACATGTTTCTTACGGTACAGTTTGTAAATTTGGAAGTTACTGAACTGGAGTTAGAATTTTAAATTCATAAATAACAATATTTATTCATTTCATATTCTTGATTCACATTATCATTGAAGACTTTTCAGTAGACTCTTTCCTGGTTTTTAAGCGTGCTAGAGATAAGATTCATGATACGGAGTCCCAAGCACATAATCATGAATCTTATTTCTAGCACACTTGATACATCAAGAAAAAGTCTACTGAACAACATCTATTTCTAACCAATAAACTTGCGGAGCAAATTTAAATCTGGCAGCTTTTTCAATTATATCTTTGTTTCTAACCTCTTCTTTATTCTAGACGTAGTATATGCTAACATCAGACAAACTTTTCAATTTAGTGAATTTCTTCAAATTAATTAGCCTGAAACTGGTTTAATTTATAACATATCTCGCTGTTGCCCATAAAAATAAATCAATTTCCTTTCGCGTATGGGATCTTTATCCTCCACTGGAACTTCAAAGAGCGCACCGACGTAATATCGCGTGACAACTGACTTTATCTCCGCTAATAGAGTGGTAACTAGGTTCAATCAAAGCGCAACGTAGAAACGTCGGAATCCTTCCTCTAATTGATCGAAATATTCCCTCGCCAAAGATATGCTTTGCAGATTCCTTAGGGATTAATGGCGGATTCTCGGCTTAAAAGGCATTCCATTCCATCGCAGAATGAGCAGGAGGCAATTTATGCAAGATTCACTCCTCCTCGCCCTTATTATCGGAAAGTTTCCCCGACGTGAGAAGAGGGGAGGGAGGTGGCAGCACCATCGCGTCTCTCTTCTTTTCATCGAGTAGAAGGGAATGGCTTGGGCGAGTTATTTATGTAAATAGGAGGAATAAAAGAGGGGAGATTTAAAGGGATCCGAAGAGAAGTGGAGAGAAGAAGGAGAGGAGAAAACTTTTCTCCCAGACGCCTCTTCTGCCATCAATTCCGTAGTCTCAATCCCATAGTGCGAATTTCTCAGCGTGACAGCGGGGGTCCGCCTTTTGTTCTACTAAAGGCGAGAAGTGTTCCTTCCTCCCCTCCATTGCTTCCGTGTTTTCCCGCTCGTGGTGTTCCGATCGCCGAAATCGGATCACAGTCAAGTTCGAAGGAATTTTTCGGGACATATATATTCGCGGCGAATGTTTTCATCTTTGCGAAGGGATTTTTGGGCTCCTGTTTATTCTGAAACGGGGAGCATCTGCCGCTGAAGAAACGGAAGATAAGTGGCGAAAATAAATTCACAAGTTAGGGTAAGTCAATTCCTGAAATGAAATTCATGGGGGAAAGCATAAGTCGAGAAGGAGACAAAGAATTCAGATATTGCGACTTATTCCTCGCGAAATACGACTTTTGATATTCCTCTATCTCGCGTCATTCATTTATACGAGATGTGTTTATTTCCTGGGGGAAACTAAGCTACTGACAGCACTAAATCAGAAGAACAAACAGCTCTCCGAAGTTTTTAATATTTTGCAAATTTATTTGTGTTATAAATCTATCACAGGCATTGCTTTTGATATAACGAAATAATGTTAGTAAATTATCTTTATCCGTGTCAGTTTTCCCTAAAATGTATATTATACAAAACCTTATATATTCTGAATGAATCTGGATGATCTAACAATATTTCTTAATACCTGGACCATTCATACAAAGATATCGCAATCAAAAAATTATAGAAATACACACGAATTTTCAATATACTCGAGAAAAATTCAAGTTGCTAATAAAATGCAACGTTACTTATTTCATAGAGCATTGCAATTTCAGTACATTTAAATAACTAACTAGTCATAATATACCTGTAAATTACTTCAGATATTTATAATTGGAAAACATTGATTTTATTAATTTCTATACATTTACTATCAAACAATTATTCCAACTACCGTGGAGTATTTAAAGCACCAACTGACACAAAAATACGGTATAGAGGTATACATATATCATAATAATAATAATAATACAGAATACTTATAAATAGCCCAATACATCTTCACTTGTTTGCTTTATTACGCTTTCCTTTATTTTGAAGTTTCTCTCAGAAATAATTTTTCCGACTTTGTTTGAATGCGCGTCAGCGTGGCAACCCGGAGCAGCAAAGAGACAAAATCCACTCTAAAAAAATTCATCCGTCGAATGGAAGGAAGACTAATCACTAACACACGCCATCTTCCCAACGAAGAGTGCTCACCGTGATTTTACGGATGCCATTTTCAAAACCATTCACATTCACTTCTCTCCTTCACTCTCATTATCTTGCGTGCGTAAGTCGATCGCCGAAGACTATTAGGGCAGCAGCAGTTGGCCATTGAGATGCTTCTTCTCACTGCAAAATTTGAACCAAACGCATAATCCGAATAAAAGATAAATTTAACGAAAGTTACGGACGTCAAAGTTAGATGTTGATAAAGTATTTCTCGGTTAAACTCGAATTTTTCATATTTGATTATTGCGGTTATGATCTATATGAACGCGTGGAGTTCTTAACCTATGTAATGTTTGTGACGAGGAACAATAAATTAACTGAATTTAGCTTTTCGTTGGTGAACACAACCATCGAATCAATCTCTTTCATATGATATAATGAAGATTACTATCGCATTTTCCTTTTCGTTTGCCATTCTAATTTTCAGTTATTTTAACTTTCGATTTTAATCGAAAGTATAGCGTGCGCTGTCGATTTAAAATCGACAGCGCACTTTCTCGTTATTGTTGATACGTTTGACGACGGTTTCGATGGACGAGTGGACTTCCCATCCAACCAATCCGCGTGTCTGTCCTTACGAAGATCGGAAGGGAAGAGAACGGAAGAGGACAAAAGCGGAATAAGAGATGTTTGATTGGAAGAGGGTGACCGAGATTAGAGGGGCGGAGGATGGAAGATAAGGAAGGGCGCGGGTTGATTATAAAATGGAGGCGAAGTGATGGGAGGGCGATGGATCCTTCACCAGAAGGTAGATTTCCATCCGTCCTTAATTCAGAGCCAAGGGGAGAGGAAATGCGAAAGAAGACATTTACTGGGTTTGTATCCGTAGCAAAGCATTTATCACGCTTGGAGTAAACAAAACAAATAATGTAATCCAGTCTAATATGTATGCGATTGGAATCTTCGAGTCGAAATATACGGAGGAAAATGAGTAAGAAAAGTAATTATTACTGAAAAAGGAAGCGCAAATGAAAAGAGTGACAGAATAAGAGATGATGCATTCAAAGAAAATTAGTCGAAAACGAAAGATTTTAGTTGACTGCCGGTAATCCAGTAATTGAAAACGCTTAGAGAAACGATTTCCAAAATAATGAAAGGAAATTCGATACCAAACAATAACTGCACGACTATTTCTTAGTGCAGTAGACACTCGCTTTACGATACTCACCCATTCCACTGACTCCATCGTACTGTGAAAATATCGTATCGTGAACACTCTGATAGCCTGCAAACTGTTACAAGTAATATATATTTGATTCTAAAATTGCTGTATTAGGTTTTAAGGATATTTAGGGGTTTCGCGGTTTTAGTTGAATTATTTACAATATCGTTAATAATTTATTACGACTGGGACTTGGTCGGAGTATTATCCTGTCGCAAAGGAACACAATCGGAATACACATATCGGAAAGATATTGTAACACGAGTCAGGAATTGTAATGCGGAGCGCAATATCCTAATAAAGGTATATCGTAATGTAAATTGCGAACACATCGTAAAGCAGGGCTGCGTAAGTTTACTCATTTTAGAGATTTGGACGGACTGCTTCAAGAAAAGCACTAACATCACATTTTTTAAGAACTCATTCTTTCCGCGAACTATACATGATAATAATAGGCTAAAAAAATAGTCCGAACACCCGGTGTTTTCACCCCCTGCCACACACCGTAAGGCGGCTTGCAGGGTATTTATGTAGATGTAGATGTAAGCGATTTCAGAAACGGAAAAACTGATGTGACATATACACAGTAAGTGTGTACATTTATTTCAATATAATTTGACAATGATATATTTTCGTAACAAAATTAACTGATTGCACTTAGTAAACTGAGGTGGACAAAGGCAAGGTTATCTGAATATGGGGAACCAAGTATGTCCTGTACATAGAATTTTTCATAGAAGCGGAAGTTTTCATTTTCAATTCAACAAGTATTGCAGGGAATTAGTAAGAATTTATATTTACGAACACGTATAGAGGCATAAAATTTGAATGAACGGAAATGATATAACACAAATATCATGTTTTGCCGGTATTAGGGAACTAATGAACAGAATTAATTCTAAGGAGACACTTATTTACGAATTGACAAGTGACGATCATAAAAAGAAGACATCAAAATATGGTTTAAAAAGTCTCTAATTGTTACCATATCTTTCTGTGAAGGTTATTTGTGACTATAAAGAAGAACTTAAAAGGCTTCATATTCCACAACAAAAATATATTCCAATTGGTAGCGAATTTCGCCGAGAGACAGTTGCAGAATCGCAACAAATTCGAGTTGTTCTCCACAATTCTTCCGCAAACATCTTTAATAATGTTATCGCTTGCGATGTTACAGGAAAACTATAAAAGCCTCCGCCGCCTCAAGTGCGAGATCCGCTTTTCGTTTGGGAGGAAAGTATAATGGGGAAGGAATGACGGGATGCTGAGAAAGACTGGTCCAGGATCTTCAGAGCCACTTCAATGCTCAACTCCATTATTCTTCGGCACTAAAAGCACACCTCTCAACTCACAACCCCAACCACACCTCAAACCTCTTTCAAACAACATTCTCTTCAACCCTCTTCGAGACACAGCGTTGCTTCATCTGACGGGAACTTTGATTACTCTTTCGCATTTAAGGACGGTCTGCTACTCGATGAACCACTCTAATTCTACTGCACCCTACCGTACGATATTTGAACTAAAATTTTCATAGTTATTGACATCTTTATACTTAACCCATTTCACAAACAATGGCGTATTTTCGATTATTATGTACTCCATATCTATCGGTGAAATACGTTTCAATTATCGCACTCTGCATTTGAAACACTTGCTCTGCGTTTTGACTTCAATCGGCAAATCTGATAATGCTTGATAAGAAGATTTCGGAAACAGCAGAGGGCTATTCATTTGGTTTCTCCGATTAATATGTCAAGGAAGCCAAATTAAATAAGTAGATATTCGTCCGTCTTCACTTCCGTCACTTTTCTCACGTTGTCCTTGCTGCAATTTTAGAAAGAACCGAAAGATTATTGAAAATGATAAAATGAGACTGTATTACCGGAGAAGTAACGTCTTACCTGGAAAAAGGATTTTGAGGTCATGTTCAGCACAATGTGCTCTAAAACCACGGAGCGGTAGCCGAGTAAATTAGGATAAATTTTCAAAATTAAGAGATGCATGTCTCATAGGACTCATTTACAACTCTTTGTCGTCTGCTATCACGAGACGCGCACTTAAATTGCTCCGAATTAATATTTCGAGCATGAACTGATGGAAAGACACGATCCCACTCATGTATAATATGCGCGTATGACTCCAGTCAGTTGTTTCGCATCACAACTTTGAACGAAGTACAATGGCTTGTACTCGAGCACTATTTTTACTTGGTTTATATGAATCTAATGAAGCCCATAGCAGTTTTTTCGCAGTAGAAATGGAAAAATGAAGAATGAACTAAGCTCATGCAAACACGGATAGAAACGTAGGGAGGAGTAATCTTGATCAACAAGGAAGGTAATTTGTAACTAAACTCAGTCACGACGTGTCCTCTGTAACAAAATCCTCTCATCCAAGCGTTGGGTTAAATTTACTCTTCCGTATTTCGAATATTATTAGTTATTTGCGACATGAAATTTATTTATGAAATTTGCGAATGCAGATTAAATATATTACGTTCCGAATATGCAGTACATAGCAAAATGTAGGGGAACGACCAGGAAATTTCGCGATAACTGAATTTCTTAATAACGTAATCCGTCACGTAAGTTCCGTGAGCATTTATCGTCTTTTGTATTGAAAATCATCTTAAGCTCATATGTTTACAGCATAAAATGTAATAGTCAAGTTTTTGAACAAAATTTAGCGCAATTTTAGATAGAGAATATTAATTTTTGTTGACTAAAATCCCACGATAAATGCCCCTAACGAAAATTGTGTAGGGATGTTTTTCCTCTAGACTGCTAAATGTTTTCGTTTTAGCCACTATTTCGTGTAAACCATTTGGTGTTAAACGATTCGATGCATGTACAATGAAAATTAAACGGAAGGGAACAATTCTGCACTTCGTATTAATTGATATTTCGTATCCGTTTCTGCGTAAACCGGTTCTACCGGAACGTATTCAATAAATACTATGACAATATTTCGTGGGATTATTCCCAAAAAAGGATCAAATATCAAAGTTAGGCAAATATTCTTCACTACTGAATGACAAGAGAATTGTGAGTTTTAGTCAGTGAGTTTTTACGAATTTCTGCCTTTTTATTGGCAGATATTTCGTGAAAACTTCAGGAAATTCAGTCAATAGCCTCCCAAATTTGACCCAATCAAGAAATCATAAATACAGTGATATTTAATATGGTGGTGATTGATAATTAATATAGAATAATTGTTGACCAATTGAATTCATTACAAATGTTTATTGCATAGAAATGCTTTCCATAAAACTCACCTAATCACGACAATAGAGGATGGCGACCGAGTTTTCCCCTTACCTGCAAAGTAAAATAGAAAGACTTTCAAAATTAAAAGTACTAAGTGAAATCTGGTGGAATTTCATTTTTAAAAAACGAAGAAGAAATTAAAGATTTAATTAGAATTCTGTGGAAAGTAAATCTGATTTTTTCTTCGTTTTTTTTTAAGAAAGACTTTCGTTAATTTTAACAAGATTGGCCAGCATAAATACATTGCGAAAGTACAGAATTCATATAAAATTACGGAGAAAAATGTGCATAACTCATACGCATACATGCATAGAAACGACGTCATTTCGGGCGAATTAGGGACTTATTAGTTTCATATTTGGCATTTAAATAAGATGCACAAAAGAAAAAAGGAACACAAATTCAGTTACAATTGAAGTAAAACCAAAGCTAGCATTAGTTAATTTTCAGTTTATAGATAAAATATGCCACTGAAAAAACTCCTATAAGTCAGGTAGACTGACGTAATGCTACATAATTGTATACCAAGATCTTAATAAATTTTAGAAAGTAAACATAAAACAGTGAGTACAAAAACACAGGTAGAATGCGAGAATTCTGAACATGTGAGGGAAGTGCGTTCCATAGCATAGATACATGCAGGAACACGATCGAATGTCATATAAGTTTCAGTTCAGTAACTCAGTCATTGGAGATTAAGATTTTCATGCTCATACTTATTCATTCGTACATTTATGATGGTTATCACCTTCGTGAGCTGTGTAATTCGATGAAAACCATCTGGCGGTAGTTTGTGCCACTATGTGGAGGATACTCGCTTCGCTCATTAACGCATTCCCAAACAGTGTATACTCGTAATTGACGCGGCATTATAGCTCAGTGGTTAGATTACCTGCCCTAGAGACTTGGGTTCGAGTCCCAGTCATGTCGTTATTTTTCACACATGTT
This sequence comes from Ladona fulva, assembly GCA_000376725.2. Lineage (NCBI taxonomy): Eukaryota > Metazoa > Arthropoda > Insecta > Odonata > Libellulidae > Ladona > Ladona fulva. The sequence goes on along the minus strand of KZ312453.1, from coordinate 735,961 downwards.
ATTGTTTGGAATTCAGCCGCAAAGCTTTTCCATGCAAATTAGAACACCATTCCTTAGTCATTGTAATTATAATTTTCTCGTTATTTTAACCTGAAACTGAACTTAAAAAAATCATGTAACACCATGAAAGTATTTATTTAGATTTAAGAGAAGAATACGTAATTGAAACACGGCGAAAGCAATCAACAAAAGTCTTATATTTTCGTTGGTCATAATTCAGAATAGATGCGGAAAATCTGAAGATCTGAGGGCCACACAAAGCGTCGGCAGGAGCAGTGGAGGGAAATAATAAGTTGACATTTTGAGCTGACAGAGATGGGGTTCCCGAATAAATAAAGTTTCAAAGGGACGAAGAATGATGTGGCGGTGAAAGACAAGAGGCGAAAGGAGGACTAAAATAGAGAAGAAGGCAAAAGGAGCGAAATTGGTTGATTATAGGAAGGAGAGGCAAAGGTAGAAAAGAAAGATGAATTGAGATTAATTAAAGAGCAGAAAGGAAGCAGTTGGATGGAGACAAAAGAGGAAGAAAACGATGCCCCGGATTCTGACATTTAAAGAGATTCCTCAGATCAAACACGGAGTAATATACTTATCCGAAAGAGGTTATATCTCGTCAGGAAGGTGTAAAATAAAATACCGTCACTTGATGATATCATTTTTATAGTTTGATATTTAGGTTCATAAAACTTGTGTTCTGTATTAAACGTTCTGATTTTGCACCGTAACACCAAAATATAAGCAAAAAATGGTAAAGATAATTTTAAAAAACCTCCAGTCAATCCCACGATTAACTTTGAAAATATATTCAGTATCCAAATAACCTTTGGTAGAACTAATTTCTCATTATTTGCCTTACAGTCTCATCTAGACTACGAGGCAAATTAATTGGTTCTTGTGGATGAAAGCTTCATTCTAAGCCTCAGAGATAAGGAAACTATTTTGTTATTTGATAATATCAATCAAAATCAGCAATTAAATTGATTTAAATCAAACAACATTAAAGCATCACAATAATAAAATAGATCAAATAATAGTAATTCAACAACAAACGCAAAGAAAAGAATCCAAAACAATTTAAATAAGCTAGTTATCCTTGGTTTATGATATACTTATCCTTATACAATCTTGGAAGAAAAGAGATTACTCTTATCTTCCAAGGAAGCCACGTTGAGATCAATTTCATCGAAAGTGCGTTTATTGAGTACTTAGCAGCTATTTTGTGACTTTATGGCATAATGACCATAATCCACAAAGAGCGTGCTATAGGAGGGATTGATGAGAAAAATAACAATGGAAAAACTCACTCTTTGAAAGAATAATTCAACATTCTTTAAATCTCCATTTCCTCCGTTTTAACACCGTCCTCCAACCGCCGATGATCAGCTCTCAGGTCATCGGTACAGAAGTAGGTAAAGCCTCGGGATTAATCTTTCAAAAGGTTTACGGAAAGGTCAATCATTCAAATTCAAAAAGGCTAGCAAACGGTATAATTACCAAGTCCGCAATGGATTACGCAAAAATAGCAGTTACAGAAATATTGAGTACTTGTAACTGTAGAAAATACCTGGTGGGCAAGTTCTCAGAACAATTGAATATCTACATCTACGTGTGTACCTGACGAGCCACCTTTCATTTTGTGGCAGGTGGTGCATGACTGTCCTAATCGTTTGCATACCGTTTAGCTAAGAGATGAGTTCTTGGTTCTAGCATCTATTTCTATGAATTTTCTTGCAGTATCGGAACGGCATATGTAACTGGGAGCACGCATAACATCAGTTACACCTTACAAGAATTAATTTAATCTGAACTTATTAAATACTTAAGTAAATTAAGCCTTTGCTTAAATGCGTTTAGATATAGTGCTGCAGTATGCAAAATTATAGATATGCAAAGGAGTTTCCGAAGTGTTGGTTCAGCACTTCTTTATCAGAATTCAATCGTCAGTTAGCGTTCCCACAATGACATCGAGAAAAACCACCGAATCATCCCAATGTGTATATGGGAATTTAGAATTTAAATATACTATAGAAAGCACTGCTTCGTAGAAGAGTCGCATTAGATGCTTATCGTAGATCTTAAACCAGCATTCCAAACAGGAGATTTTAAAAATCCACAATGATCTGGTTATATCACTTATATTCCAAAATGAAATAATAAGGATTAAGCGATTACTTTTCCCCGTATTGAATGAAATAGCCATTTCTAGGCCTATATGTTCTTTAATGCTGTTCGCTGTTATTTTCCTTCCTCCTTCAACACCGTTTATTTCACAACTTTTAAGATAATCTACAACAGCGCTGTTAGCATTCTTGTTATTACTCCCGCAGGAGTCTAACCAATGTATGAGCACATGCGTAGTTGGTTAATACTTCATAAGATCCTTGTACCACTCTAAAATTCAATACGAATATTTTTTCTCTTAAGGAAGAACGTCAAATAAAAGCTTCGCTGTTTTTGAGTCGAATTCTGCGGCCACGTGAAGCAAATTAAGTCCGACTTTGGGTTCCTTTCGAAAATGGAGAAGAGACAAGTGGGAGAGAGGTCGGGTATCCTCTTAGGCAAAAAAGGACAAAAAAGGAAAGAAAGAAACGTAAAAATGTACGGAAGCAGCGGATTGGTGGAGGGAGAGCGGTATCGGTTACACCAAAAGAGAGGGAGAAGAAAATCCACAGACGAATCGATTCGAAAACAGAGGAAATAACGTATTAAATTCAGTTTATAATCTAATGATACACTTTTACCTTATACTCAAGCATTAACTGGCTCCTTAATATCCTTTGGATAAAATTCCCCTTTCTCACTAGTCAATATACTTGCGAATACCCTCATTGTGCAGGGTCATCGCATTTCTACTTACAGTGCCAGTCGAGTTCTACTTCTAGAATACATGCATCAAGAGCCAAAGTCATTACGCGCATTTCGGCATTGAACATGATTCGAGCATTACCAACCTTATTTGTGGACGCTATTCTCCTTTAACCTCACAATATTGTTAAGAAGCACCTCTCTTTTCCCTAGAACGATCTTATGACTTCGAATTTTCGTGAAATTCAGTAAATTCAAGGTTGTAATCCTCAAAGAGACTATCACAATTAAACAAAAAATTGTAATAGAAAAATGGGTATCTTTTGAAATCAAGAATACTGCGGCATCATACGTACATATAACGCATGTGTTGGGTCGTAACATTCACTCGAACGGGTCGCAAGGCAAAAGAAACCGCACTCTTTAGAAAAAGATCGAAAATACATATTTTGTTTACAAATTAAACGGATGTGCAATTCCAAGTCCATCGATTTAATAGAATGGCTGTCACCAATGGGATCGATGCATTCGCATTCAAAATGTATGTTTCGTTTAATCCTTAGCAACTTCAGGCAGCTACCTGACTTTGAAAGCGAAATAATCCGTAAATTCGTTAACCAAGGATAGGAAAAGGGATCTGTTCATAGGCACTATGAAAAGGATCCGACTTATGAGCGCATGGAAAGTTTTAGTTTCCGTGGGGGACTCGACGCATTCCACACACGTTCCCTTGGGGACCCCTTGGGGCCTTACTTTATAGATTGTTTAGATGTGCTGTGTTTCGGGCGTGTTCAGATGCCTCCGAAGAATACAAATCGCTAGCGGTTATGAGGAGGCAACACCTTGAACGAACCCTTCTTCCGGATTTGAGGCGAAGCCACGCATGGAATGGATCGAGGCTTATCAATGGCTGCTGTATCCATGCCAAATATACAATACATACACCTCTGAATTTCGTGAACAATGACTACAAATACGATTTCCACTCAATGCTAAAATGATTTGACCTGTAATAACTCCCTTCTTCATTAAAGGAACTATTTGGACTCGATGGCCACCCGTATTCTTAATTAGGGCCTTCTAAAGTTTTACAGAAAATGTTAACGTTGTTTCACATAAGAAACAGTTACGTCTCACTTCCGTGTGCGTGTATGTACCCAGACTTTCAGGATACTGAAACTGGTACCAAAGATGCACAACAAAGTGTCAGGTTTTTTTAATATTTCGAGACGAATTAAGACAGAGTGAAGGATGATTGCTGGAAGTTTTTCAAATACCGAAAGAAATAGTAATCGAACTATGGCATTTAAAATGATAAATATATTTTCATTTTAGACATACAGATATCACTCAGTCTCATTGAAAAATCTAGGTGTGAGGACTTTCCTTTTCTTTCAGCCGCTGAGCACTACTTTCAAGGCAAAACTATATAAAATAGCAAATCCTGTTCCTTTATTAGACTAGCGAAGCCGTTAGCATGTTTACGCAGGAACGCGGATGGAGAATCTGCAAATCAAACATTCATGCAACACAGTCTGCGTGTAATTTAAAGATGATGCATTTTCGGTCCGATTTGCGGGGATTCCAGCAACAAACAATGGGAACAAAGATCGGCTCCACTCTCGTGTACAAGAAGATGGCATTACAGATAGTCTAACACGTTTTCTAAAAGGCCCTTCATGCATTCATATCGAAGAATTATATCTACATGCACTTTCACGATGGGGTTTTCTTTCGCTAGCGCATGAGAAATGCAGAGGAGGCAAGTCCTCTGGAGGTCTCACTTCAATCCTTAGCAACGCCTTTCACATTGTTCTTTCTCATCTAAACTTCTTCTCCTCTTTCATCTGTCTTCTTGTGAAGAATCACATAACTCATTAATGTATTTCAATCGAAAATGATATTATTCTGAAATTTCAGCGACAAAATTAAATCTTCCGTTTCTTCACAATTATAATACAGAATTATATTAACTCCTAAAATACTAATTCTCCCTTACTCTTACCCTCATTCGTTATTATTCCTTAAAAATGCAGCTAATGAAATGGTTGCAGCAAACAAGCACAATTACAACTAGTTCGGTTAAAAATAATAAATAATTACGCAGTTCCTTTATACATACCCCCTACACAACTAGCTGGAATATACAGATTTTACAATTACAATTGTGGTGCAATATACATTGGGCGTACCGACCGAGCAGATTCAAGAAATATGATCATATCATTTCTTTCGCAATAATTCTGAAAAATCGCATTTCTCCCCACATTTGCTACTATACAACCACAATTCCAAATTATCTGTAAAATTTCTCCACTTCCAAAAATAGAATATTGATTAGACTACTGGTAGAAAATTAAATCTTGCATCGCAAAAATAGCCATTGTATGCAATCTTGCCAACTGCCATCTCTTTCTCGATTGTCCTACTCCTCCCACCAATTTCGTCCACTCCACCCATTCCTTCACCCGAAATCACCTTTCCTATTTTCCCAACTCCTCATTGGCTCTTTGTCGTACCGCTTTTTGTATATGATCTGGACGTTTTACGTATTCTTCTCTTAAATATGACGCTTTGCGCCGAAACCGGTCGCGGTTTTACGGTAAAATTGTGAGAATTAAGAAAAGTTTAATATGTTTTAGAATGAATTTCCTAGAAGGGAAGGTATCGAGTGCATTACAAATACATTCCTCAAGTTTTCGTGAGGAAATTGCAGGTCTTTATGCACGATTTTTCTTCCCTTCAAATGGCAATTTTTGGTCGTCATTTTACTCCATTCGACTTACCCCTCTTCCTCTTTGGTGCCTATTCATATAATCATCATCTCTATTTTAACATTCTCTCCTATATCCCTTCCCTTCTGACAACAGTTTCCTTCCTCCCCCACGTCTGCCTCCTTTCACTTTCTCACCCCCTCGTGTTCCATGCACTTCATGTCGCGAGCCTAGAATTCCATCCTGGAATAATCCTCTTCGGATGACGTATCTCAGACACGAAGAGTTCGTCGCGTGGGCGAGTGTACTACAAGTGCCGTGACCATGTACCAAGTGACTTCGGATCAAATGGATGAGAGTTATTAATCAAGCGGTTAACGGAATTTCCTCCCTTTTTTATTTCATGTACTTCCTTAATAAATGGACGTGGTAAATAGACCCACGAGTGTACCTTGCGTTTTCTTCAACTTGCGGGAAAATGGGAATTTAATTCCAGCATTTAGATTAGTAAATTAATAGCACGTCTCTATTAGTCAGAACAACACAAAATATATTTTAATTCATTGCAAAATTTTACAAGAATCCATCCTAATTGTAAAATAATATTCTTAAATGAATGAAAGATCAAGTTTATGGAAACCGTTATTTATTTGAAACTGTTAAATGCATAATAATAACTGTGCCTTTAATCCAATGTAATCCTATTTTGATTTCAGAGGTGAATTGCTGAGCATGCACTTTTTAACATGAAGGTCGCGGTGTTGAGTCCCGACCGCATCTCCGTTCTTTAGGGCATGGATATTTATGCACGTCCCAAATAATGAAAAGGGATCTGATTGGAGTTAACTCTGAAGGGAGGTTAAGAAAAATAACGATGGGAATGTATGAACATTGAGAAACAGAAAATCTGCCAAATCTTTTCGTGCAGTTTACTATTCCTAGTGGAAAGTTTGGGTAGCCAAGGATAAGGCGTTCTGCGTGTTACCATCAATATAAATCGTTTTACTTCTTTCTTAAGGACTCCATCTAAAATATATCTCTGATATTTTTTTCTCCGCAGAAAATGCCACACTCTTTATTGCAAAAATGATGTAAGTGGAAGAGTGGAAGTGAGGAGTGGGAGTGAGGAGTGGGAGTGAGGAGTGGGAGTGAGGAGTGGAAATAAAACTCTTCATAAGCCTCAACAGCAAAGTTTATGTAGCCATATGTTTCCCTTGCATCATCGGGCATGATGGTGCTGTCGCTAGCGCAGCATCTCGCTGTATAAAATTGATGTTGAAGAAAGTTTTATTCTTATTACTACTTATACTTATCTTCCTCGAGGTTTTCGCATGTCGAGTTTGTCAAGTTAACAGTTATCTATTATACTTTAGTTAACTATAAGAGTCAATCAGAAAAATCCCTTGAGGCCTTCGGCGAAACTTGATTTTTTTGAGGATTTAATCATTTTGTCTTATAATTTTAAGGAATGCAGCACTAAAAAGTAGCTACACGTAAAGGGGGCATGTTTTAAATATTTTTCCGAAAATACTTCTTACGTTAGGACCAAAGCACACTCAATCAGTGGGCGGATTCCGATGTAGAGCTGTGGCACCACGCTGATGATTTCGCAAAATTGCACACTCCTCATAGAATGTGTATGGCAACCAACGCAAATTAAAAATTAATAGCAAATACGGTGTCTCTTTATATTTTGAAATTTTAACGACAAAAAGGCATTCTGATATTTAATAGGAGAAATTAAACCAACTGATATTGTTAAACTCAACATTCGAAGGCGTTACTTCGGCCATAATAATGGAAAGAAATCTCGTACACTCCCACAGATTTTATTAATGTGACGTTTCGCTCACTAGCTAATATGATTAGGTGATGATGATGCCAGATTCCTAGCAAAACATGCCAGTTATTAAATTCTGTAGAAGTGTACGAGATATTTTTTCGATTAACTAATAATGTAGCAAATAAGGAAGTTTTAAGAAATCACCCCATAGAAGGATTTTCTAAATTTAATATACCACTTCCTCAGTATTATATGTCATATAAAATACTATTAGAAACTCAGGAGTTTATCGATCTTGTTTACTGCGGTCTACCAATCCACACACAAATATTCGAGAGGGGAATCAAATCATCCAGCCTAGCTTTTCTAGTGATCATAAAAACAATAAACTAATGTAAAAAAGTTTCACATGAACATAATCTCCATAAGAAACGGATGAAACTGAGTGAGTATAGTTTGGTCGTTATATTCATCCACGTAAGATCGTTGATCATTTCCTTGTGAAATCACTCATCCTATGGCCGGAGCGGTTCGGTCCCTTTTCAATAGGAGATCTGCGGAATTCTTTTGTTTAATTCGAAACAATCGCGAGAGACATAAATCAAAGCAAAACTCCGTCGCACCTGAATTCGATAGATCGATACGACTCGGTTCGATTGTAAGCGATTCCCCGGCGAGCGCACGAGCACAAGACAAAGGAGAAAAGGAATTCGTCCGCAAAATACTCTCACGTTTTTATTTTTAGCCTTTTGTGCGAACGAATGCGTCTCAAAAATGCTTTCCAATCGAATCAGAATTTTAGGATACACCTTGTAAAAGCCGAATGCATTGCTGACATCTTCACTCTCAATAAGGACGCATCGTCAGAATCAAACCTTTAAGAGAAAGGAACGTCGCCGCGACGACGTGGAAGAGACGCGGGATGGTTCGAGTTCAGTGGTTAGAATATCTGCCGTAAAATGGAAGATTTCGGTTTGAGTACTATTCTATTATACCACGCTATTTTCCATTTCTATTTATCCTGCGAATTCTCTTAACTTAAAATCCTTAAGTTTAACTAAAAAAAGAAAATGTCCATCTATAAATACATAAGTACCATGCAACATCTGCATCTAGCTTAATTCCACCCCAACTTCTGATAAAGATGACAGAGTAAAGGAGAAATAAATACATGAGTAAAGCAATAAGACGATGATAATTATAAGCAAATGCCAAATTTAGAGCTTAAATTCCGACAAAACCTTTTCTTTCAGAGAATACAATATTATGTCATGATGAGGGTAATATTCGTGTGTTTGTAAATAAAGGTGATTATGTGGAATTGTATTTATAAAAATGAACTTCCGGCACTTATAGCAACAAAATATCCTTAGTTTTTAAAAGCATTGATTTTTAAAGGAAATAAGTTGAGAGAGAAAGGACGGGCGAAGAGACGTCTTACGCAAATGTGCTTCTCTGAATTGATCAATCAATCGCAGCCGACCTTCTATTCTTCATTCTTTCAGTTTATCAAAACCTGCGTCTGAGAGGATTTTCGTAACTCTTGCTTATTTCTCGTATCACTTTTAAACAAATCCTATCGCCTTGCGCTGCACTTTCTCGAGATCGCGGGCAATCGTTCCATATACTCTCTCCCAGAGTTATCTCTCTCTACTCCCAGAGGGGGCCGAACTAAAGTGAAATAACATCGCTCTCTAACCTTTTCATCGCATCTACCTAATATGCGCTTTATAAAACCGAGCTTTTCAGCTGTTTTACCGCAGATTTTTCGAATTCTTATGCTCCAATTTAAGTTACTAATTACTATACAGGCAGCCTTTCGGTGTGTGGCAGTGGGTTCATGTATCATGGCAACTTTAAATAGTTTCCGAGAGATTCCCGTCGTCATTCACTGTAAGCTATTCTTGAAATAAGCATGAGATTGTTAATTTTTCATTATTCGGTGATCACTACAAAGTGACAATGCAGAGCGAACTCGTTTTGTCACTATTTCGCATGGAAATTATAGCTAACATCATCTACTATCCTACAATCAATCAATATATTGTTAACTATTACATTTTTCAGTTTCAGTGCATTTCCTAGTTTAGTCCTAGTAGTGTATAATAGATCTCAGTCAGAGAGAGGAGAAGCATGATCAGATGTGAATTCAGAAAGGACGGAAATGTCTGCTGACAGAAGCGTTTCCATGGTCGGCGTCAATTTTTACTTACAACTCGAAACCGGAAGTATCCATTACGACCGCCTTTTTTCCGAATGCTTAATTCATTTCGTGGGGGCGGAGCTGCGGTCCAAATTCCTCCGCAACCCCAAACTGAATCCCGTAATCCCAGTTCGGTCCTCCCGTAACTCCAAGAGACTCTGCAAGCAGCCTTTAATGCTTACATAAGGGGTCACTTCTAATCCGCTTCTTTGCCCATAAATGTTTCCATCCTCCCCCTTTTAATGGATCCACCCTTATTTGCGACTTTCCCCTTTCACCTGAACTGCGCTCGCTTACGGATACACACTGCTTCGCAAAAAGAGCAATGAAATGGCAGCCAAAGATATTTCCCATTGCTCTATCGAGTTGCTTCTCATTGCCAATTCTTACTTTTGGAACTGGGAGGTTTTTCAACCGCATTAACTATTGCAAATATGCGCTAAGAGTAGTGACTTCCACGCACGAGCTTAGGCTCGGACGTCAGAATATTTGAACAGATACTAATTTGATTTCAAGCTCTGGAAATTCCGAGTATTTCAGCTAAATCATTCCCAATTAGACGGCAGCTATCACTACTCTTTTTGGTAGCTTTTTCATTTAGTTAACCAATATTAACCTCCGAAAGAAGTAAATACGGCAATATCAAAATATGAGAGAGTCACACGGGATAACATGATAGACATGAATATTTACAATTATCAACAGATCTACTGATAGCTCAATTAAAGGTAGTAACATTCTGTTAATTAACTTCAAAAGGGATTATTCCCGGTAGATCTCTTTAGTGCATAAAGTACTATTTATGAAAATCTTTCGCATAAGTTAGTATGTACGATATCCTTGATAAATGATGCTCTCCTCAGCACATTACTCATTCCGCAAAACACAATTCCAAAAAATTATGCGACACCATAAAAATACAGTAGAGAACTATGACATCTGATTACTGATACCCAATTCAAGTCGGCGGAAGTACAGAACTTATACATGATTGAGAGGCAAAGGGAAATGAAGGAAATTCCAGGGAACGCGTCGCCGTCTTCGTTGATCATCGACTTCCATTTCCGAGAGTCCAAAGGCGTTCCCATTTTGTTTCCAACTGAGATGGAAAATCGCCCAGATTTACGAGGTTCTCGAATATCCCGTTGAGAGGCAGCAGCTGTATAACAAATGCCCATTTTATTAGCGTCAAAGCACCGCAAAACATCGCAACGGCGGCGCGTCGTAAACGGCTGAGTCGAGTGACACACTTGGCGTGAAAATTAGAGGAATACACATTTGAATCACAAATAGATCAAATAGCGAAAAAAGAAGAATCCTCTTTTATCCACCAATAAGTGCAGTTTTATTGGCGAGAGCCTGTGCTAACACAAAAGTCGGGTTAGATTTATCGCAAAAATAGGGAGTAAAGGCGGAATTCGACACCAATGCTGGCTAAAAACTATTTTGTGAAACATAACCTTTCTTTTAATTATTGCAACAAACTTTTTCCGTAGTTATGGAATAGGTCCTATAACGACGGTTAGTTTTTTCATTATAATTTATTTGCATCAATCCAAAATTTACATAATAATTAATAAATTAATTATCATATTTTCCCATGAATAAGATGCTCCAATGTATTTGGCGCACCTAGATTTTAGGACTCGAAATTTGAAAAATCATAATAATATCAATTCATTACGTAATTCACGCTCATCAGCACGGTTCAGGTTCCCTTTTGCAAACAGAATAACTTGAGTTTCGCACTGTAAGAAAATATTTTGTGAACAATTTATGGGCAAAAAGTACCCGACTTTTAGTTTCAAGATCTACTTCCATCGGATAAGAGATATCTTGTTTTTACTACTTTTCAAAGAAGTGCATTTTATACATAGGCAAATGAGGTAAGTAAATAATAAAACCCACTAATTACGTCGTTTTATGGATAAATCGTTAACGGAAAATTAAATTAATTAAATAATTAAATTATATAAATTTCAGTTGGAGATATCGACATTCATTTACCATTGGGGTTAATGTTTATATCAAGAAGCAAAAAAATCCAAGCTGAGGATTTTTACCATTCATTTCCTGCTTCTAATCTCAAAACCCAGCGTTTTCCTTTCCTTGATGAAAGCTTCCAACAACACTGCTATTCTTTCTCTCACCTCATTCCATTTCGAGTACGAAGAACCTGCTTGTTCTATTTTTACACCAACCTTCCTCATTGCTTACTCCGCTTGCTCTCCGTAGCTGAATCTAACGCCTTTTCTGTAGTGTTTGTTCACCAACTTAGGAATCCTTTTGAGATAATTAACGAAAAATAAACAAACTCGTTATTACACATAAAATTAATAATTTGACGGAAACAGGTTGAGTTTGTCAGGAGGCAGGCGAGGGAGGAGCATCGAATATTTAAGGGTTTCTGCAGAAAGCATTGGAGGCTAAAAGTGCGCGTACACGAATGCTCGTCATTTGGCGTGCGAAGGAATGTTGCCGGCGACCGCATCAAAATGCAAATCATACGGGTTGATACTGTTTCATATTCAATTAGGCGCTCTTCGCGTGAGCGCGGCCCATAAGTCGTAACGGAGTCATAGCAACGGGATGAGGGGGACGGACGGACGGCGACGGGGCGTAGCCGAGGCTGGTATTAGGGGCTGTGGTGATATAGGGCGGATTTGGGGGGATGAAATCGGCTGTATTAATTCGGAGAAGGTGGCTTTTATTTGTTTCTTGTGGAGGAGAGGAGCGATGTGTTATGTCGGTGATGATTACAACGACGTCGGTGACAGCGTGGTGCGTGCACAACGGTGATGGCCGAACGCGGCCTGATTAAACGGGACGCAGGCGAATGACGGCCTTTGTTACAATCGCTCGTTTGCTTTCAACTTCGTTGTCTCAATCGCAATGCGCGGCCTCGGAGACGTTTGACTGATAAGTGCGATGAAACGCTTTAAATACAGTTTGGAAAATGCTGTCATCCCATACATTAAGAAACAGGACGGATTGCGCTAAAGGCAATTCGAACATCCTAAGTCTAACGTAAAATAATAGATATACTCGCGGAGATTTTTCGGAAATGTGGCGCATGCACAGGATGATTTTCCTTGCCTCAGCGAACGCTCAAAACGCGAACTTCTCATGCGCAACAGTTCCGAACCGATCCTGAACTGACTCCGCGAATACAATAATTTTGTTTGTAGCCATTGAAATCTGAACAATTTACGGTGAAAATCAGCGCTTATAGAGACAAACCTTCCATCAGAATGAACACTAATAATCGGTCTTTTATGGAACTACGTCCTCTTTGCCGTTCCTCGATTTCTTCTTCGGTAGTCTGCTATCCCAGGTATCGTTTATCCAGTTTCTTTCATCCTCTGCCCTTCATTTCAGCAATTCCTTTTCCGTCCTTTAAACTACCGATCATCTTCACCCTTCTCCTTACCCTTTTTATTCCACCGCTCCTTTTGACATATCTCTCAGCAATCACTTACTTCTTTATGGATGTCCAGTCCAGTTCCTTTTCCTTTGATTGATTCATTGAATTTTTATTCTTTCCTCTCCTACTTTCCTTTAGAACCTCCTCGTTCCTGTATGTCTAACTTATATTTAAAATCCTCCTCCTCGCCCACATTTCAAAAGCTTCTATTCTTTTGTGCGTTCCTTTAATAATTAAATATTTTTCACTTCTTATCTGCTACCGATTTGAGGAAATTGTGTTTTTAATTACTTTTACTTCTTTATTATTCGTGGTTGCGATACTATGAAATCCACTGAGGTAAAAGTTATGCTGAATTATGACATTCATTTTTCATATATTTCAGTCACTCCTTAATGAATTGACTCCCAGAACCTAGCCAGCCTGGAAGGCAGTCTAGGTTCAGGACCTAGACTCCTTCATTGTAAGCTATCAAAAGCCACGGAGAATAAATGGTCAGTAAGAAAAGAATAGCTCAAAATGCTCACTGAGCATTTTAAGTTATTTAGCAAAATTCTTTAACTAATGCTATTTAAATATGTAGTATCACTCTTATAGCTTCTATATTAGACAAAACTGAATAAAATATGTATTTTCGCCCTTCGATTACTAAAAGAAGAATAAAAACTTATAGCAGAATATGACTGTAGCTACCCAAACTCTCTGTAATTACAATTATATTCCATTTATATCAAATCTGCTCCTTCCATTTATATCAAATCTGCTCCTCTCCTATTCATGATCACCATCTACATGATGGATTTGTAGAATTATTCCGTCCGCTAAACAATTCTATGGAGAGACACATATGCAGTGGAATGGAGGAACTGAACTTTCATTGGAAACCGACACGTGAAGAAGATGAAAATTTCGAGTTCCAGCTAATTAAAAAGGTAAAACGGATTCAATGGGCCTCACTTTCATTTGTAAAATATGTATATAAAGAACCAACAGACAGTATTATTTCGAACATAAATATTAAAGGAAGCAAAAAATGAATTATTTCAGTTGATTTTTTAATCAACAAAAAACAAATTTGATATTATTTAGAAAAATGAAAAGCGTCGTTCCGAAACGTATTCACAAATATCGGTAAACACTCGGGATTCACAACAGTAAGAGGAGGTCGCACAGGTCTTGTAAACGTACATTCTTGGCGAAACCCCAATAAAGAAGGTAAAGGAAAATTTTGAGGATTCGTTAACAGAGAAGAAATTCAAAAACCATAAATCTGAAACAGTTGTTCATTAAGTGGACGAGAGCGTTTTCAGCAGAAGATATTCAAGGCTTTCGAGAATCGTGATGGGAAAGGATAGCAGGTCTCTTCTGCACACCTTTGGGAAATGGAGAAAGTGCCCAAAAGGGTCTTTCGTCCGTGACACGTCGATATAGCGCTCCTTTCCTGGTTTTTCTCGCTAACACTTTCGTAATGCAGATGACTAACGAAGAAACTCAAAACCTAGCTCTCTTAAAATACTGAAAGGAGGAGGATGCAATAATCCGAAAAACAGCGCTGCAATTAATATGAAAAAGAGTTCAGTCCTTAATGGTCCCTTTTGAGATGAAATAAATAACAATGAGCATACGAAATTTCTGAAGGAAAATGTTGCGCACTTAAGATTTTTGCATTCATACGTGGAAAAGAGCATTTTTCCTTTTCTATAAAAGAGATGAGGAAATTGTGTTCCAGTTTAAACTGTTCCATAATAAATTAATTTTGAACAATTACAAGCAGTGCGATTTAGGCAGCAGGTTTCCTAAATCGCACCACAGGCATCCCAAATTGCACTCCATTTTAAGATACTAATGAATAACATGCTTCAATCACAATAAGACGCAGTAGCAAGTATCTTTGAAAGTATTCATTACTAGAAACAAAATAGAAACTAAATAGAAACATAATAAAAACACAAAAAATATGTTTAAACATGTATTCAGTACAAGAAAGAAAAAATGCTTATATTTGACGATAATAACAATTATCTTAAATTTTTTCCGATTGAATTATCCAAAACTCATTCCAAACTGCAAATAACGTGGTCCTTAAAGGATTTATTATTGCATAGTCGTAAAGAAATTATTTTATCGGAGCGAAAAAAAAAAAACGGTTGGAATTGGTTCGACGGTTAGTTCCGAAGAGAAACCTGAAACGAACCGAAATTTAGGATTTCCACCGAAATAGAGCGAAACCGGAACGAAAAGAAATACAGTTGGCAGCCCTGCTCTTGGTACGATGTTTCAACATAGGTAACTCACTTTCAGCGTCACTTCCAAAATGACCGATAAGTGAAAACTCCCGAAGCGCGCTTCGAAATTCACATGTTTTTTCTGAGTTACGATTCAAAAATTACCGATCGAGAATCGCAAAAAAGAAAAATGGCTGATTTTTAAACGAATCCCGACAATTCTTTCGGCGATGAGTAATGCAGTTTTTGGAGGCAATTTTACTAATTGCGGAGTATCGGGAGGAGGCGCTTTAATTCCTCATCCCCTCTCAATGCCATTTTTCCACATCGCAGTACTTTCATATTCTTCATAACTCCCTCGCTTAATTTGACGCGGCGTCGTTGGAGAGGATAAAACGAATTAAAACCAAACGGAAAATTAAATTAGAAAAAAGAGAGGGGATCTCCGAGATGTATCCCTTGCAGAGGGAACGGCGTTGGAGATTCCAACTTTTTTATTCCATAATTAAATTTTCCGAAAACTCTCTTTCGGAGATACCATTTGGGTTTCCTTCACGCATCTGCCGATTCCAGTGGAAGGATTACATCAGCTGACGTATCACATCGACTAAAACATCTCGGGGTAGCAATTTCACGCTCGATTGGCCTTTTTCTGAATTTTAGTGAAATTAAACGCCTTCTTCTTAACGTCATAGTGAAAGGGTAAGGTAAGATAAATTACAAGATATTAACGTAAGATTTTCTCCATATTTAAGGGTTATAAATGCGCGTACTAATTCCAAATCTCTCAGTCGTACCTCTTGTAAGACATACAATACGTGATTGCATATTTCTCGCCCTTTCCACACGTCACCCACCTCTTTCATACTCTGCAATCCTTTTCTTATGCATACCTCCATTCTGACAATCCTATAGATCTCCACACACTTTCTATTCTTAAATTAATCTCATCTATACAGAATCTACTTACATTCAACCATACGTTACATTTAACCATCATTTTTTCGGACATCCTCTTACTTTAGAAGCACTGTTTCGGTCGTTTTGATTCCATTCACGCTTTCTATGTGTAAAGAGAAACCAAAGGGACATCTACATTATATGTATCCTGCAAGCTGTCTTTCGGCGTTTGGCAGGGGATGCATGCACCATGACTCTACTTCCCTAATCGATTACTTTCGCGTATCGTTCGCGCAAGAGATGAATGTATGAATCGATTCACTCTAGCATCCATTTCTCTGATTTTTCTCTCATAATGAGAAGAGCATATGTAACGGAGAGAACGGATAATATCGGCTACATCTTCTACGAAAGTACCTTCTATGTACTTACTAAGTAAATTGAATCTTTGCTTTAATCTTCAATCTTCGAGATATACCCATACTGCGTCCTGATTTGATTGTAAGTAACGCTCACTGATTTATCGTAACAATTTTTCTACGTATCGCTTTTTGCTGTACTTTTCGGGCATGCATTGAAATTAATTAAATATTAATTAATTTCTCATATCTTGACTTTCTGTTGGCGATCACCAAATGAGATTATCATGATAAAACGAACAATACAATTGAAGTATCATTTGTTTGGTGACGAAATATCGAGGAACAAAAAATAACAATTGTTTGTTAGGCATTATCTGGAATTAAAAAAATGTAGACGCGACGTTTGGTCCAATGCAAACAATCACTTTATGACTATAAACATTATGTATTAAGAAGAATTCAAAATGAAAAGGGTAAAGGTGACTTTGCACGTGAAGATGTGCACCTAGGAAAAAACGGAAATGAAAAAAGTCTGACAAGTCCAGGACAGTTCCTGCTCTTGTCGGACTTTGTTCAAGTCCGTTTTTCCTTGAAACACAACACAATTCACATTTTATAGAAATCATAAATGTTCATCTCTATTTACGTGCTTAAGAATGCTTACACGCCGTATTTACGGAGTAATAACTTAGCAGGTCCAACGGTTCCAAACCTGCAATATTACAAAACATAGAAGAGCGATTTTACTTCGCAAACTCTGTTGATATGTTCTCCTAAATTAACTTTGCTATATTCATGTGTCGTTGCTGAATCCCTCCTCCACTTTCTTAATCGCAGCAGCTCACCGTTAAAATTCATAAGCACCGAGAGATGTAAATGAGGACTGGGCGTCCCCTCCATCAGATCAAATGAGTAACATGTTCGTCATTACAACAGCCGCTCGCGAAATGGTCCAGTCATTCTCACTCCAACTTCGCACCTCCTCGCTTAGTTTCCGGCTCTACCGTCGCCTCGTAGGGGCGCTGCTGCGCTACTTCTCAAGCGGTTCGCCGAAGAAAGGAAGACGAGAGAAAAAGCGAGCGTGTGCTGGAGCGCCATTAGTCAAGCAGTTTCTTTTTTCTTCTGAATGCGTTGGGAGTTTCCCTATTTTGCATAGTCACCATGCAAATTTCCCCCCAGATAGTCCTCACGCCATTTTCCCTCAACCCCACACGCGCTCCAAGTCATTTACGCCATTTATGGAATTTTAGAGGAAAAATTGGGAAACCGCGCGGGCATTCGTGACAAAAAATCCACGATGGTTACCGGAAGGGTTTCATGCGTCGTCAACAACAAATGCGAGTGAATTCAATTCCGCTGACGTTCCAAAATGACGAAAGAACGAGGCGCGTTTCTCATCTTCTATAAACAACGCGAAATGTAGGATCCATAGTTGTGTCTCTTATTCTGTGTTTAAACCTTCACTTTGCTGACGATACGAAAATAAAACCGCTGTGAAGGTAGGTTAGAGGGCCCCAAATTTCCGGGTTCGAGTCCCGGATAGTCGGATATATCTGGTGAGAGAATGGTTGCTTGTTATCGTAAATAATAATCATAATAAGGTATGCAATTGTAGTCTTCCTTTTTCCATCAAGAAAATTATTAACATTAAACCTAAGGTGATAAAAAACACAAAAACGCATAAATCTTAGGAAGAAACTTCAAAGATGAGAGAATCATCAAAAAGGAAAAACAATGGTGCGATTCCACTCTTTAAGTATTTCAGGTTCCGTCGCTTTAAATTGTCGCGTTTCTCTCCTCTGCTCGTGAGAGCTTCTCGAGTTGGTCACTGCCGAACGAGAAAATTCTCCTGAAGCTTTTATTTCGCCGTCTATTTCTGTATATTAATCCTTGCATCTTGTTTTCTTTCTGCAAAAGAGGGCTGATTGTGTTTGATTTTTGCAATAAAATGAACTTAAACAAAAATCATGAAAATGGAATGAAACCGAAATCACAAACAGAGACCTTTATTTTTATGTGGTGAATACCAAACCGTATTTGAAAATTGAAATGCATGATATTAAAGCGAGACAAAAAACGGCCAATTGCTGTCTTCGGATTTCCGATTAACATTTTAATAGAGCATTATATTTACTAATCATACGTGACAACGGCTCACAATTCACTAATTTATATTTAAACTTTGATGACATCATATAATTTGATTATTACTCTAAAATCTTTTTATTCTAATATTTAAAAATTCAAATTTTATTAAAATTACTTTCAAAGCAAAGTTTTTATATAACCAACTAATGCCAAACTCTCATCAAGTAAATACCTTAAAAATCCGCTGAAGATTCGATGGCACCGATCGGTTTTCAATAAACGAAATTGTCTTAATATCTTCCCAAAATTCATATAAAGTCCATATTTGGCAAACGTTCGCCACCAAATCCATTAAATCACTTCAATTAAAAGATACATTTATCTAATTATTTGATAGAAGTTGCACGAAGCAGCGTTTATTATAAAAAACGAAGAGAAAAACTGCTTGTTTACCTATCTTCCTTTACCTTTTTTCTATCAAAATCTTTTCTTAAAAGCTACTAAGTCTTTAGTTAATTTACAGAAAAGCCCTGGCAATATATTCCGTGAAAGCATAGCACAGTTTAAATTTAAATCTTGACATAATTTTTAACAATGTAATTCCGTAGAAAATGAATTGCAAATCGAACCAGGTTTCACCAAAGTGATGATACTGTAAATAGATGGCAAACTGGACAGAAAGGTCGCTGAAAGTTAACTATACTCAAGTCCCTTTTATTCGAAAACTAAATCACGTGTTATCCTCATTCTCAATCCTAAATAATCCAAAGATGGTTGGAGTCCCACTTAAAGATGTTTTACTATCATTAATCCAACAATAACAAATTAAAAATTTCTTATTGCGGTTAAATATTGAATATTAAAGTAATGGTTAGAGCATCCGCCACAACAGTGAGGGATCCAGGTTTAACTCTTGGTCTCGCGACACATTTTCACCTCATTATACATATGGTTAAAAATATTAGTACTGAGGCTAAGAAGAATTTTTTGAAAAGTTTTGTATGGATGTGAGACACTAAGAAAGAGTGAAACCACCTAAGTTGAAGCTGCTGAAATCTGGTTTTGGAGGAGAGTAACAAGAAGTAGGTGGAATGGTAGAAAAACTAAGGAGCATCTAAGCAGAGATGCAACTAAGCAAGTTCAAACTGAAAGAGAACTATCGAAACCTATAGGAAGAAAGCAAAGCACATTGGACACTTACCGCGGCATGACAACTTTATACAAAATATTTGGAAGGAAAAATTCTTGGGAAAAAAAACTGAGAGGGTAACCAAGTACTTCCTTTTAGAAGTTATGGAGACGGAAATGGGATGTATGTAGCTCATATAATGAAATGAAGAGGGTGGCTGAAGACGGTTAGAGGTCGTGGGGCGACAAGGCTTTTAGAGAATGAATGAATGATATATTATGGTTTTAAAAAACTCTTGATGATTTTTTAGGACACCTTTATTTTATAATGAAACTACAGCATTCATTGTTACAGAGTTATTACTGGAGACATTTGAAGTATCAGTCTCGAATTATCAGAATCATTATTAAAACTTAAAAGCAATCCGAAACCGATGCGATTGTGTTTAAGGAAGCAATTAATTATTCCTGATTTTCTGAAAACTATTTTTTCGAAAACTTCTGTAATTCATTAGTGGAGCACTACTTAACTCGTCGCTGATTATATATTCTAGGAAACGGTTGTTAAGGAAAACTGAAGGGAGGAGATGACAAGAGGATCCCTTAAAGGATCGCACCCTAAGACAGCCCATTCCGAGCCACGCGCGCCCCATCCAGAGATTAATCATTCCGGGACTCCCTCCAGTAATTAACAAGGGGTCGAAGGAAAGAAGAGGCTAAGAAGCGCGGTAATTAGTTAACTGGCAGCAAGTGGCGATGAGTGTTGGAGCTGAGTTCGGCCCCAACAATTGTGATTTCAACTCCTTCCGCAAAAAGGAAGCCGATGCCAACTCCAAATGTTTGCATTGAATTTATAGTCGCGATTTTGGGAGTGCGGAATTCCACTGCTTCGAATTGTCCGATCGATAATTGAAACGGAACTTCAATTTGACGCCTTCGTCTGAAAGTCTACTTTCAAAACTTGGAAACGAACTGTCTGATAGAAAGGAAAATTATTTAATTTCACTAAAAGGTTAGAATTAAATAATAGTAAAAAAATAAAACAGTGATAATCGGCCGCGGTGGCGGATTGGTTAGCATCAATATCAAGGTCCCTGGTTCGAGTCCCAGCTAGTCGGATTTTTCTGCTGAGGAAATAGCCGTTTGTGTTCGTAAATAATAATTAAAATTAATAAAATTGGGGTATAGCTGACTCCATTACAGAAATACTAATAATATGTTATGATAAAATTATAAAAGAGATACAATAAAACAGAAACCAACGAAGAATAAAGAAAAAGTATTTTTGGCTGGAATTCATTTCATTGGAAGCATATATGTCAGTTGACTGTCGAAATTATAATGTTTAGAGTATGAATGTACCCACACCCAATGCCACCCCATGCACCCGCCTACCCAATTTCAGTTTAGAATGCATTCCAATGGATGGAAGAGAATTTCAGAAAACGCTTCAATATAAAATATTTTACATTTTCATGGGTTCATTAAGAACTTTTCTTCGGAAATAAATTATCATTTACTGAGAAAACTGATTACAAAGTCATCGACATCGAAGTTTCAAATACCATTTCCACGAAACTATTGTTGCACGGTTTTCTCCCAGAAACTTCTACTTCTTCCTTTCATATAATATGATTCGGCGTATTGTTTTACTGTGATATGCCTTAACTCTCAAATACTGGCGTAGAAATGGCAAATATACGAAAAAGGATATAAATTATCTTTAGGCCTCCGCAATTTTACAGAATGTAAATTGATTTCCTTATAGCCTGAACTATTGTCTCACGTTGTCCATTTCAATATACAAATTAAGTAGCATCACTTATAAGGTTTAACGCTTTTCCATGACCTTTGTCCCCGAAGTAAGGCACATCGTTGGATGGATGGAATATGTTATGAAGGGCCTTGATGAGGGGAAAGGTTGAAAAAAGTACAGTTAGGAGGCCATCGAGATATGAGTAAGCAGAGAATGGAAAGTTTTGGATGCACAGAAAAAAGCTAGCAAAATGTTCAGTAAAAATATTTTTGTTGAAGGAATACAGCGATGGCAAAAAAATGGATAGGTATATACTGAGAGGAGAAGAACTGATAAAGAAAGAAATGAAGGATGCAAATGTAAAGACAAAGGATGTTAGATGATATTACAGGTTACTAAAAATGAAACAGATTTTAAGGCAAATAAATTTACTGAGACTTAGAACTCCCAAAATTTCCTAGGCCTATCTATAGCCAAATTTTCACCTGATTTTATCTAATTATTATTTAAACGCGTTAGAGGCGGCAACTTCACTGCCTTCTTAACTCTTTTGTACCGCAATGAATCTAAATTATTATAGTTCCAATTCTTCACGATACTTACACAACTTGGATGCCTAACCAGGAAATGAACCGCCTACACCAAAGAGGAATGCAACCCAGGAGTTTATTGTGCGCCATAAATCATTGACATTCAATCCACGACGAAGAGGGTTGCTCGGATCTGCATCATTACCTTGTCCACTTCCGCTTTTTCCGGTCCAGTGACGAAGAAGGATAGTTTAAGCGAGTAAGTGTCCAACCCATCTTGAAAGGGAGAGTCAAAGAAGGGCCCAAAGTTTAAAGGACGAACAAACGACGAACGAAAACCGAAGCAGCGCTTCAACTCGCTCATTTGTTTCTCCCCTCATTCGGAGAGGCGTTCCAATGGACCGCGACGAAGGCCCTCACATAAGTGCGCCAACGGAGGAATGGGATTCCCCGAATTCCGGTTGGGAAGTGGAAATGGAAAATATCAATGATGAACATTCATTGAAAGGAGTTCCTTTGAAATGCGGGATGTTCATTTTCCCAATAAAAAATTAATTACGCAAAATTACATTGAATTCAGTTTGTAGTATTCCTCCCCAATAATAATCAAAATAGTAATTTTCGCAAATGAGAAAACGTTTCTGAGTCGACTTCTATATTTTTTAGTTTTTGC
>KZ312453.1:697543-707858 GCA_000376725.2 Ladona fulva | reverse complement strand
TGACTCGGTAAGTACCTCCTCCACACTGGAAGCACTGGAGAAACAAGGGATAGATGCCAAGTACATCCAACTTTTACGCAGCATCTACAAAGACGCCACAAGGACGCCACAACCTACATATACATATGCATACATACATATATACATACACACACACACACACACACACACGAGTAAAAGATTGCAAGCTTAATGTAAGATAGATTAACTAACAGCACCTGCAACACTCCGCCTGTCATAAACGGACTGCCATCCACTAACTGCAATACCCTAAACGAATTATTGAAAATACGTTCATATGAATAGTCCTAGCATCTAACCTGGGTCCACTAGGATAAAAACCTTACCATATATAATAATATAACCTTATACGATCTATCAACGTCCCGATTTTTAACGTTCTATCTTACCGGGAAATACCCTAAGGAATTTTCGAAAATTCGGTCATACGAACGGTCCAAGCATCGAACTTGGGCTCATAGGGCAAAAAGTTTTACGGCATACGATAGACTTCTAACAAAACCGTGAATTGCAACCTTCTATCTTAATCCGAAATACCCTAAATGAATTCTTGAACTTCGGAAATACGAATTGCCCTAGCAACGAACTAAGGTCCAACAGGGCAAAATCCTTTACGTATGCAATGTATGTGTAGATCTTTTGTCGATGACCTAAATTTCAACGTTCTATCTTACCGGAAAATACCCTAAATGATTTTTTTGAAAATTTGGCCTTAAGAATTTACCTAGCGAACCTGGGGCGATTAGGGATAAAGTTCTAGCGCCGTACGGAATATAAAAACACTTTCTAACGACTCCGTAAATTTCTACGTTCTGTCTTAATGTAAAATACGCTAAACGAATTTTTGAAAATGCTCTCAATGCATTTAAACGGGAAAAGTACCCTTTTCGGGGCCTCCTAGAATCGAACCCATGATACCTAGGATGGATGTCCAGAAGAGAAGACCAAGTCACTTTCTCAGAGAAAAAAGTCCCCTTCTGTATCAGCCTCACTGCCATCGTTCTTTCCTATGTATGTCACGGGTTTTTCCAAAAGGGGATATTCGGCCTCAATTGGAGAAGTGGAAAGGGAAATAGGACCAACTTAATTATGGATATATTAAGAACTGGGGAATCTGAGCAAGATTATGACTCTTAGAATAAAATA
Organism: Ladona fulva; assembly: GCA_000376725.2. Classification (NCBI taxonomy): domain Eukaryota; kingdom Metazoa; phylum Arthropoda; class Insecta; order Odonata; family Libellulidae; genus Ladona; species Ladona fulva. Next base: position 706,691 of record KZ312453.1, on the reverse strand, counting down.
TTAGTTAGCATTTAATAAATAATAAAATTATGATATTTATTTAAGTGATAATTAAAATATAACACGGAATTCATTGCTAAGGGGTGAGCTCTATCAATTGTGAAATAAATAATTTATTTTAATCGGTAAAGACGATGCTGATTTGAGCAATTTCATGCCGAGCACAGAGATTGGGAAACAGGTGAGATGTTTTTAAGATAAGCTCAAAAGAGGCACTCTGAGCAACTTATTAAATGTTGTAAAATCCAAATTGTAGAGAGCTGTTATTCGAATAGAAATGTAAAACACTTAATAAGCCCAAGGATGAGCAAATGCGAAAAAGTAGACGGGACTCGAACCCGGATCTCCCATTTTCCGGGAAGTTGCTCTATTAATTGAGCTGTCTCAGCCTCCATAACGCACTCCATAATGCTCTGTAGGCAAGTAGGAAGTTTTTTTCCACCTTGACAACTTTCTGCCTTCAGGGGTAGAAGAATACAGGTATTTAAGTAATCTTCCATCCCTGAAAATGATACTTTGGATATTGAAACAATAGCGTTTTACTAAGAACAGTAGATTTTTCACATTTAGACGATTTTCATGATGTCGCTTAGGCGTGAGCTGTTAAGTAAAATCCTAAACCTAACCTTTCAAGGAGTGTTTTACATTAAAAATTTGTTAAATCAACTTCTTTTCTTTCAACGAGATCCTATATCTCGATGAATTCACATTTACCTCTAACCGAAATGTGCAGTACTTTTAAAGTCGCAAAGTTGCCGTAATATCGTGGTGAAAGAAAATGTTATTAACAAACAAAGTTTGAAGATAACGCAGCTCGGTCCTGATCATAGCTGCAAACCTCTTGTATGACGTCATAAAACGAGTAAAGGCTTTTAATTAGCATTTAAAAAATGAACTAAATGAGAAATAAATTCTGGTGGAAAATTATAAGGAATTATTAAAGGAAATTAAAGAGCACCCTGTGTATTTAAGTTGTGAGAAAGCACACTCCGTAAGTCACGGACATTCCCGTTCCATCGGAAACGGCTATCCATCGTTTAAGCTAAGTAGACAGCAATGCAGCTTACGAGGTATATTTAATCGCAACTTACAAAGATCTATCTCAGGGAAATGGGGTAGTATCTACTTCCTCCATGAATTCCACGGACTTATCGGGTTTCCAACCGGGTTGCTCCTTCGATGTCGACGTTTCGACTCCTGTCTTCGGAATCATCTTCAGATTTAAGAAAACTCATCTCACATTCTGCATATGACTCCTGAGAAAGGAGTGGAAAAGTCGACATTTATAACAACGCGGTTGAATTCAGCGGTCTCTGAGTTATTGCACATTTTCTTGGAATTCTGATGACTACTGCCGACACTTTCCAATAATCAATCCAGCAGAATTGGTTGGCTGGTGACTGCTTTAAATCGTTCTATCTTCTGCTTTCGTCTTTAAATTCAAGTAGCGCCTTCATGTTCTGCATCAGCAGACTCGCATTGAGATTCTCCTCTCCGCTATCTCTTCTATTAAGGTGCTCGTAAAACCTNGGGGTATAGCTGACTCCATTACAGAAATACTAATAATATGTTATGATAAAATTATAAAAGAGATACAATAAAACAGAAACCAACGAAGAATAAAGAAAAAGTATTTTTGGCTGGAATTCATTTCATTGGAAGCATATATGTCAGTTGACTGTCGAAATTATACTGTTTAGAGTATGAATGTACCCACACCCAATGCCACCCCATGCACCCGCCTACCCAATTTCAGTTTAGAATGCATTCCAATGGATGGAAGAGAATTTCAGAAAACGCTTCAATATAAAATATTTTACATTTTCATGGGTTCATTAAGAACTTTTCTTCGGAAATAAATTATCATTTACTGAGAAAACTGATTACAAAGTCATCGACATCGAAGTTTCAAATACCATTTCCACGAAACTATTGTTGCACGGTTTTCTCCCAGAAACTTCTACTTCTTCCTTTCATATAATATGATTCGGCGTATTGTTTTACTGTGATATGCCTTAACTCTCAAATACTGGCGTAGAAATGGCAAATATACGAAAAAGGATATAAATTATCTTTAGGCCTCCGCAATTTTACAGAATGTAAATTGATTTCCTTATAGCCTGAACTATTGTCTCACGTTGTCCATTTCAATATACAAATTAAGTAGCATCACTTATAAGGTTTAACGCTTTTCCATGACCTTTGTCCCCGAAGTAAGGCACATCGTTGGATGGATGGAATATGTTATGAAGGGCCTTGATGAGGGGAAAGGTTGAAAAAAGTACAGTTAGGAGGCCATCGAGATATGAGTAAGCAGAGAATGGAAAGTTTTGGATGCACAGAAAAAAGCTAGCAAAATGTTCAGTAAAAATATTTTTGTTGAAGGAATAGAGCGATGGCAAAAAAATGGATAGGTATATACTGAGAGGAGAAGAACTGATAAAGAAAGAAATGAAGGATGCAAATGTAAAGACAAAGGATGTTAGATGATATTACAGGTTACTAAAAATGAAACAGATTTTAAGGCAAATAAATTTACTGAGACTTAGAACTCCCAAAATTTCCTAGGCCTATCTATAGCCAAATTTTCACCTGATTTTATCTAATTATTATTTAAACGCGTTAGAGGCGGCAACTTCACTGCCTTCTTAACTCTTTTGTACCGCAATGAATCTAAATTATTATAGTTCCAATTCTTCACGATACTTACACAACTTGGATGCCTAACCAGGAAATGAACCGCCTACACCAAAGAGGAATGCAACCCAGGAGTTTATTGTGCGCCATAAATCATTGACATTCAATCCACGACGAAGAGGGTTGCTCGGATCTGCATCATTACCTTGTCCACTTCCGCTTTTTCCGGTCCAGTGACGAAGAAGGATAGTTTAAGCGAGTAAGTGTCCAACCCATCTTGAAAGGGAGAGTCAAAGAAGGGCCCAAAGTTTAAAGGACGAACAAACGACGAACGAAAACCGAAGCAGCGCTTCAACTCGCTCATTTGTTTCTCCCCTCATTCGGAGAGGCGTTCCAATGGACCGCGACGAAGGCCCTCACATAAGTGCGCCAACGGAGGAATGGGATTCCCCGAATTCCGGTTGGGAAGTGGAAATGGAAAATATCAATGATGAACATTCATTGAAAGGAGTTCCTTTGAAATGCGGGATGTTCATTTTCCCAATAAAAAATTAATTACGCAAAATTACATTGAATTCAGTTTGTAGTATTCCTCCCCAATAATAATCAAAATAGTAATTTTCGCAAATGAGAAAACGTTTCTGAGTCGACTTCTATATTTTTTAGTTTTTGCCTCTTTGAACATTTCGACAAAACCAGCAAAATGTTTGAAGATTAAATTTTACTAACAAATTATTAGAGCGAAAAATTTTCAGCGGAAATGAAATGAATTCTACTCCGAGCACCATCGCTCCTCCATTCCAGTCAAATTATGAAATTGAACTTTCCGCATAAGTTGTCGGCATTTCTTGCTGACGGCAATTGCGTAAATTAGAAGTTAAATAAGTTAGCTTATCCTCCATCTTATGCAGCACACATCACACCGCCTATCCCGAACACAATATTCGAATGTTAAGAGTTTTCTCTTTAATAGTGATTTTAAAAGCGCTCATTTTGCGCATTGGCTGCCACCGGGAATCGAACTCGGAATCGCTTTCACCGAAGTTACCCCCGTGACTTATCCGTAGGCCATTTTCTTTCTCCTCCTCTGCCGATTTTCTACGAATGATTCTAGCAAATGAAAAAACATTTTTGTTTCAATTTCCACCGAAAGCAGCGCTGATACGGAATACCTAGCGCTTTAGCATCCGAGTGAATTCTTCCGCTTAAAGAAAAACAAATGGGTATAAAATTAAAGGAAAACATTTCCTCGGCGATATGGCAAACGAAGATAAAGACTCCTATTTCTTCGGAATACCTAAACAGGCTAACCATATTTGTAAAAGCGGGAGATCGAATTTTCGGAGAAGACCACGGGAAAAATCTCGTTCATATCGGAGTACGAGCATAAAAACAAACGCCGATCAAAATGCGCCGTAAGATATCGCGAATCGCACGGTAATCCCCATGTTTCCCCTTCTAGAGGGATCCCTCTCAATATGCTCCTAAAACATGCCCCTCTCAGCATGCAAAGTCTTCATCTGGAATCTGATCCACCCCCGAGAGACCCTCCGGCCGTAATTCATCGCCATCAGGCGGACATACGCTCTTTTATGCCTCCTAGACACACTCCTTGAGGACTTCTAAATATAAAAAAACTGCTATCTCTGATACGCGCTCGTATAACTTATTACGGCTCTCTTTTTTCATTGGTCGCGGAGGTTATTTCGGCGTCTTGGGATCGTAAACGGTAAAGCATCTGAAATTCTCCTTTTATCTACCGAGAGGGTTTCTTCTCGGATGCAAATTATTCCGTGGATTTTACGCACTCACGTGGAAAACAATATCATTCTGCGTAATAATGAAGAATTGGATGTTATAAATGTTACTCCATTCTCGGATAATATTCCTCAAATACTCTTCTCGTATTTTCGACGCTGAAGCGTATTTTACTACTTTTGAGAAGGTTCTTTTCTACTATATTTCCATCGGAGAAAAAGCTCCTCGAGAAGCGCTCCTAAAGCGGAGTAATTTCTCATCTTCATGAAGATTCTGAATCGATTCTCCTTCTTTTCCAGGAATTATGATAACAGAAAAGGATAATATAAAAATACAGATTATTCTATGATGTATTCTAGACCAATTTTGCAATCACGAAAAACATTTTTGGTTTTGAATCTTCTGACTTTGTTGTCGTTGAATAATTTAAACAGAGTAAGAATAAATGTAAAGAAAGTAGACCTCTCAAAAAAAAAGTCAAGAAAAAACGGATTTTAAGGAAGTTTAAAGGATAAAAGAATCAAATGCGATGCTCTACGATTAAACATATTTATCTTAACTTCAAATACGATAGAATCACAAAAAAGGGATCCTAATATAGAATTCAATTTAAAAAATTCGATTCCCGAAAAAAATTAAGTTTGTGAAATTCAGAGAAGAATTTTCTTATAGAAGGGTACGACGAAATGAGTAATTGGATTGTTTCTTCTCAAACGCGAGAAGCGTCTCCATAACATTTGTGCAGGCACCTATGAAATATACTGCGGTTAAACAACTTAGATCTACGTAATTAATGGATCCCCGATGTCCAAGTGGATAGCGCTGTGAAAGTTGTTCTTGGTTTCCAGTGGGGGGCCATACGTGAAAAATAACCACAGCATTCAGAGCACTTTTGAAAATACTACAAGTAATTAGTATTGAATCTGAAATGGTGCTACGAAATGTGGGAAATCTACTGTGTAAATAATTACGGGGATATATTTGGTAAACTTTTCGGAAAGTCCATCACATCACATTAATCAATCGATATCGTAATAAGAAAATGTACGGCAGCTCTTGTCTCACAATTTTGAATCTGAGCAGAAAAATAAATCACCCCAAAAATGCTTGCAATTAAATAGAACGCCATTGTGCTGATCTATGCAACATCGTCATACTATAATAAATCAATAGAAATTATTCATGGAATGATAGAATTTGAGACACTTTCACAAAAGAACCTGAAATTAGTAATAAAACTGGCAACAAAGGATAAATAAGACGGTATGTGCTTCACAGTGGAGATTTATTATTTCGACCCGTTTCGATTATAGACGGTCGTGAGGTAAATTTTAATTTTAACTTAGCTTTAATAGCAATGGTACTTAAATATTCATTTATCGTCTTCGGTTGTTTTCATGAAATATTTGTTAGGACGAGAATAGGAAACAAGGCAATGAATTAATAAAACAAAAATATTAATATAAACTAAAATCTATCAATCGGCTTGTGGCTAAGGATGAATGAACCGTTCAACCAATTTCTAGTAATTTACCAATATATTAGCCTAGAGACCCATTCATTCACAGCCATATCATCACCAGCAATTATTTGAGAAATATGTCTCTTATCATGTTGTTTAATTCACAGGATAATTAAGTGATGAATTAGTTACTACATTTCTTTATTATATTCTATCTATATACTCCTTTAATAAACTCTCTCGCAATTCTGGAAACGTCCTCCATCTGGATTAATAAAGAAAACTACACAAAAAAGTTTTTATTTTTCTTCGATCTGTTAAAATGAATTTTAACGATTGCAATTAAGGTAACGTCTAATGATAAACATAGGCATACATTTGTAGAGAGTGAGACTCAAATGTATATCACTGATTATAGTAGAGGATGCTCTAACCACTCGCATACCACGCCAATTCAAGGAATTGGATGATCTAGGATTGAGTCCCAGTCACGTCGACCTTTTTCTCATATCCAAAGGTTTTTGAGCAGAAAGCCTTAAAGCATAAAATTGGTCATCCATTACACAACCCTTGTAATTCAGGAAAGAATTTCTTAGCTCACATAAGCAATCAGCCTTCTAAACAGGGTGCTTCTGAAACTTCCTAGTCTAGCAGTATTTTCCTAGTCTTATCTTACTTTAAAAATAATTCCTTCCCGAGGATAAAAGAAGCCTCTCCGATTTTTACTGCTTCGCCATTGAAAAGACGCCGTCACAATCGAATTCTTTCCTAAGGAACAAAAACTCAGCAAAGGCAGAGGATTTCCATCGCAACAGAATTCTCATTTCCCTCGGAAATTCCGGAGGCGAAAGTGACTGTCCGTTTTGCAGTCATAAAAAACTCCCAAAACCTATATCCTCAATACTCATTACTCAAATTCCCCAAATGCCATATCTCCCTCGGCGTCTTAGAGGGGATCTCCTCGAAGCAACTTTTCCCCAGAAATGCGTGCCCCTCACACGTAGGACAGATGCTCGCTGACGCGGACTGAATACGCTTAAAGGCGGAGACATTCCGAAGATAGGGTTTTTGCAGCGATCGTATTTCAAAAACTACGAAATAGGGAAGCTGCTGTGCATCTGTTCGGAATAGATTGGCAAAAAAGGGCTCCACGTGGATGAATGCGGCGTGAAATTGGCGTGAATTCGGCAGCGAATATATATCGGCGATTTCAACGGCGAGGATACGTGATGCTGCAAAACACGCTCCACTTGCACTCCAGAAGAAAAAAGAGACACGCGTATGCAAATCGCACGGGTGCTAATACCCTTACTGTGATTTCACGTGAGCGCTTCTGAAATCGAGTCGATCCTAAAAGCGTCTCAAAATAAACCACCATAACAAAAAACTAACAGCGTATTAGAAGGAAAGTTACCCGACAAACTCAAAGCAAAAGACAAAACGGTCGATACTCAATGAATCCATTCCTTAACATTTTCAGGCAGAGGACCATTCGATTCGTAATTTAGAGGTTCTGACGTCTGTGATGCAACCAACTACATTACTAAGTTCAGCATAAAATTTGCTCCTTCTACTATAACTTGGTGGGTGGATATTTTTTATTTGTCTTTAGGTACAAGATAACGTACCTTCCATTCACTTCCTTCTCAAATGGATGTAAATATGAAAAACCTAAACCTCCGTAACAGAGGTTTGAGCTTTGCAAAATTCTGCAGCCATACATTATTCCGCAATATTACACTGGCTTACAGATGCAGAAAAATTAAAGTAATTTGGTTAAGGCCTGCATTCTTCGAAAGCAATGAAAGCGAGTAAATAAGTAAGAAATACATTTTTAAAATAAGACAACTTTAATAAATAATTAACTGATCGCAATCTTTCTTTAAATTTGTATAAATTAAAATATCGTGGTTTCTCTTCCTTAGACGTAAAGAACTTTAGGAAAAAATGGATAAAATAAAGAAAAATGCGGAATGATTTAGCCACAGCAGATTAAAATTATCAGATTCGAAGAAAAATACTTTAACCTCTCATTTTCATTTTTATTTTTACATAAGGAATTAGTCGACTGAAAATAATTTCAATATTCTATAATTTCAAGATAAAAAATTCTTACGAAACAGCTATTCATCAGTAAATACTACTTTAGGAACCGTATTTCACGAGGAATTGAAAGTTCACTGCCACCTTACAGAGTCCCCGTTGCATAACTGCCCTCAAACTATATCCACGACGTCTTCATTACTCACGGTTGTGATTCAAAAATCGATAATAGCTTCTTTAGCTAAAGAATGCCTCATAAAAGAGAGCAAGTATACTGCGAACCAAATAAGCTGACGTTCACGAAATTTCATGACTGATCACAGCACCTAAGCCTGAGGCAGAAAAGCAAACATAAGCTTGATATAGAAAACTCTCTGTAAATATGGAAGATTTTAACACTCTACTCGAAAAAATAAAGAAGTCGAAAGCATAAAACTATTGAGGTGGTAACGTACGCGAGGTTTAGGAGGAAAATTCAGGAAACGCTGCCAGAATGAGAGCAATGCATTCAAGAAAAATAGCGACGCCAGGTAAAAAGAATTTTGTATTTGGAGCCGTAGAAGCGCCCGAAGAATTCAGTGAAAAGCATTTATATTCGAAGCGGGAGGCAGAGAATACGTGCTCTACAGGAAGACAGCGAATGCAAGGAGTGTGGAGGCTGAAAGCTGTTGGTTCACATGCTCTGACTATATTGCTAGAAATTGGTGGGCTGAATACATCTCATTTTGAGGTAAAAATGGCGTGGTCTACTCATTTTTACTCTGTTTAAGACACGGGCTAAGTTTAGCCTTTCTGAAGTTAATAATGCATTTTAACTTAGATTAGAAAAAAGCATAATGGAGCCTTATTTTTAGTATGACTGAAAAAGGAATAATAGAGAATACGGAGACGTATTCCCTCAGTTAATCGCAATATCACAGTATCATGTATAGCATTGTTAGTATCCGCAGTTAACGCAATTTATAAATGAAAATTAACATTGTTTAAAGGGAAACATCCAGGATATTAACTTCAACATTCTTTATCCTGGGAATTGCTGTTCCTTTCATTTGTAGTTAGGTAAGCAGGTCTCGTTGATCAACAAACTCAACGAAACTTAAAATATACTGCGCACGGGAGGGTTTTGGAGGGGTTTTCCTCCCGTCTTTGGGCGAATGCCGGACAAATCTCATTACTATTTTTCTAATTTCCTTTGAACGTTGCAACCTAATCCTCCGACCAAATTGCAACGTTCTACTATTAAATAAA
>KZ312453.1:576989-689825 GCA_000376725.2 Ladona fulva | reverse complement strand
CTCGCTGCATAGATCCAACTCACTAGCATGGAAGTGAAGGAAGGATTCGTCTTTAAACCTACGTATTTACATTTTTACTTTCAGCGTAATTCCATCGAGATTCTCCACCTTCGACAGCCATTTACGTATGCGTGCTTGCAACGGGACTGCGCATAAAGACGCGTTTTCAACTCCGCTCTTACTTTTACAGCTTTGCACAAGGAAGGCGTTCGCGAGAGAAAAAACGCTTCCCCGGGAGGAGCATGTATTTATGTTTATGTATAGAGCCCCACTGGGAGGACTTGTTGGGGGTCGTAAAAACAAGGCCTTTAGCTCACCTGCGGAGGGGAGGTTTTTATGAGGGCGCTTTTGGACTGTCGATGCGGTTGCCGTGAATTATGGAAGTCCTTCGTAGAACGACCATTGTGTGGATTCAGAAAGAGAGATTGATTGAAGGTGGAGATTGTACGGATGAATCGTAAAAATATTACGACTTTGCTCGGGCGCTGATTTATTTTTAACTGCCGCAAAACGAGATTTCACGGACGTTATAAATACAGATATATTTTGAATTGACAATATAGGAGCTCAATTGCGGAGAAGTTATGGGAGACGGTTCGGCTGGAAAAGTTTCAAATGATTAACACCTATCTGAACCTGTATGAATTTATTTAATGGTACGACAACTGATTGCCTACTGACATCTAAATTGAAAATAGGCAAGTCTTTATAAAATCCGACTCAATTCGTTATTTAATAGCAACTGTCCCGTGTAGATGAAAATAAAAAATTACGGAAATTATCTAAAAGATAGCTTCGAAATTTTAAACCGGATATTAGTTCCAGAAATAATTTGGCAATCCAATATCAAAATTGTCTATCCAATACTTAAATTGTGACCCAATTTTTCGATAGAATGGATTACCTGAACGAAGATTCTATAATCAAACACCAAAGTTAACTGATAAATTCTCTTCTAACTGCGATGACTCTTAGGACAAGTCGTTTCAGGGACTTTCCGCGAACGGTATGCGATAGCAATAGGCTAAAGAGGTAAGTAACTCGAACGCTTGGTGTTTACACCCCCTGCCACACGCCGAGAGGCTGTTTCCGGGGTATTTATGTAGATGTAGACACATATATTTCAACTGCACTAAATAAAAACCAAAGCAATGGGAATTAAAGAACGTCATCCTTAATTGTATACATTATATCACTATATTAAATGACTCCGCCAATGAAAAATCTAACGTTGAAAAATTAAAAGAAAATGTAGCAATTTAATAACTAGTCCTTATTCTAATTTCATTCCAAATTCTTTCTTTCTCCTCTAAGATGAGGATGTTAATATCTCTAACGGTTAAAGAGAGATTTCTGCATCGAAAATAGGAAAAGAAGGGAAAATCCCAACCATTATGCGAACCATAGAATAGCTCTACATTCACGTCTGCCATTGCTCGTCAGTCGGGCGAGTTTCATTCACAAAAAGCGTCTGAGATTTTCCGAGAAAAGAAAAGAAATCACGCAAACGTCTATTTGCAGGAGGATGGCAATGGCGGAGGCGTGAGGAAGTTACGGGAAAATGGGCTTTTGTTGGATGGAAGAGGGGCGGGGGATGGGAATATGAGATTAAACAGTGGGTGCAGAATACAAACGATGGATATAGAGAGGCGGGACAAGGAGAAAGCAATTTTTCAAGGTCCGAAAGGGCGTCACACGGACACGTAGGGGAAGGAAGAAATTGAGAAGGAAGGAAATTCAAAGAGATGACGACAATAGGTGAGCAGATAAGGGCGAGGAAATAAGCGAACCAACGCTCGCTACGTACTTGATTCTATTCCAAACAAGTCTAACAATAAATGTTGATACTCCGAAAGTAAGTACCCTAAATTTTTCGTGCCAAAGGAAAGAAATTCTCAAAAATACTGGAATGACTTTATAAGCAAGTAAGTGGAACACAGTTGATATACAAGTATATGTCTGGAAATATAACCTGCATCTGGAAGTAGTTGATTACAATTTCCCAGGTAACTTTACTTAAAATAAATCGCAATTTGTATGAGTAGACAACTCTATTCTTATGGAACTTACTCGTACCATCCGAATTCATAACTAAGAAATTAATACTAGTAGTCTTGATTAATTCGAATATGAATTGGGTGTTACGTCATTCTTCATCACAACCGCTGTCTTGGAGTTCTCATCACATGTAGATTCCACACACTTAGTCTATCATCGTGATTCGTAATTTTAACATTTTTCCTAAATTAGACATAAATTAAGGCGAAAACTGTCAGGATCCAATAATTACAGTCGATTGACAATTAATTTAAATTGATTTTGAGGAATAATACTTTAATATCGCTAACTGGATTAAAATAGCGTAAGAAAAAAGAATAAGTCGCGAACTAATTAATACAAAGGAGAATGGGTGTCGGAGTCATGTAACAGCTTTATTCACATTGTAACGTAAGAGAGGAAGATCCATGATTTACTAATTGATAAAAACAAATTAATAAAAGTTAGTGTTTCATTCAAAAAATTAAAACTAACGTGATCGGGTGTGACTCATCTCTTAAAACGATAATAAACACTGAGGCAAATAATGAACACAAAATACGATCAATAAACATAAGGATGAAAATTAATTAAAGAAATATAACGAAAGGCGTTTTTAACATTGTACGGTAAGCTGTGCAGCTGATCCCAAGGAATAACATTCGCGAAAAAAGCGACGTGACTGGAACTCGAACCCAGATCTCTCGAGCCCATGTCTGCTTACCGTGCAATATTAAAAACGCCTTATTTCCTTATCCTTGAGATTTCCTTTGGGGGGTTAACCTAATAAGACCTCTTTGTGAGTTGTGTGGTTCAATGAGCCCATCTGGCAGCAGTTTGTGCCACTACGTGGAGGCTACCTGCTTTCCTTCCGAAAGCAATTCACCAACAGTGTGAAAGAGACGCGGCATGGTAGTTCAGTGGTTAGAATACCTTCCCGGAAAGTGGAAGACCTGGGTTCGAGTCATGTCACTATTTTTAACACTTGTTATGCCTTAATAACAAAGAGTATAGAGACAACCGATAAATACCAAAGAAGAATAATAAGCATCGAGGCAAACGACGAATGAGCCGTAAACATCAATCGACACGTTCAGGAAGGAACGAAAATTCTTTCGAACAGCAAAGGAGAGAAGCAAATCGGCAGTTCTTCTTTTATTCAAAGTATTGCCGATAATAAGGGTAGGATAAGAGTCATTGGAAGATGCAGTTGGCATTTCAGTCACGGCGTCCGGGGAAAGAGGAAAATGATATTAAATGGAATAAGGCGGAGGGGAACTCGTCAACAAGAGCGGCACCAGCGAAGGGACGTAAGGTTAAGCATCTAAAAGGCACACGCGCCAAGTTTCGATTAGAAGGTGGCCTGTTCTTAGGGGAAAAGCTCTTCCAAAACTTGGAAAAATCGCGTACTATTACATCATCAAACTTTACGTCACAAGTTTATTTCGGTTTTTTTTAATACTCCGACCTCGAATTCGCGACAGGTCTTCATCAAGAACTACGAACAAAATTCACTTTACCTGAGCCACATTTTCTTTAGACCAACATTTCATAATCGGGTAATGACGAAGTGATGCGTTTCTGTTTAGAATTTAGTCTTGAATTCCTTCGCAGTAATTCAGTGAATATTTGCTAAATTCAACTATGTGTCTGTTCGTAAATATTAACAATACGTTTGAATACTGAGCTAGGACTAAATTATAGTTACTTCGTAAAACGGTTTAATATTGTGCAATTTGGTTAGCAATAAACTAAACCATCACTTTGATTTTCATAGTACACCATTCTAAACTTTAATAAAACAAGCAATGAAAGATTACCTTCTAACGGTTCTATAAGATAAAAAAAGGGATGAATATAAATATTTATCATTAAAATGAAAGTAATTTGAACGTAAGTGAAATTCACGACGTTTGGAAAAACGTAGCGAATAGTACAAGTGACCACAGTGCGGAGAAGTAGTCATATAACACCCAATATAGTATAACACCCAAAAGCGTGGACGTCATTCTCGCGGCTCCTTATTCTGATGGAAGGAAAGATGCGTACTTTTACACATAATTTGCACAATATCTCGGCCGCTGCCGAGGACATTATCTTTTCCTAATTTCTTGCGGCTCAGAAGCTAATTCAATCCTGCAATTTCCTATCCTAAACCTAAAGAGTAAATCAAAAATCTTGACGGATTTCTAAGACTTGTTATCTTAAAAAAAACAGCGAAGTAATCTGCAGTCCGCGAAGATTTCGTAGGATCGAATGCCCGAGGCGAAAGCTATCGTAGTAGGACACCCGTGTGCTGAACTATCAAGTGAAGGCATGTTGTGAAGAGCGGGGAAATCCAGAAGGGAATTCGGCCGAGGGGAGGGAAAACGCACGTGGTGAAGGATATAATTCGGATTAAGGGTTTGAGGGAAATTGCTGGGGGAGGGAGTTATTGAGGGTTGGATAAGAAAGGGGAGGAGCGTTTGGCCTTCGGGGGGCGGACGAAAGAGGGCGCCAAAATTTAAGTAGTCAATCTCTTGCTCACGTAACGAGCGCAGTTGGAGGAGCAGCTCATCCGGACTTAAACACTCCGATGGCAGTTTAATCGGATGATTCTGGTGGCGAGATTAGAAAGAGGGGGGCGCCGATGGCGTAAATATATATGCGGGAGATCATGAGACGCCACCGCGGTTTGTCACATATTTCGGAACGTCGAGATGCTCTTATTCCTTTTTCGTTTATGCGCATCATAAAAACTAAGCTGAGAAATGAAGAGAATTTACGAGGACCTGGAAATGATGAACGAAGATAGCCGCAGACGGAATATGAAATTCAAATAAGTGATTATAAAAATGCTATCAATGCGAAATTCGGAATATTTTACGATGTTCTACCTTAGAAAGCGGCTTACACAATTTACGATGACTTACCAAAGACTTCCACAGTAGCACTTCCTTCTTAAGATTTACTGTAACGAAAAGCAATGGATATTCTTTCCATAGCGTCGAACTTTCTTTGTTTTCAGTTTGAAGAAAAAATACTCCGGCTTTTAATAATATACGAAAACTATCTAAAACATTTATAACATGTAACTGCACTATCAATTCCTTCCAGCATGACTTCGTGGTGGGTTTCCATGACGATGAGAATAATAATTGCTCTCATCTAATATGAAACTATATCATTCGATACTGAGAGTAAATAAAATATTCGAATCTGATATAAGCACAATTTTGTTGACTCAATGAATATGAGAACACCTGCCTAATTCAAAACCATAATTAAAATTATAAATATTGTTCATTCCATCTCTATGAAGACATTCATTTTCGTTAAAAACATAGTAATATTTTTTGAAATCACGAACATTTGTTGAATAAAAATAAGGTTTTGAGCAACAAATATATATTACTTTTACTTATCCGCAATATATCTTTCGTCGGCGACTAGTTTTGGCTAGTAATAACGATCTTCAAGTCAAGGGGAAAAGAAGGAAGGAGGTTTTTATAGGCAAAAGGGGAAAGAGAGGAATGGGAGGAGGGGGAAAGCTGTAGGTGAATCGAAGGGGTTGCAACCAAGTATGAATCAAATGAGCGTTGCTATGGGAGGAAGGGGCAGTGAAGATGAGATTGGAAAATATGTTAATTTACTACAGTATAGTTAGAGCAGGATTCCAATTGTTCAAGTATATTTAATTTATGGCTCTTATGTGAAGTATTTGTGGGAAATTGGACGAATTGAATGTCAAGATTCAACAAAATGACGGCCTCCTCCGTGAATTTTAGACTCGAGTTTTCTCTCTCCACTTGAAAATACGAAGGAGAAAAAAATCCATGGTTTGGTGTTTATGCTCTAATGTAGGAACATACAATTTGTAAGGAAACGGCAACAGTACGGAGCGTAGGGCAAACTCACTCCTTGAGAATGAGGGAAAGGGATAGAGAAGTTGAACATGGGGTACGTAGTGTAGTTAGCGCTTTCAGTTATCAGAAAAGTTCGTTCTTAGCGATCAGGAAGTAATAAATGAGTAACAGAAATACAGTATAACTCGACACAGAATCAAGTCTGAGTGGTAATTATAACACAAAAACTCCAACGTTTACTAAACCACTAGAATAATACAGCACACGACCAAGGTTTCGAAGTGGTGCCTCATTACCTTGATTCATCATCATTTCAATTATGAAAAACGATTATGTACTTTCGCTACGAAACCTTGGTCGTGTGCTCTATATCTTGTTGTTTATTAAACGTTTATTCCATGGAGTTTTTTGGCCTCCAATTCGTGAGAGGGGAAATGATTGAAGGAGAGGGGAATATTTGAGGAGTATTTTCCCGCTAGTTGTCATTCTGTGAAAGGTCTTCGCGCATGGCTCCCCTATCAGTAAGCGCTGCCTCGCCTATTTTCTGAAATGGACTAGGCCCAACTGCGCAGAAGACTACTGAATGTCAGCCTAGATACTATTGAACCAAAGCTATAAGAAGTCAGGATAAAGATTGAGGAAAGGTAGATTACTAAGCACGGAAGAGCCGTGCGGCTGAATCCCAAGGAACAAGAAGTGTAAATAATATGGACATCACTGGGACTCGAACCTAGGTCTCCAACTTAATTTGCAATGTCTGAGTCCGGAGACTAAATGTTCTTAGAGATTTGAATCTGCAAAAAGAAAGGCTTTTCGAATATCCGCCAAGCGAACGATGTCTCAAAGAATGAGATTCTCATGCAAATAATCACCACGCAATAGTGATACTCCATCATCCCTCTCGGCTGCAGAACAAAAAAAAAATCTCTCCCCTAAGGCCCACATAATCAATCAACAGATGGCCAAAAAATCTCGAGACGTGACCCGTGCAAACGAGCGAGGCGACCTGAGGCACATCAAAGACGGAAACATTGGAGGCCTCGGGATTAATTCCTCCACCTGTCCGGCCATGGACCACGTCTTCATATTTTGTGTTGAATTCTTCGATGAAGAGGAACAATAGGGAGGCGAGCTTATACTTCAATTCCTCTGACGAGGTGATGTCTTAAAATACGGATGCGAGGGTGGGTTATTAAAAAAGGAGATGAAAACAAGATCATTGGGACTAAGAGCTGGGAACGCAATACCAATACTCTGACTCTGTATTAACAATAACCGCACCGGTTATTCTTAATACAGAGTCGTATAGTGGTGACGCGGTATATTCCGCTATCCTTATTGGGCATGCGCGAAACTTAGCGTCGTCCTTGGTGTGCATTCTTATAATTGCGGCGATGTTAACGGATATCTTCCAATATGAAATATTATTGAAGCTACGTTAATACGTCTTGATAAAACTTACTAATGTTTATCCAAAAAAATGAAATATATTTGCTTTGATTGCTTAATTAAATAAACAAAATACAAAGTGTAAGCGAAAAAATGCATCGAGAAATATTTTACGAACCACAATATCTATTGGAAGACGACCATGGTTTATATTCAGAGTTATCTTCAGGTACAGGGGGTACTTTTCAACTCTTCATGTATATATATGAATAACTCTTGTTTTTTGCCACTAATGTTGACTCTATGAGTGGAAACCATGGTCTTCTTCCAGTAAATACTGTGGCTCTTAACGGCATATCTTAATCCTAGTCTTCATATAAATACGCTAATGTCACTCAAAACAATCCCTTTAGGGGTAATTATGCCATTTCCCTATTTTGAATCGCAATAACTTAGCAATAATTTTGTAGCTTTCACTACGGGAACAGCCATGCATCTTTTGCTATATTTCCTTCCGTTCTTAATTTCTTTTCAGAAACTCTTACCTCATCAACAGCTACAAATATTTTAATAATCTTTCTTTAGAACAATTTAGATTGTCTTTAAATACCAAATAAAACATTATTATGGATAAAGTAATACTTATATACTTTTCTCTGGAAGCTAACAAATTCGCAGTTTTTGCTCTTAACAAGTAAAGAATAATTTTTGAGTAGGAATTGAAAGTCATTGCGAAGAAAATGTATACCAATCATCTTTGTATGCCCAGAAGAATATAAAGATAGTTACTATTTTTGGGATTAAAGGAGAAACTTCTTTTTCGCCCTTTAAAAACGGTTAATTTTTTATTCTTTATCTTCATTTCCTTCGCTCTTCCGCCTGCGGAGATCCCCAATTAAGAAAAAGACGCAAAAAAGTCGCAATTATTTCGATTGTTTTCTTTTCCGTACTCTAGAGGCAATAGTATCGCGACTAAATTTAGCAACGGAATGAATTCGGAGTTTCATTTGAATTTCCCTTTATTCCTCGAATCCCAGCGGAGAAGCAAAGCCACTTAAGGAAACAAAAACTGCTCCATAAAGAAGATAAAAAATCCTACGCTCTTAATGTTTCAACAGGAAGTATACATTTAGCTATTATGGCTCCTACACAAATTAACGCTCCGTCTCAAAATGTTGAATCCTTCTCAAACCTCGGCACAGAAATCTCCGCGGCGAGATTACTTGTCATTCCGCGGAATAACAAAATAATAACAAAGCAGGAGTGACTCGTAGCAAAGAAATGTGTTTTCTTCTAAAAGATACCTCAGCGAATTACCCCTTCCATCCGCGCGGCAGCGCAATAATGAGCGACGATCTTCAATTTGAAACTCGGCATGGGTAGAGCTTGATTTCCGCCCGAAGAGGGTATCAAAAAAACAATCTTAGCATAAAAGGATGTCCCCCAAGGGACAGCGATAGGAGTGAGTGTTGCTGGGGTCCAAATTGATCGCAAGAAACAAATGAAAGCGCTCGGAGATGATCAGAGAAAACAAACAAAAGGCTATCGGAAAATAGAGGATGATAAAAGAAGCGGAGAAAAGCACGATTCGAAAAAAACTCGCTTTTCGGATGCTTTCCGTTTATCAGGGCGAAAGGATAAGAGATGGAGAATTAAAATAGGAAGATATTGTAAGGGTTTTTTGCATTTCCTCATGAAAATAATTAAAATACATCCGCGAGAAAACGTTTGGAGAGGAAAAAAGCGGACATAAAATTCAAAATGGGTACGTAACGAAGGAAAAGCTGACGTACAGCAGAAAAGCATTCCAAAGTGGCTGGTAAATTTCAAAATATAAATTAACTCGTGAGTATACGTGCGTACATATTCTACTTTTTGTTTAATTTTCTGCTTATCACTTATGTCTTGTGTCCGTCATACTTTTGTTTTTCCGTAACCGTAACGCAACAGATAAAGTATTTCCGGATAGTCAACATCGGTAATAACATAAGTAATATTCAAAATCGTACACTAGAGTGATACGGAATAGAAGAGACAATTTATTATTCTTAAATTCCAGCTTTTTAACACTTCAACATACATTTTTAAAGGTAAATTGAATTTGTTTGAATATTAAAGTTATAAACAAAATTATGACAGGATGTTTGCCACAAATATTTGAAAGGATTCCATTTTTCCGTCGTATTTAATTATTACCATTCGGTATCTTTCATTTTGTCGAAGCGTAGAACATTTCCTCTCGTTATTTGTATTAGAACTGAGCTATTGATTCTAACTGCATTACACAAAGTCGACTGTAAGCTTTCCATATACGTGTAACATAAGTTACGAAATAAAACTAAAAAAGATTTAAAAGAGAAACTACCGCTGCACTTATTTTACCCTTATCCTAGCAGATTCAATTGAAAATCCTCGGAGGGTTGAGCTGCTTCGGAATACCAACTAATTAATTCTGTAGGAAAAAGATTACACATATATTTTTAGATGAGGTGTTTATTATGATACATTTTGAAAAATATGAATTAACGAAGAGGGCAATAGATAAGCCAACTAATTCTCAGATACGACAGCGTCTGTGAGTACAAAGAGTATGCCGATATAGTATACGCTCGTATAATATTTTACGGCAGAGGTCTGCGAAGCTTTAAAAAAATCTTCAAATGTTTAGGATTTACAAAATACCAATTAAGTATAAATTTATGATATATTCTCTACACAGACAAAACTAAACATGCCCAATGTTAAACATTAAAAATACAAGATTCCATTAAGGGGAATAAACGTGCAGGCGCTTTTGAAAGTGTTCCATCTTTTGAAGCCACTTCAAAAGTGCTCTATACATGCGATTCCATGAATAACTTTAAGACAAAAGTAAGGTTTAAGTAATACAACTCCGCAAAATTTTCGGTTCAATAACGAAAAAATGCGTAAAACTTTAGTAAACATGGAATGGCGGGCAAAGTTGCTCTCGAAATGAAAATAACTCGATCGGAGCGCGAATGTCATAGCGAGGGGAGTCTTTGCCCCTCGGGGGAAAACTGCATTTCTTCGAAAGCGCGTTGACTCCATAAGAGAGAAAAACTTATATTCCCTCGGCACCGCAAACAGCTTTATTATTCACCGACGACATGGAATTCCTTAAAAACTTTTCGGGCAAACCGAACTCTCTGGAAAATCATGTTGTGCTGGTACATGACATAAAATAAACTGAAAATATGGAATTGGAAATTGTTTTGAAATCCACGACCGAAGCAAAAACAGCGATTCTTTTTTTTTCGAATATTTAAACATTTCCAAATTTATAACCGATTTCAGGAATGTAGTATATTATAGTTTAGCAGAATGGGTTTTCGCTTAAAGTTGATTCGACGTATATAATTTGTTTGTGTATGTAATTTAACTATTTCCACCAAAATAATACATCAATTCAAGATCACCTAAATAAGCGTGGAAAGCTTTGCGCATTAGCAATGCACCCTTTGCTCCCATTGGACGGCGCAGCTCTGCCTGAACGCCACCTATCGGAATGGAATCGAAAACAAAGCTATTTCTTAGTTTATTCCCATCTTAGATAGTTAAAAATTGAATTTTCTTCGTGTCTGTCTGCCTTCCTTAATTCTCATTTTCATTCCATAATGTAACAAAAGGAATACTTTCGCATTCTTCACAGATTACCTATTTGCATTCAAGTGCCGAGAGAAACAAAGAAAATCACATAAAATAAATAGTTATTTAAAATTCAGACATCATGTACACATGTGATGTCGCCAATTTACTTCAAGAGGAGGCGAAAACCTAATAGTTTTGTTCTATTACCAAGTACCTGACTGACGTTTGGTATAGAGAACTTACGATTACATCATTCTTTTATTCTCTTAGTCCAATATTGTCGCGTTTTGGACTAACCACTACACCTACGAATGATTTTCCTCGAAAATGAATTACTAAACTGAAATTTTGCTGCAATAAATTATTACGCCACACTTAAATTCGAGTGGAATCCAATTTTCGTGCTTACTTTTGCTATTTACAAAGCAATAAATGGAATATTACATTAATTGCATCCTGCGTAACTAAATTATAACCAGAATGATCATATCTTGGTGGATAAGTATAATCAAGAGGTTAATTTAGCAACGAAATATCCGTCCAAGCTTTGTTATACAAGCATCTAAAGCTGACTACATCCTAAAAATACCATAAAATGTACGTTCCTTAACGGTTATAATGTTTTTAAAGTTGAAGCTGTGACTCTAGTTCAAATACAAAATGTAATTACATTACTTCAAATAATAACTACACTCATGCGAGGAATGTAACGAGGTAATGAAAGAAAGTAAGGTTAAAAGGAAGGAAGAATGAAAGAGAGCCTCAGAGCAGCCCAGACGATGATGACTGAGTCAGTCATCGAAACGTTGGCGACAAGCATGTCTCCAGAATTAACCTGGTTGGAAACCCGAGAATCCATTTTACAAAAGAAGGTTATTTGCCACCAAAAGTTTGAGCATAAAGAAGCAACGTAAGATGGCGCATAAATCATATTTATCATCGTCGTTTGGCACAGAATCATAGAGCGAATGCCTTTGCCCAATGTCTTCATCCGCCACTGGACAAAGGATCCGAACTACGGATGATTTAACTTGGAAAGAATGAATTTTAAATATGAGTGGAGAGTCGCAAAAAAGAACGCAAAAGGAAACAAAGTGTAAAAAGAGAATGTGCGAATGGGAGTGAAAATGGAAAGGGAGATTCTCTTTTGCGTCGAAGGTTTGCAATATACGTTTGGATCGGAATATGTGCTCAACAGAGCGAAAACGAAGAATCGACAGTTATGAGGTAAATCTCTTTTCCGACACAAAGCGACTCATCCGTTTATAATGACTCTCTTTCAAACATGAGTTCCGTTTCTTGTTCAAGTCTCAAAAAACTAACGTCTATGCGAATTCCTGTTATAATTTCTGCAATCCAAAGTTCATTTCGATCAAGATTTAGCCCATTTGAGATTCCTGGTACAGTGGCTGTAGTATCAGTATCGTAAAGAGTGCTCCGAATACTGAGTTCATTTCGCACTAAGAATTGAACTCTTTCACCAAAGGCACTTGCCTGTCCTGGCATTCTTTAAATCTAAAATAGGTTAGTAGTCATTTATAAAGGTGCCTAGACAGCTGATGTCATTTTACAATTCTACTTTTAAGTGTCAAACTAAAATAGAACCGGGATGTCACTATCGACCAACATCTTTGCAAATACCTTATTATGAACTACTCAGCCAAAAAAGACGGAAATTCGCTTTGTTTAGTTTATAATTATAATTTGCAATCGTGTGACTGTAAACGCAATATCATTCTAAACCTGAACGCGTGAACTGTAAACCTATTGATCTTTTATACATTGCTTATTTATAATATCAATTAGATATTCTTCGCCGCCCATTTTACCAATCTACAGCACAGAGTAAGGATAAGGATTATCCAATCCTTACGCTATGACCCGATGATCCTCACTTTACTCCAGCGCGTTGGCAGAGATCCCTACCGTATAAAAACCGAACTACGTTAATTTACCTTTCTTACCCGCGTATTTATATGTGTATAGATCTGAACGATGCTAAATGATATGATATGCGTGACAAGGACACGTCATTTCTGCGATCGACATAGTGCGTCTTCTGGGAACTTTTCGAATTGTCTACGCACAACTTAATGTTCTGTTCCAAAAAGAAAATATCGCGAATTAAATAATTAATACTAATTAAGGTAAATTTCAATAGCTTTTAGTTGTTATTTTTTTGATTTACTCCCAAAGGAAGTTTTTTATAAAAAACAATTCTCGAAAAAATCGGTCACAACTCATATATGGTTATAAGTTCTTTAGGAAGAGTCAATCGCAACCGTCGACAGTAAACTATAAAAATATTCAAAATACTTATTTAACGCAATCAAAATGTTGACTTATGTCAATTTATGTCAGTACTTTCTGTGGCGACACCTTGAAGGAAACGACAGCTCGTGACGTAATAAGCAGAGGTTAATAATCGATTAGTGCAGCTCGCAACGGTTGTTCAACAGCTGAGAGAAAACAAAGAAGCATCTTCATCCGCAAAAGGAGTCGCAATAGGCGTAGACGTAGGAGAAGCACTTGGTTGTGGGGGGGCGGGCAACATCACCCAGGATGGCGGTGCTCTTGAGGGGACTGTTTAAGTGGCCTGGGGAAGGGAGAGATTGGATGAGGGGATGCTGGGAAATATGGGCGGATGTGATGCGGAAAGAAGATGAGGGAAGAGACGGTTTAAATAGACTACTGCGCGATACTTCCGTACCATTCCAAGCAACACTTGTGCCTATGTGTTGCATGTGAATTCAATTCGCATAAAAAAAGACAAAATACGTAAACTAGCGACGCCAAGGAAATTTGATAAAAAGAAGAAAAAAGAGAAGGGCTATCGATCGCTTGAAGGATGTTATAAAAGACTGAGTATTTAGATACATTAATCGAGAAAATCCAGTATATTATCTCCAAAGTAATAAAAGAAAGATACTGCGAATTTTATCAGCCATATATGTACGTTTCTGTTATCGAACTTCCGCAACTCTGTAACGGTAATTTAGGTGATAAATCACGCGAATTCAATGAGCCACCACATGTTATCGGAACGGAACCAAATAAATTGTGTTTATTTAATCAATTGGAAGATTATTTACGATACAACAGGGGCGGATATAAGCTATCAAAGTCTCAAAGGAGCATAGATCAGATTTGAGTAATTATTAGTAAAAATTCGAATGTTTCATAAAATACACAAATATACATCCCAAAGAAACCTCAGTCACTGCAACACAGCAAGTATAAACAAACCGATATAATAAGTGGAAGACCTGGGTTCGAGTCCCAGTCATGTCGCTATTTTTCACACTTGTTATTCCTTTATAAAGAAACAAGTTTTGAACTAAATGCCATAGCATTCCTATGAATTACAATAAATCATAGATAGAATGTTCTCATTATAAAGTGTCAGAAGTAATGTAATATATTTTTTAAACATATTGTGTAGACTTACTCAATATATATAACATTCCTTTTCAATGCGAAATACCAAAACATTTGTTATTGAGAGTTAATTATCACATTCTTATTGAGGCCCCAATGTGGATAGGGCACTCAGCTAGTGCCTATTGCGCCTGATCATAAATCCGCCCCTGCGATGAAGTGATTTCAATTCCTGTAATTTCTATCAATCTTCGTGTATAAACCCTACACCCAGGAGGACCGAGAGATTACTCGTCAGTTTACTTAGTTTAATTTACTAGGGAAACAAACAAGAAAGTGAAGAGCGCTGATTTGAACAGAAGTGTTTAATGATATCTGAATTTATTTACGGGTACATAATGCAGGGGTGGTTGTAGACAACAGGAATGTCAAAGTGAAAGGGTCATCTATGCAAAAGCATTTGCATTTTAACGTCATCTCATCGTCTAATAACACTTTTGTTGCAATTGCAAAATGGCGATTGTATTAAAATTTTAATACTTAACGGCAAAATGTATTAATCGCACTCGTAAATTTCTCTATAATTTTATTTATATGTATTAGTAAAATGTAAACTTAATCAACTTGTCTTAATTAACCTTATTTGTTGTCCTTTTCATCTTTATAATCCCTTTGTTTGATTTTTGCATTTGTATGATTCCTAAGTATTTATTAATTTATTTATTTTTACTTTCTATTTTATTCTACCACATGTAATTGGGTTATTTTCTCACCTGTTTGTGATAAATTATTATTATTGCGGAATGATAATAATCATCATAATTTGAATCAAGGAACTACGGACAGCAAATGATTTACCATACTTTATTCAGCAGTTCAATAATGTTGGTTTGGATTAAAAAACGTAGATCCATAACGTGGCCAGGGAGCACGATCAGTGAAAGCCCGGAGAATCTCTGATATAGATGGGAGGAGATCAAATTTCATGGCAGAATTTAAGCGAGGGATCAATTCTGGAGGGATCCCCTGAGGAGAGGAAAAGCGATGAAAGGGAACGGCACAATCTGGACTGAGAATTCCACGGCAAGAGATATTCTTCGGCCTGAAATTCCTCCAACGGCTTGAGGATGTACTTTCCAAATCAATACCCGCACCAAATTGAAATGCGAAGCAATTATATCTGACCCTTTCACAGGCGAAAATTACTTATCGGTCAAGTTGAGAATTCTGTTACCATAAAGTGATTACATTTTCATTATCGCTAATTCAATTCGAATGAAGAAAATTAGCGAAGGAAATTCGATTTTCGAGCGTAGAATCGAATTTAAATTCATTCGACGCGTTTGATGAGAAGACTATAAAAATCGGAGGATTCCCATACAAGTATGATGCTGTCCGTTGCCACGGATTTTTCGGCATTAAAATAATTTCTCAAATGGAAAATGTGCAGAATGAAAAGGATTTAAGGAAATACATTTAAGATAAGCTGGAGTTTCACTTGCGGTATTTAAAGCATACTTGCGGTATTTAAACCGTATGAATGCATCTTTAAAATTGAAATTCGTTTCAATAAATTCATTGCTTTGGGGAAATTAAGCAGACATTACTATTTCCAAAAGCAAGTGATCGTTAAGGAAATGTAAAACGTATAAGAATTGCCATAAAACGTATAATTAAAAAAGTGTTCTTCGATTGACAGCTTTTGTCAAATGTCCAACAATAATAGTGTATTCATTAAAGAAATCTTTAAAAGCTGAAAGGCCGGTTAGATCCTCCACCTTAACTTCTGAGGGCGTATGACCTGTATTAGGAAAAATAAGGAGTGTAGTAGTTTGATCTTTTTACCACTCTCAGCCAAGATGCCTTAAGTGGAATATCCCGAAGAGGTGCAGCGCATTGACACTGTAAAAAAGAGTTCAATTCGAAGAGTTCAATATGAATAGAACTCTTATTTTCTTTAAAGAATTTCGTTAAGTGATCACAAAGAATTCACTCATACACCAGTAGCTTTCACATTCTCACATTCGTGCATAAGAATGACACTGAAGTAAATGTGTGTATGTTTTATACATATACAAAAATTCCATTCTTCAATACATAATAGAAGAAAAAAAATTATTTCAAACAACAGAATAGTTCTTTCAAATCGCCTCTCACGTTAATAAATTGATTTACACAAAGAAACCATATTACTTGACTCCCTGCAATGTGTACCGTACCATTTCTTACTCTGAAATAAATAAAGACGAAATTGCACCAAACAAGACTCTTAAGCGGTTGTTTTGTTTGCCAGTACAGCATTGGAATAAATACATAAAAGTATAGGAAATACGTAAGAACAGTGAAAGTGAATGAAGAAATAGGAACTGCAAATTGTGACGATGACGCAATTGTAAAGAGAAATGAAAGAAACTGAAAACGCCGATTATTAAATGCTGATACAAAATAACAAGTTAATAGAACTGGTATTTGGGTGCTGGAAAGGATGTTCGTGCAAGAGGGGGAAGAGAAAGAAATACAACGGTAGAGATCGTGAAGCAGAGGATAATAAGAGAAGGAATGAAGGAAAAGAAAAAAAGGGAGAGTTGTGTTGCTAGGCGACCAATCCAAGGATTCAGGCAAATGAACGTTATATCCCTCTTCCTATTAACCCTCGCACCTCCCAACGGCTCCATTCGATACCCAATTATTTTATCTCAGTCATTTTTGAACATTTCCATGTCATTATTGCGTCTCTTCCCTATTAAATAAGGTGCTAACAAATTAACCGCCGCTCTTTTTTCGAGAAACACGCCGCGATGTGAGGTCCTAATAAGATTATTATCTCTCAATAACAAATTGTTCTGTTTTTTTTTTGCTACAAGAAAGAATTTCATATTTGTTGATTAAGTTTAGATAATATATTCATAGATTAAATTACACTATTTATATTACTATACAGTGCAAAGTCCATCCACCATTATTTCTAATTCCTCTATTAGTTTAAATCCGCCACTGGAAAAACGAATAGTAAAACATAGAAATCATTAACTTTAATTTAAACTATGGAGAGCTGTTCGCCAATCGCTAGTCACCAATTAAGAAGACGTGTAACAGTTCGAGGTACACTGAAATGTTGAATTTTGATCGGCGTAAAAATGGGGATTTAAGGAAACCTCAATTTGCTTGACAGAGTAGTGAATGTCGAAAATTTCGAATTTTTCAAGGCAATGGGCATTTAAATAATGAATTTCGTACATGAAATTCGTATATGAATGATTTGACAACATTTCAAGATTCAACGGGGTATTAATTTAAAAGAAATAGATACATATTTATGCCACGTTGGTCCTCTTTTCAGGAGATTTTAAAGTCATGCACGACCGATGCATTTTCAGGGTTAATAATTAAATATTTTAGTTGAAGAAAGAAGAGAAAGACTTTGTTGACTTTCCACAGTATATTTTCAACACGACCGGTTTCGCTACCGGAGTAACATCTTCAGGAGGGCTGATGATGCTACACCGGTAGCGAAACCGGTCGTGTTGAAAATATACTGTGGAAAGTCAACAAAGTCTTTTTCTTCTTTCTTCAACTACCACGGCTTTCCACAAAGTAACGCCTGATCATTTAGATTTCATTAAATAGTTTCATGCATACGTCGGTTAGGTAATAGAAAAGTTACTTCATTAGCGTAATAATGATTGGCGTTGAAAATGTCGAATACTTCGTAGAACGAGAATTTAACGATCCCAAAAGAAAGAGTTGGGTTAAATCTTCGTTTCCTTTAAGTCGGTTTGTGGACATTATCTTCGGCGTTAAAAGGAAATAACAAATGAAATGACAACGGAATATTTACACTCAATTTCAATTCGCGAAAGAAACAAAACCTACAAGCGATGTAAATAAACCGCTTTAAGTATTTTGTTCGGAGACTATAAGCATCTTCTGGGGCCGAACCAGAGATTATGTATGTGCAGGAAAATATTAGCAATTAAAAAAAAATCTTCAAAAATAAGTCATAAAATTATAAGTTATATAATTTATACAAAGTTTTGTTTCAATTCCTGAGAAGGGGTATCACTTAGTTACGGCTTCAACGCTTGAATGTGAATGAAGATCTTCATTATGATTAATTACTAAAAGTATATCATAATGAAGCCGTTGAATAAGTACCAAGTTCGAAAGTCGAAAACATTTGGGTCTCGATTTTTGGGCAACGTGGATGCACGCACTTGATACGTACTGAGGAGAAAGAAAAGAGAGCAGAAAGTTAAGTTTTGATAATTAAACAAATATCGGCAGTCAAACACCTTTGAGCCAAATAAACCATCACCAACTTAAAGCAGTTCCGTTTTCGTCAAATGAAACTTTAATCAAAGAAAGAAATCGCTGTGACTTGTTGCGCTCAACGACAGAGACATTTTCGTCAAATAAACAGATGAAAGAAAGAGAACAAGGAAATAGTGTGTAAGAGAAGACAGCTCTCATTCCGGAGCGAAAGCCTTCTTAGTAATCAGGAGACGCCGTTGTCATGGGAACGGCTTAATCTCGCTTATTGAGATTGATCGCCGACGAAAAAGGGCTCTTTGATGGAAAGCCTTACCTTCTTCGTTCTTTGTATTCTCGCATTTAACCAGAAATCGGCACTCAGAGAAACTGGACGAGGTGCATGATTAGGAAATTACGTGTGTGTGTATGTATATGTGTATATATATATACACATACACAAAAGAAGACGACCTAAGGACCGACTGAAAAGAGACATCAACAAGTAATTAGGGGTAACATGGAAACGTGAAGCTTAATGTAAGGAGAAGAGAAAAAACACTTGGGGAGGCCTACATCCTACGTCGGATTGAAAATGGCTGATGATAATGATGAATAATAAAATAAAGATAATAATAATGATACAAACATTTTTAGAGGGATATTGTAGCGTAGGATGCTGCATACCAGAAAGCTTAAGGAAATAAAACTTGCCAATCGAATTTCTTTACTTCAATCCCAGTCTGAAGATATTTCATAAAATTCCAGGAAAGATTTACTTCGAAGATGATGCACTTTGACTTTATTTCCGTATAACATACCAATCCAAGGCGTCTGCCGAGTAATTAACAAATACAACAGCACGAAACCTAGTGATTTTTGCGTTTAACTCCCCGTCCTTGCCAAATGACAATTCATTTAATGTATGTAAGTGTTCTCTATGTGCGTACACACACACTTGGGCGTCATGTAATTATGACGAGAAAGCAAGGGACTGCGAAGAAAGCGAATGAAAATGAAGAAAGAGCGAGAATGAGAGTGAAGGGAAAACAAAAGAAAGGGCGTCGAATGAAAGGTAAAGAGACGGATCGAAAGGAGATGTGAAGACAATGCGCCCGCTCATTGGACAATATTTTTAATGGAGGGGAATCATAAGTTATCAAGGGCTTTCTTTGGAATGATGTGCCATAATAGGAGATGTTTGAATTCACCTATCAGCACCTTCCTTTGACGATAAATCATAAGAAGATTAATTCATCGCGAGAAAGGGACTCAAAAGCTAATTCGACTCATTCAGGAAACCCTCTCATTGTAAGAGACGCCCTCGTCGTAGGAATAGGCAAGCAAGAGCTCAAATAACTTGTACGGAAATACGGAGTACGAGTCACTCATGTGTGTGAGGAATTACGTCGAATAGTCGTTCGGATGAGTAAAAATAAAGTGCCTTTAAGGAAGTTCGCCCATTTCATACTTAAATCATTAGACTGGCAAATGAAACTGGCGTAGGAAACGGCAATTAAGCATTATCACTCTAAGCAGAGCGAGTTCCTAAATGCAGCCAAAGAAGATATTTCGCGGGAATACATTTTCCACATAAACCATTGACCTAAAAAGCTTAGAGGTAAATTTATTTTCGCGGAGTTATCCACTCCATATTTTCCCAAAATCCCGTTGCAATAGCTTTCTATAAATAGACAGCGTCCTAAACGAACTGATTAGCACTGTTTCACGTTTTTACATCAACATGCCGAAAGTGTGAATAACTGATTTCACGAAATTTAAGTTAGATGCTTATTGTTCGGTTCAAGTACAAACGCTTTTAAATACACGTCTAAATTAGTGGAAGCAGAATAATCGCAAAAGAAGAGACACAGAGAAATAAATATCACAGTGTCCGCTTAAAAGGGCTGAATAATAAAGCAAACAAATGAGATAAAGCAAACTCTTACGAAGCTTTTCATCATCCAAATGTTTACAATTTGAATCTGACCACTTCACCCAATTGCTCGAGGAACTTTTATCTCATTTAAGGACCGTAATTCAAGTTTTCCTGTTGAGAAAATGGACCCATAATTTATGAAATAAAAATTTCCGGGGATTTGGAGCGTAAAATGAATCACAAATTTGGCAGCGCTCTCCAGAAATATTCCTACTAAGTACTGAGGCATGCCGAACCTTCGGACTCCAGTTTTTAATATATTTCCGGCTCATTCCCCGAGATTAAACTAACCATTTTCACTTGGCACAATCCGCTTGCATGTGAATAAATGGTTAAACCCACCATTTAATCGAATATGATGACTAATGTCTCACTATGATTTTCAAAATCATTCATGCAATGGATTCAGATAATTTAAATTGACCTTATTATTACAATACCATATCGACTAGCAACTGGATATTCCCAGTCATGCTTCGGCCACTAACACAATGTTTATCTTGAAGATAGATAAACAGCCGGGATCCAAGAAATTTAAATTCCCAGGACCTGAATTTCATAGGCCAATATCCACATTATGACTTTCCTAAAATCTTAAAAATTCCCACGAATTTGCGAATGAAAAATTGAAACTGAAGAAGAGTAGAATGTGGAGAAAAGCAGGGAGAGGAAGGAGATCGAAATAAAATGGAGTATTAATGAAAGGAAAATGGAGGGAAGGTCTTTCAACAAATTAATTCCGACCCGAATTTCAGCAATGGGCTTATTTTTGGGTCGCCAATGGAATTTCGCGAAAGGAGAGCGGTTAGTTGGTGAGGTGGGCGATAGATGGCAGTGCAGAGGGCAAAATTGGGTTGGACCGTAGAGAGTTGTTGCGGGGGAATGAGATGAGAGAAAGGAAGGGAAGAGAGAGATGAAGCAAAGGAATGGAGGGAGAAGCACAAATTTCAAGACGAACGCATGATATGGGAGGCTTATGATGCGGATGGCTTTTTTGAGAGAAATAAAAGTCAACGAAATCGTGAAAATTGGGCAATCAAGGAAAAGAAGTTTCATTGGCCCCTCTGAACGATAAACGGTTTTTGAAGAAAATACCATTCCAATACACATTATATTTAATACAACATCTCCGGTTCGTAACTCTTTCATTGGGAGTCACCTGTACTGTTTTCTTCGCACGCATTATACTAAGAGTAAAAAGACAAACAAAAGCGGGAATTTTATAAAGAACTTACAATCAAATGGCAAAATGAAAATGTCCAGTACAACCTTGCAGCGTGCAACCGAGCGCTTGGCTGCAAAATTGACTGAATTCCCCAGAGAAAATTCCGCATTGGGCGGATCCTAAATACACTTCCGTGACTCTATTTCGAGCTCACGAAACACGCACTCCTCTGAGATTCTCAAAATTATACGGAAATTTGCCCGTTCATTGCTACGCCCATACATCTGGTCAGAGAATCGGCTTCGCCTCGATTCCCGCCATTAAATAAGTTTCCAGATATAAAACATGTTATTCTAAGATTCAAACATACCTACTATAGAAATTGATTGATAACTTTAAAATATAAAATGACGCTAGTTTTTACAGTTAATTTCAGTTAAGATACTGGATTTTTCCGATGGAGTCATAACTTTGAATGAGGCTTATATTCTAGAATTTAAGACGCATCAGAAATGTTGGAAATCGTAAAGAAGAACAAATCAATAACGCCATTTCGAGACGTGTACTATTCGCCGCGGTGCGTGTACCAACACAAATGGAGAGGCTTGCGATGGAACTATACTAGTATTAGTAACTGATTACTATGCATGACCTTCGATTATCTTTCAATTCAGTAGTAAGCCATAAGAAGTTTTGTGTGCTTTATTTATCGTAACGCACCGGCAAACCGATGAAGGGCCATAATTATTGCTTACGAAGAGCGTCAACTGAAGAACAAAAACAAAACTCACGAGGGTCAGCCAAAAAGTAATGCCCCACATTTTTCTCAAAAAATATATATTCTACAAAAATGAAATTTATAAAAGAATGACGTCTTATCCAATCAAAATATTTTTCCACAATCTCCTTCAAGTTCTTTTGCCTTCCTCCAGCGATTCACCAGGGCATGTATGCCCTGTTGGTACCAGTCCTTGATCTGGTTATGAACCCAGGTTTTCTCTTTCAACTGCCTTCTGATTCACTCGCAATCCATATCCAGCAACCATCTGTACTCCTATCGATTGCAGATGTTCCATAGACTTTGCGTAAACGTTTGTGAATATTCCTTACTGTTCCTTTCTCCAGAACAGAAATTCCACCACAGCACGTTGTCTGTGACTGTATCACGGTCAGACCTTGACAGCTTTCTACAGCTATGCTATCTGCAGGAGAAGACTGAAACTATGTACATAAATTCGGGAAACGCCAAAGAATTCCAGCCTTCAATTTCGAATTACTAGCAATGGTTTTGGCTGGTCGAAAGTGTGGGGCATAACTTTTCGGCCAACCCTCGTCCAATGCAAACATTGAAGTTAAAGTAGCATTTCTCTGCGGAAATTGCATTACGATACTGCTTTTACATTCGAGTATATCCGCTATTTGCACTCTTTTTACTTTTCGAAAAGTAGATCGTAGCGTGAATTTTGAGAAGCCTACACAAGGAAGCAGTTAAATCAAATACACCGCGTGCCCTTCTCTCTCAAGAGAGAGAGAGCGTATGCACTCGTAAGCAAAGCAAATCGATTTTCGAAAGGAGAACGAATTTCCCAGGAAATCAACCGCCAGCGATTGAAAATGTGTGTCAGCCAATCTGAGGGTCGCCATCACTTTCCGTTCATCCTCCAACTCATTTATACATTTCCATCACCCCCTCCCCTCAACCCCCTGCACTTTCATCCAAATAGAGTTTTAAATTACGCATTCCATTAAATACAACAAAATACAGCGAAAGAATACACACAGACTTCGATAGCTTCCCTGATTATGTAAATAACTGCTCAGAAGGAAAGTAAAATCCCTAAAAAGGCACCTTCAAGATGTAGTGTGGTCAGCTGATAGGACTTAAAGACTATGTAACCGTGTCTTCAGGGGTAGTCAATCAAGTGTCCAATTCTTGCTCGTTCGTCTATTACTTGAGTACTGTTGCGCAGAATGGAATCCGCACGAGAAGGGTCTGATGTTGGAGCTAGAGCGCGAACAACGCAGAGCGGCTCGTTTCGTTAATAAGGGAGATTATAGTTTCGATAGCTATGTATCTGAAATGATCGAAACCATCGGCTGGGAATCTCTTAAGGATTGAAGAACCGAGTATAGGCACAAGTTATTCCAGAAATTTTTAAGTGATGATTTGCATGACGAAATACGCGATATCGTGATTCACTCCTTCTTTGTTTTTCTTCTTATGCATCTTTACGAAAAGTGAAATTAATATGTTGTTATTATTATTATTATGACTCATTGCTGTCGCCCCTCTTATCTTCCCATCCCGCACCACCAATCAGTCTTCCTCAACGTTCTATTGATGTTCGCCGCTTTTTTAAATCGTGGATTTAGTTTGCATCCTAAGATGACTCAACTCGTTAAAACTAGTCTCTCATATAAACATGACAACTGTAACTTCTCGATGTTGTTTTGCTCTAATTCCTGAGATGAATTTTCACAAGGTTGCGGCTACGACACTTGGTTATAACATACATTAGCTTCCGAATTACAGAAATAATTGAAAACCATGGATAAGCGCGAAATACGGAATTATGTAGAGTTGAGTTGAGAAGGAAGGGCGAAAAGGACGCGCCAAACACAATTGAAGCGAAACGCCCTTATCTAATTTGCGGTTAATGCAATGCAGCTAAAGACGTATGAATGGAGCAAGTGGCACTCGGCTACCGAAAGAGCGATGCATTAATTAAACCAGTAATATATTTAAATGTCACGTCGCGGGTGCCATTCCCAGGAACGGATTAGCATCGAATTTCCTCCGAGAAAAAAATAACGCATTCATAATGAGAGAAAAGATGAAAGATATTAGCCATTCAAAACTTTTCAGAAAGATCCCGTTTTGCATCAGATTATCATAAATTTTCACGCATAAAAGGGTCTCATGTAACGATAATCACTCGGAATGGTACTTACGAATGATGTGTTAGCAACTGAATCAGCAAAAAGGACATACCTGTAAATAAAAGAAACTCGGCATGAAACAGATCCTCCCTAATTTAACCGTCCTAGCGATTGCAATTCGGACGGCGAAGGGATACTTGTTTCAGTTGAATAAAAAGACGAAAAGCACAGTCTAAAGAACTCTTACGGAAGGCAAAAGGTATCTGCAAAAACGTAGCTGACGAATGGAATCTCAAAGTGAACATGACGGAGGATTTTTAGTTTTTCAAAGATGTCTAACGCGAAAGGAAAATAAGGAAAATGGGTTGGCGACT
This sequence comes from Ladona fulva, assembly GCA_000376725.2. Lineage (NCBI taxonomy): Eukaryota > Metazoa > Arthropoda > Insecta > Odonata > Libellulidae > Ladona > Ladona fulva. The sequence goes on along the minus strand of KZ312453.1, from coordinate 664,961 downwards.
GAAGAAAGAAGCTTACTGAATTAGTTGACGGATTATCACTGTTTAGAAAAGGAGATTACCCTTTAATAAGGAACGCATAGGTTATTTTCAGTGTTTTGAAACTTCGTAGGCATCATAATGGGAGATCAGAATGCAGTATTTGCGCAAGATAAAGTTGGCTTCAAATTGGGGAAACGGGAGAATTTGGATTAGAAAATAGACACGACAGAGGACAGATGTTGACAGGCATTTATAAGAGGAGCAATCTTGTTTAGGTAAAACCCTGCTCCCGCGACATTACAGACGGAAATGTAACGGAGAAAGCCGAGGATAAGGAAAAGTATAAAATTGATTACATTTTGATTGCGAATAGGTTTAGAAATTGCTTTAAAAACTACCAAGTTGATGAAGAGACTCGTATAATAGTTTGGTAATATGAGAAATTAGAAGAAATTTTAAAAGATCTTTTGGGCAAAAGCGGTATCCAAATAGAATTTGTAATCCCCATGGAATCGGAAAGCTAGAGAGACTGTAAGCAATACTTTAGAAGGTAAAGAAAGAGAACTTACGATTAAGGAGGGACGGGAAGTGATTAAAAGCAGTGTCGGGGATAGGGCCTAAATAAATACTGGAAGGATCAAGTATGAACAATTAGAAAATCGTGTCTGAGATTAGATATTATAAATAAATCTGAGGAAAGAACAAAATGGAAAAGGGTCAATTTTAAGCATGGGTGAAGGATTTGTAGAGAACTAAACAAATTGCTAAAAAGGGAAACAAGTAGGGCAAGGGAATGAAATAAGAAAGGTCAATGCAATGAAATAGGAAAGCGGGAGGGTCGACCTGTTGCATAGAAAGGTGAAACAAATGTTGGGGAATAAAATTAGTAACAGATTGGTTACTGTAAAGGATAACAGTGGAAACATCTTACGGGACCCACTAAGTGTAAGGGGAAGGTGCAAAGAATATGTGGAGAAACTACAAGGGAAAGACAAGAAGCCATCCAGCATAATGTTAGACGGCGAACAAGAAGTTGAGTAGTTGTAGTATTGTTGAAAGTGCTTCGACAGCTAAGGTCATTTCGCACGTAGGCCCCCACCGGGAATCGAACCCGGGACCGCTTTCATTGAAGTCGAACGCGTTGCCCACTTGGCTATGCGGGAGCCCCAGCAAGAAGTTAAATAGACGATGGCGAACCTGGGATATTAGACAGTGAAATTTATAGGGTCCTGCACAATATGAAAAGGAATAAAGCAAAGGGTGTTGACTAGATTCCAGTTGAGTTTCTTGAAAACTGGGGGAAAAGGGTATGAAGTATTCTTACAAGTTTTGTAGGTAAGCGTATGATAAAGGAATGTGATCAAAGGATTCAAGTTAGAGGCTCCAGACTACGATAGTATAGAGTGTAGAGCTACTAGATCTCGGGGTCATCGAGCAATCTGTTTAATCTCTCATGAGGTAAAAGTTGTTCTATTCGGAGTAAAAGGATTCAAAAACCCATCAACGGCCAAGTTTATTAACAATGAGAATCTTACCGTTTTTTTTCTTTTATAATGTTGTATTGATGTGTTAGATGTAAAGTGTGAGAAATATGAACTGTAAAATAACTGTAAATATGTAAAAACTTATGTTGCGTTTTCGCAACTTTAGCCGAAACTATTCTTAAATCATAAAACTAGAGGAGAAAAAAGTGTTCTCCTTTGGAAATGCATAAGGAAACAGGTTCAATAGATATCACTCTTAAAAAAGATATCAATAAAAAAATCACTCAGCAAATTTTAATTGCGTAGTAAAAACTGTAGGTGCCGATGGACTCACGAAAGAAAAAATCCGAAAATTTTAAAAACCTATTACGGAAGAACAATAATTGTTAAGGAAGATATTTTTGCATTTAAAATTAATAGAAGATTTTGGTTACCACATAAACAGTGAAAACAAGAATTATGTCAAAATAACAATTTCACATTCAACATTAACGTTGTTTTCGCAAATTTGGCGGGAAATGGGTTAACAATAAGTTATTAGTGCTGAGTAAAAGAATCGATAGAAAAATAAAGGGGACAATTGGAGAAGACCAGTTCGGCTTTGAGAGAGGAGACCAGAAAAATTAGTGCCCAAAATTCACTCGTATCAGTGACCATTATCTCCACCATTAGCGCCCGAACCGAAACATTGGATATCATAAGATAAGGATAAACATCGCAATATATATGGAGACTTTTCCCAGGCGTCAAAAAGATGAAAGAGGTGAATGTGTTTGGTCCTAAAGGGAGGGGAAGACCGCGAAAACACTGAGTGAATGTGGTGAGTGAAGTGAATAAAAAATATATGAACTTAGTTTCAAATGTATAAGGAACGTATGAAAACATGAATAGATGAGGAGAAAGATGTATACAACGATAGAAAAGCATGCATGTATGTGAATAAACGGTATAAATAACTATTACTCAAAATTAACAACGTGAACGATATTTTTCACAATATTTCCTCAAAACCGACCATTCTTCCAGAAGTGAATACAAAGATTTATCTCGCAGTAATAACTCCGAATTTCTAACGTACGTGGGAGCAGTTTCTAACGCGAAGCAAGAAAGAGGTTCACAAACGGAGTCAAAAAAAGGAACAGCGGAACGTTTTAATTGCGACGAATCTTTTATTCCCCACGGCGTCATTATCCCCCTTCTGAAGATAAACTTTGGGGTCCTTCGGACCGTAAAGGAATAGTAATGATATCTCCGAAAACAGAGAGATATAAAAAGGAAATAAACTCCGGAAGGCTTCTGAAGAAAATACACAAACGGCACCGAGCAATCATGAATAAATTACTCAAATTAAAAATTAATCTCGATTGTCCCAAATAAAAAGTTCCCTTCTTCCCTCTATTAGAATTCTTTCTTTGTTCCTTCTCCAATATTTATCCCCGCGGCTGCCTCAGAAACTTTATTCTCACTTCATTTTTCCCCGTTTTATATATCCCTTCTTCCTTTCGCATCTGCTGCTGGGGCCATATACACACGGGGATATTGCGTGTCAGGTGGTGTGGCGTAGAAACAAGTGAAAAGAGATTTCCGTAGCGAACATCGATTATGCATCTGCTGCGAGAGGCGCCAGTGCTTCCGAATCAGTTTGAGAGATGGCGTTCGCTGTCAAATAAACCTCACCCGCGCCCCCTTTTCCGACTTCAAATGTTTCCGTGAAGGATTGCGGTGCAATCTATTTGGCAGTACAAGTCTCGTGTCGAAAATGACGTGAGATGTTATCACACAAACGTACGTCCGATAAAAACGAACGCCTTCTGTTCGAATAAAGCCGCCTCGTTCAAGAGGAAGCTACCATTACCTGATGGAGCATTTTCGATGATTTTTGGTACAGAGCGGTAATAAACCAGAGGCGTAGCTGTGGGGGTTCAACCCCCAACAGAGCCAACAATAAACGAAAGTAAGAGGATGGCCTCTCGCAATGTGTCCATTCAAATACCGCAGGATATTCGCAGGGTACACATATTGAAATAAATCAGTTTATATTTTCATTAAATTTTGGGCAAAAGAATTCCTATCCGAATAGGATTTTAGACAATGCAGTGTTTACTCCATGGCTATAAATCCACCCACGGATAAATTAGACCACAGAATGGAGAAAAAAATCGCTCAAGTTGCATAGTTTAATTAAGATTAGTAATTTTTACAAGGAGACAAACCTGATTAATTTCCTTTGTGAACATTGAGAAACTTTAATATATCATCCAATACAGAATACTTCCAATCCTTAAGAAACCGCGGTACAATCAGTACAGTATAGTAATAACAGTATATAGTAATAAAATATCAGATGGGTCTTCATAAAGATCTGTTAAAATATACGAGAAGAACATTGAGAGGAAGGATACTCATCACAAATAGTCATCGGCTTACTCATTGAGTAGATAAAAAATGATATGAAAATATATGATAATTTATTCACAGAGCGTCCTTTTGTGAAGATGGTAAACATGGTCAGTAACAGCAGAAAAAAAATGATTAGAAGAAATAGAGGTGTGTTACTATAAGAAAATGGTGAAAATAAAATGGACGGAAATAATGAGCAAGTCATTCGAAGAACAAACGGAAAGAAAAATATGAGAAAATCATCGAAAAGTGAAGAAGAAATTTAATCGTGAGCATAATAATTACGGTAGCCTCCCAAAGACCGCATTGAAGATGTAAATAATGAGTAATAGAGAAATACCAAGGATTAATTTTACGATGATGAACAAATGATGAATTTAAGTGATTTTAAGGGTGATTTTGAGATTCACAACAAACAAATCTTCGGAACTGACTTTAACTGATGAAGAACGAAATCGATCGAAAAATTCCAAAGGAAAGACGGACATAAACAAACCAGGGTTGACTTCGTTATTGCTGGTGCCTCAATGAGGACGATGCCGCTCAGTCTGACGAACCTTAAGCCCTTATCTACAAAGCCTCCGAAAACGGAATGTTTGAGTGTTCTGTTCAGATATCTTTACTTGCTAGAGTATCCGCCCGGAAGTGGAGCACAGAAAATTCATTTGAGAAAACACGTCTGATTTTGTTTTCTAAATATATATTTTAGTTTTCCTTGTAGTCAGATTTCGTTTTTATCGAACTAAATAAAAACAAAATATCTATTTTTATATTTTATCGAGCAAGTGAGATAGATGAGACATTAGATGTTTGCAACAATACATCATGAAAACATCACTTTATGAGAATGATAGCCTAAATATATTTCTTCCGCAGATTTAATTATTACGTATCAAAATCGAAAAATGCACTTATTTACAATACATTGATTACGAAGACGTATCTAAGAGTGTATCTGGTCCTGCAACACCAAAGGAAATGATCAAACACTCACACATCCGAATACATAGAATAAAAATCGTCTTGAGAAGGAGGCGTTCCAAAACGCTGTTGAAATTCGTAGTCGTAGCAACGGAAGCGACCGTCGAGATGGTCTGCATAAGCCTGTCCTGCCACCTGTGCGCGAGACTGTGAACTGCGACGGTCGATGTCCTTTGGGAATTCCTTGAAATAGCCCCGCCTCATTTAACAGATGCATAAACGGGAGACTTTTCTAAAAGGGTTAAATTAGCCGTAAATTAAATAAAGGCGCGTGAAGAGGGCAGATAACGGAAATAATTGATTAATTGACGACGAGGCGAGGATTCAAGACCATCCTAGACGGAGAAAGGCTGTATATCAGCAGATGTTTGGTTTCAACATTGATTATAATCGAATTAAGACTCCATGCCTTTACATACTTCCCTTGGTATACCCTAGGAAATGCGTAAATTATGCACTCGCATTACTGCAACTAAAAACTTTTCATATAAAAATATTAGTAATATTTCACGACCATTGGGCGATATTTTATGGACTTAGACGTACTAATTGCAGCCATTTTCTTTGTATTCACGCTTAGGTGAGAAAAAATTTACGAAAATGTTCAACGAAGAATGAAGTAGCAGACTTACTTTAGATTCGCAAATCAAAAAGTTTCTTTGATACAGCAAAATGTCAATTATTGTTTTTATGAAAAACGTTTCGTTTTGGCATTTAAAAGCCTTTCCGATATGAATAGGTTGGAAATCAAGTTAGTATACGACAATTTTAGAATAGAATATAATTGTGTATTGATTCATAACCATTTGCATCACTGACGGAACAAATGAAGAATCTCACACGTATTGGTACCCCGTCCATTGCTGATATTTTAAACATATGATTACATTAAAAAATAACAGAATAATAGCGTTTATTGTATAATAATATAATTGAGGCAAAACAATGCGATACGATACTCATGTCTGTTTATGTACTCACTTGAGTCTTTCTCAGTAATTCCTTATTTATGTAGACTTATACTTTATCATTTCATCCTCATCTCAGACTCGCTTCCCAGTAACTCACTTTACAACCCTGAGGTGGCTTGTTTTCAATCGATCAAACAATTCGACCTCATTACCATTTCGAGCTGTTCAATTATCCAATTTTTCTTCACCAATGGTTTCTTATACCAATAGTTTCTTTCAGATGCTTTCTTCATGAATGTTGGATGTGCCTGAGGCATCCGAGCCGGATAATCTTTAAATCGGTTAACAGAAGTTTTGATGGAATCCTCGTTAAAAATAATAATAACTATAATCATGACTTCTTTAATAAAAGCAGGAAAACGACGCCAATTACATTCCTTTAAAATTATGTTAATACTGTCGAACACACACAACCAGAAAGTTCTGACCAGTAGAAGATCGAACCTGGAGCCTTGGAGTCGGAACTCTAACACGTTGACTAACACCATTACGAGATAAAAGGTAGTGACTTTTTGTCAATGGGTTTTCCTTAACTTTATGACGGCCTATAAAACATGGCATGACAAAACGCCTAAAATCTTTTTGTTGTGCTGATAAGCATTATTTTCCCCTCGACAGTATTCCACTGCTGAATAACCGATTAAATCAAAGTATGAGATTTGCTCTGCTCTTTCAGGAAAAAATATAAACTTAAGTCACACTTCGATATCCTTTTATTATGTGGGACAACGCGTTTATATAAAAATTGCAACATGAAAAACCAACAATACAACGTTTTGAAATAAAACAGTATGAACAATAAACCAATCTAAACAATAGAAAACAGGGGGCTCCCCAACGGGCAACACGTTCTACTTCGCTGAAAGCGGTCCCGGGTTCGATTCCAAGTAGAGGCTCACGGGCGTAATGACCTGAGCTGTCGAAGCACTTGTGAAGTAACTACTACTCCAACTATACGAAACCATAAGATATAAATGAAAATAGACAATGATTGACACCAAAAAAGTTATAAACGGTAGGCGCAAATCGTCTCTATGCAAGGATGAGTATAAATGGACGGATGAAGGGAAACCGATCGGAATAAAACACGGGGATATCCAAAGCGATTCTCCAGAAATTCCTTTATCAAGAGAGGCCCAAGAGAGAGGCCATTCTCGGACCCCAAGGGACACCTCCAAAGACATGGGCAACTATTTCCGCAGCTTCGGAAGGAACCCCAAGAGACAAAGGAAGCCACGGAATTCTTTTCCGTCCAAATTAAATGCGCTTTTAGCGATCTCTCCCCGGTATCCTTTTGAAGACCAATGAGTTACCCGAATCAATTACGAACGAGTGCGCACATCGTTTGCTCTCTTTTAGCGTTTTATGAGCTGACAAAATTATCGAAGCAATGATTTCAATTATACAACTTTCAAAACGACATGTCTTAATAATTTAGGAAGGAAAATCGACAGTACTTATCCCAATTGTATTCCGTGTGGAATTTAAATGTTGTCGAGTAAATAAAAAAGGAAAATTCCAGGGAAAAGCAGCTCGATACGTAATGGACGGCTTTGGAAATACTGACTGTGTCACAGAAATGTTAAAGAGACTTGGGTGGGATTCACTAGAAAAATAGAAGAAAAATAAATCGATTGGGATGCAATAACAGTATTACTTCAGGTATTTATGTGTGGGAAGCTTTCAAAAATTCGATCGAGAAACCAGAATTCCTCGGGAAAGATAGTCATGAATTTCAAATTAAGCCTCGCCAGCAAAGAACGGATATAGCGAAGTATTCTTTACTCAATAGAGGTATTTCTGAATGAAGTAAGTAACTGAATCACTCTTAAAGTCGTTGCCTGAAAATTCAAAAATTTTCATTAATAAATGCTTCATTGTATTGTAGTAATAAGGGCATTGCAGTATTGTAGTAGTAAACTATTGCAGTAATGTAAGGACTTCTGGAGGAATTCAGGGATTGCTTGACAGGGTGATGTACGGTGGGGTTTTATCCCGTAACCGCTACGATATCCGAGAAGGCCTGTCAGGAACCCCAAAAAATCCACTAAAAGCAATTAATTTACATCTTATATCACGTAAGCATTATTTAGGTAACAGGTAAATATTATTAGTAAATGTAATATTATAATAATCCTGAAGGTATATCATGTATCTATTGAGTATTAATTGTGTAAATACATTGTATATTTGTAGGTAGGCTTACAGCAGTTGCACCTGCTGTTTATAAACAGCAGTAATAAAAAAATGATAAACTAAAGAAGCTTATTCACTGTATAGAACATTCTTCAATATGACCGTTCTTTTTAACTTTGATTATAGTTATATTTTGCAGAAAAATATAATACAATTATTTTAGGATATTTCTACCTCACTAAAATTAACAATTTGAACGTATTACTGTTAAAATCAGTTTAATCGAATTCGATAGGCGTCATTGGCAATTGCACCGATGACAATTACGAAGTAGGTTACTCCAGCCAACTGACGGAAATTCAAGGGGAAAACAAAATTCAAAGACTTTTAGGATTAAGTGTGTATTGGTATTTTCTGCTTCGACTGTTTCGACTAGTAGAAGCATCAGTTATGATTTTGCGCAAATGAATAAACCGAGTTTGATTTAATTCAAATTAAGGAACCCCACGAGAGGAGCATTCTTACCAGGAAGTAATAAAAGCTGGAAGGTAGCAAAACGTGGGAAGTAATTCCTTCACCTAAAAATAAATAGTTGCATTTGCATAGTTTACTTTGCTAAAAAGGGCGCACGCGAAACATTAAACGATCTCGTGTATTTATTAGTCTCGGTCACCTTGGAAACGAGAGCTAATAAAAGAGAAGCGGAAACATAAACGATGCTAATGAACGACGACTGGGTGGAATGAATTCCTCCACCTCCTCGCTCCCATTTACATTGAATATTCTCTGAAATAGAATGCGATGTCATAAATTGCAACGATTCTGAAGCAAAAAACAGGCATAAATAGTACATAGACGTACTAAACGGGTTATTTTCCATGTAAAAACATTTGCCAATTTACCGAAGTTTATCCTAAAGACCTAATGTAAATGGTATTTCACATGACCGAAAGACTAATAGGGTAATTTAGCTCTCGAAGAAGGCTGGTAATTAATCCTTATCTGATTAATCATATGTAGACATTCTTTTAATGACAACCGCATGTTTTCATTCAGGTGCATCTTAAGAGATTGGAAGATGGATAATAAAATCAGTCATTGTCATTTTTTGACATTGAAATTGTCTTATAATACCAATAACCTTCGCACCTTCCTATGCCATGGAAAAGATCAACTTGAAAATTTAAAAAAGTCTGGCGTTTATAGACTTGTCAGCAATAACTGTAATACTTCCTATATTGGACAGACGGGCCGTAATTATCTTGCAGGTGCAGAAGAGCGTTCATTCCTTAAAAATTCCGGAAATCTCATTTCACCACTCACCTCATAAATAGTAATCATAATGCTTCTTTCGCCCAACCAATCCTCCATCTTGGACACAAAGGGAGAAAACTTAACCTGTTGGAAGAATTACATATCCACCATAACCTTGACTTTTCAATGAAACAAATATCTTTTTTGAAAAATGCATCACCGCTGCCAATGTCTCTGCTTCCCGATTTACAACCCCCTACCCTCAATAACAGTAACCTTTGAATAACCCTGACATTGTGAGCCACCATTATTTTCCTACGTTTCTTCCCTTCCCCTTCCCTTCTTTCATACCCCCCTTTTTCTGCTTCCTTTCTTTTATATATTTTCTCTTAGCCGCTCTACGTTGCCATATGATGAGTTTATTACCTCGAAACCAGGCGCTTATGTGTTATTCTAATTTGTGGGCCTTCTCAAATTTTGTTTCATAATCCTTATAATTTATAGAGATGTTCCATCAAGTATCGCCTAATATGTTTCGTTATTTCAGACATTGCCATTCGGTTTGATGCTAAAGTTGTTCTATGTATCTACAGCTGCTCTTTTTAACTTAGTCATCGCTCGAATTTACAGTTAACCCATTAATAAGGTATGCATAGCTTAATGCCAAATATCGAGTTCAAGCACAGTCAATTATAATTTCTACAAATTCGAATTCTCTAAAATGGAATCTGCAAAATAAACAACGAATTAAAGCCAAGCTTCTCCATGCGCTAAAATTCTGCTGAATACTTTGCATTTTCGGATGAATTATTCCGTTAATATATTAGCCCATTAGCAATTTTAGTTTCTGGCGTAACGGAAGTCAATGATTCGTAACGCAAACAAAGTTTGTGATTAATTCAATTATTTCAAACTTCGTCCCGAGTTTGCTTTAATTATAAAGGATAGGTGTTAATGGATGAGTTGGCCCCAATGTCACGCTACTGCGAATGACTTCCTCTTAAATCGCTAAATGTTAAATTCTATAAATGAGGTTGGTTTTTTCATAGAATATAAATCCAGAAGCTTAATGATGAAAACCTAACTATTTCCTCTCATTAAACTCCAACTGCACTGTCATTACCTATCGAACTCTTCGCATTGTTATTGTTACAATATACTTTAATATTGTATTATTTCTAATTGATCAATCAATAATAGTCAAATAATACTATCACTTAATTTACGAGACACTGTTACACACACTCGCCTATACGTACACTTAGCTTTCGCATTGACATCTGACTGTCACAATGACTTTCTTAGGTTGTGCGCAATTAACGTAAATAAAACAGATTCTAAAATGTTTATTTGAAATTCTTTTTTTGCACAGTTTATGTTTCCGCCATTGAAATATATTTCTCAATAAAAGAATGCACTGCGGTATGTTCGCGTATTCGAAAATAATTCTAATTTTCAAAATCCACTATTTCGACTTTGCGGTAACTTTTGATGATGAAAGAGGAACACGACGACTTATACACGTTAGCACAGGATTCAATCCGTACGATATAGGTTTCTTCATTTCTCCTCTCTTATGTTTCAATTCCTCTGAAGTCCATACATAAAAAGCACTTTGTAGGAATCAGGAACACATCCTTCTCAGTACCAAATTTACACACCAAAAGGTCGCGTTAAAGTTGGATAAACTTTTCCGAGGTACATTCAATAAATAAGCTCTCCTCGGTAAAGAGAGACTTTCCAGGGATCTTCACTAGAAGGAGCTCAGAAGGAGTGATACAGCGGGGGTATGAATAGATTAGAGCGAAAGGGCAAAGGGAATTCCCGAGACGGGGAAAGAGCAAAATGAGGGGGCCCACGTGAATCCCGGAAAAGGAAGGCTTTAAGAAAGAGGGAATCCCAGAGTCTTCTGCAGGCCGTTTTCCGCACTTAAACGCAATAGACAAAAAAGAAAAGCTTTTTCGTTCAACTTCTACGCAAAAAAAAGGTTAAGTCCGAAGCACTAGAATGAATAATCTCGTTACCTAATTCTCTTTTATTATCGGAAGCCAAAGTAAGAGAAGATGAAATGACGGAGTTGGAATGTGCGATTAATGTAAAATGGGACCGAAATAACTTGGCTTCTGCAGCGGTGAAATGCAGAAGAGGGTGCGTTGGGAAGATGCGTGACGGGATGCACGCCCACCGGTCCTGAATTGCGTCACGGTGCGTCGTGGCGCAGACAAGTAAGAGGATGTTGAAGGACAGGATCTCAAGAATTCCATGAAGCGGTTTCAAGAAAAAGTTATGGCTCCAATTTGTCTCCGGAAATATGAAAATATTCGAGTTTCCAACAGCAAAGGAAACTTGGGAAAATTTCTGTTAACCCTCCGTGAACTACGTGAATAAATGTTACATCTGAACCATGGGGGGCTCTCGTACCCCATACAATACCTAGTTAATGAATGGGTGTTTATTCATTTATTTTTCTACAGTTTTTTATCTATTTATAGATAATCATAAAAGAAAAACGAAATTACAATGAACTATTTAATGTATTATGACAAGGAAACAAAACTTGTTACAGAGTTGCAGAGATTATTCGTTAACTAAGGTCTATTTACCCCCATGGTTCCCCATCCTGGTTCACGGAGGGTAAAACGGAACCAAATCCCTTAATCGGTAAATGCAACGGATTCAAAGCTTTTAGCAAACGCGGGCCAGATTAACTCGTATAGAAACTAAGCCACAAGCTACAGTACTAAATCAATTTGCTTTTTACATTTCAATTATCAAAAAATAGCTAGGAAAGTTTCACAAAACATTAAGAAGGGGGCAATCTACTGGGACATACGGAATTTGTTAAAGACAGCAGATTGTACGCACTTCAATTAATCGTTGGTGCAAGTTGGGAAACAGCAAAGCGGCGGTTTTCGCAGTTTAGAAAAACTACTAGTGTTTAAGGTCCAATTTTTGAGATTCCATAACAACGTAACAAACTTTTATTCGAAAGAAATGATAATCAAATAAAAACAGATAAAGGTATTACAACATATCATTCATGAACTTTCAGTAGACGATTCCATATAACAGAAAACTTATAAAATATGGTATTATTTTTAAAAGTTTTGCCATTATTAAGAAAACGCAAACCTCTCCACCACGTTGAGGTCGTTTATGGGTGTGGACCAGGCTATAGGCAGGTGAGGCTATACCGAGGAGATGGATTTTTAAAAAAGGAGTGAAGATGAAAAAGAAAAAATAGAAGGGATCAAAGAGAGACGATAAAGACGTAGATGTGGGATGGCGGTAGCTATCAAGAAATACAGGAAAGGATGTAAAAGTGAATTTCAAGGCACCTAAACCTTTCGTTCAGCACTCGGGTACACAAATCATTCAATTACTCTCGCCACCGTATCTTGACTATCTATACATTCGTTTTTTGGCGGAAAAGCACACCACAGCTTAAATAAACTGATCCGTCGCTAACTTCAGAAATTCGTAAAGCGGCAAAGAGGTATCGAATATCGCCAATAGAGGCGCCACCGCAGGCATTGTCGTAAACCTTTGGCAAAAGCGGCTTCCATGACAGCCTGAGGACGGTTAAACTCATCAATTTCAATAAAAGAGAGGTGAAGTGCGGGAAACAAGGCCTCAAAATCCGTTTAATGGAAAAAGTTCGGAATACCTCATCAGATAGTGGATATAAGCTCTTTGTTTGATGCCTTCATTATCGCTACAAAGGGGGCCTTGAGCAAGTTCTCGCATCAAATTCGTTTACAACCTCCTCTCTGTTGCTTAGCTGCGGATAGAAGTTCTGCTTCATTTCCATCAAGAGGGAAGGAAATCGGTAAATATCGATTCTAATTTCACCAAATTTATTAGAATTATATATTCGGAAGCTCGGACCAAGTTAGAGAACATTATCACGAATTTCGTGGGACATTCTTTTTCTATTTTACTTCCAAAACTCGGAATGGAAAAGTTAAATCAATTTTCGCCACAGTTCTTTTCACTAATTAAAATTATTATTGAAGCTAGCGAAAGTTTTGCTCAATGTCGTGTTTCTGATAAAGTGTGAATGCACCGTTTTGCCAGGACAGTCTTGTCTGTACGATACAAAGGATTAAAATTTCCCGTTGAAGACTTCACCTTAAGTTTTGATAATATTTGATTAAAAGGGGTAAAAAACAAAATCCAGACTCAACATATGCTGTACCTTTTTTAGAAGTGAATTTCACAAAATTTGAGAAAATCTTGATTAATAAAAGTTAAAATTATATGAATTTTTACGAAACTCCTATAAAGAGGTTCCGGCGAACAACACAATCTTTCCAAATCAATCTATTACACGTTTAAAATGTATTAAACCCTTGAAATGTAGACTTCCTTCGAAAATAAACTATGATTCGTGAATTCCTTTCTAAGATAAAACTTCTATCAATAAAAATAGTCAGGGTTCCTTCAGATAGCATCAGCGTTGAATAATTAAAACAACGAACGGAAAACAAGCGAAAATATCATCCCCTTTTAATGCTGCGGAATGACACGTTTTCTTCTTGCACATGATCCGCCTACTTACTGCAATTCTTTAACTAAACATTGACTAGTTTATTATTTATATAATTATAATTATTTAATTAGTAATGAAAACGCCCAGAGTATGAGTACACGTAACGAGAGATATACAACACAACGATGCGAAGGAAGGATCGGTCGAAAAAATAACTCACAAACCGAAGATCACATTTTTTGCGCTTCCGGACTCGAAATCCCCTTTGTTTATTTTTTCGCTTAATCTTCGAATCGGTCGATTTATTGCCTTTTCTCAGGCGGATGAAGATGTCGATATCTGAACATGGATCTGCAGTCACGCTCTCCCTCCACGGCTTCCGATCTCGGCGTAAACGAACCCATCAAATACGCCGCTATGACACGCGGACTCTTTGCCTGGATTCCCATTGTTGGGGCGGAAAAATCGTTTGGATGCGTGATCTCGAATCACGACTCGAGAAGTTTGTCACGAGCGAGGGATTTGTCTGGACGACATTGATAAGAGCGAATCACGCAGATGTGATTCGAATGTTCAGAATAAGAAAACTGCGCCCGTTGCGATTTCTTTTGCTGAAAGGTGAAAAAGTGGACAGCAATGTAGGAGAGATGTATGAAAAAGGCATGGCTTTCACGTACAATGCTCTGCTACTTGCGTACTAAGAGTGAGGAATGATTTCATACTTTCCTCACTGCGAACTTTGCTTCAACCATAAGAGTCGTGACAACAGCGGCATTTGAAGAGGATGGATGAAATTCCGTGAATAAAGAATTGCTTCCCATTCGATGTGCAGTGGAACGTAAATGTGCTATAAAAAGCTTTAGATGGTCCGAATAATATTTCAGGTTTCCATACACTTATAATATTATAATACGCTATTATAAATTTTCCTTTTACTTATTTTCCCCTCTTCTTTTAAATTTTGCTACTTTCAGTAGGTTTCGCAGATTTTTTACGCACCCCCCCCCCCCTTCAGGTGGGTGTTTTCCTACTGAGTTTTAATTTTTGTCTTATGTACAGACTTAGATATTTTTAAAAACCCGCATAATAGTTCCGTCTTTAATTGCTTTTCTCTAGTTCAACTCCCAACACTTTTTTCATTCGATGACTAAGGGTTAGATATAAGAAGAGATTGATAATTCTCAATCTTGCCCTTCAATAAAGACATTTTATTATTATTATATTATATCACATACTGATTTATTCCTCGGAGAAACTTCAGATTTCAATTTTAATTAGTAATAAAAGCATTGTAATTTTCATTTCATACTTGATTAGCATTTCGATTAGCATTTAAAGAATCATGAGTCAATGCGTTGTGAAGAAAAGTATATGGCATAGGATCGATTACTTTTCTAGCAGGTTCGGGACAAAATCTAACCAGGACGAGGAGGAATACAAGCCAAGAAGATATTTTTATAAAGGATGGAATGTCTCAAGTGAAGCAATTTGTAAAGAATTTCTGAAGTAAGGGTTGCATAGATAAGACAGCACTTTTAGTTTCTGAATGAATGGTCAGTTGCTTTCCTCCAAGTAAAACAAGTATATCATTCCCGTATACATTAAGTGCGAAAATTCAAGCTAATTTAATTAAAAAAGCGTATGCTTTCTATAAGTAGATATGCACGAAGAAAATCTATTTCCAATTCTTTCCGATAAAACCTCGGAATAACCTGAAATCTAACTAAAATACAATTCCAATTTATCGATTCATTTAAATAAACAGAAAGTACATTACAAGAAATCCGTCCTTAACAACCAAACAAAATGTAGGACTACCATAATAGAAACCTCATCTCGATGCTGTAGTTTAAACGCGGCATAACAATTTTTTCTTTCTGTTATTATTATTATTATGATTATCATAACTCAAATTGCTATAAATAGACACCCCTCAGCAAGGTACGTACTTTTAGATTCAGTCCGTCATTCTAATTCCGTTTAAGAAGAATATTTACAGAAAATTCATTCTCTAAACCTAACTTATTTCTAAGGAGAACAGACTTCCGCCAGACTTTTTTCATGTCCGTTACTCCTTGGGAATTTTCCTAGGTTCACGCCTTATCTTGCCGAGTCACCTTAACCCTTTTCCTTTCCTAACTTATTTCGTTAAACAAGTTTATTTGGCCAGCATGGAAATAGAAAATTCAATTTAGAAGAGAAGAAAAGTATTAATTCTTTAACTACAACTATTTTACAACCTTACGAAACTAAAAGTCACAGTCAGATTTAAAATCAGCCTTTTATAATGAAATAAAATTTTCTGGATGAATGGAATGGAATAGATGCAACTTTATTAAAGGTAATTTGGTAGTTACATAACTAATAAGCCAAGTATGTATTAGGTTATGTTTATTTATAAGTGGATAGTTGCATCATCTGTTGCATTTATTCAACAGCTGTTAAAACCTAACACAGCCATTACATATTTAAGACGATTTCTTATGTAAAAATTGATGCGATGGCATATAAAAGGAATATATATGGTCTACAAAATACAGTGAGTAAATATAATATATTTATATAATTGGGAAAGATCAATATCTAAATAATGGCGATCTCAATATTTTTAAATATGCCCGTTGCATACATTCTGCTTCTAAATATTAGTGTTCACCACTCAACCATGTTCAGTCAAAACTCCCCGCAATCTGACAATCACTGACCCCCTTCTAGATACAGCAACGGATTTTTATCGGTGTCACTTTCTCCATCTAATCCTTCCCATAATCCTCACCTGTTTTCCCTCGGATGATTGCTTGCGACACTCCGCCTTAGGAGAGTTTCTCGTTCGATGGTTAATTACATTGTACCGCCTACGTCATGTTAGATCGAATCTATTCCGACTATGTAACGCTTACCGAGATGAGGACAACACCTCCCACGAGTGATCAGTATCGCCGGGTGCGGTAAATAGTAAAGAACCGCCTGTCGATTTGAACAAAATGAAAGTTTCTTATATCGGCTATGCCTTTAAAGGGAGACTTGTCGCGGCCTGACATCTCGGTTTACAATACTGATCCAATTTTATACCTCTTTAGGAGTTTTACAGTTTTTTGAAGTATACAATTTTAAGTTATTATTAAATTATAAAAAATATAGTTTTCAATACGAAAGAAATTAATTGAATATCAAAAAATTTTAATCCGCTAGTATTCCTGCCTTTACTTAATTTTAGTTTCTTTCGTGTTCAATGCATAATATAATAAATACTGATTTTTCGGGCACACGTGGTTCATCTGTACTTAAACTGCTGAAAGAAGGGTGTAACTTGTCTTGGACGGGTAAAAATATCTATTATAAAATATTTATCAGAGTCTAATCCGTTAAGTTCTTATCGTTTTAATTTTCAGCTTAGTGTTTACATTTAACTTAATCCTTCGACAGCTGATGTCATTTCATACAAATAGCACCCTACTGGGAATCGAACCCGGAGCAGGTTTCTCATCTCCTTGATCGCGACAAAGCAACAAACATGAGCCCTACTATCCATGGGTGACATCAGACTGATTAAGAAACAACCACAAAACGCACTGCCCACTTGGCTATCCGAGTTTGGCTATCACAACAGCTCCGTGAATTTCCATTCTCTTTGAAAAGTTGCAGAATTAAGCTCCTCGATTTTCCAGGGATAAAAATAAAATCAACTTTAAAAGTTAAGAAGACAATGAAAGTATTCTCTTCGTAATTATGAAAATTTGAAAGGCAAGTTCATTATTCGAAATGAGCTCGCAGTAAATATGTCGCGGAAAGTCCAGTTATCGCAATAGTTGCACACAGAATGATGAACAATACCATATAAACCCAATCCTCTAAACAATCCGTCGGCAAGTGGTAAATCTCGGGTAAAAATTACCGGAGTAAAGAGTAACTCATAAATCAAAGCGAGACGCAGCGAGCATTACGTACAGGTATGTCCGACCTCTTACCACGGAAATACGCAAAAAATATTTACAAACCGCTCCAGCAAACGAAGACGCGAAAGATAAATAACTTCTCATCCAGTGTGATTCGCACTCTTTTGCAAATGGTTATTTCACTATTGTCCTAAAGGTAATTGCATAGAAACTTTGACAACAATGAGTGAAGGAAGTCGGATGGAAAGCAGAGCTCGTTTCATGTGAGGTTCAACATTTACTCGACAAGAAAAAAAGTAAGTTTAATGCGAGACTGTACTTAAACTGCCGAAAGAAGGGTGTGACTTGTCTTGGACGGGTAAAAATATGTATTATAAATTCTGATAAGTAATACTTTTTTGTCTGTCGATATATCGTCGCCTCAACATCTGCATCATCCACACTTACAATTACGATATCTTAACTGATGGCGCAAATCAGCCTAATTGTAAGTTTATGAAATCTTCTCATCATGATAAAAAAATCTCATCAAACGCCCTAAATTATCCCAATAACGTTTACCAATTCTTCGTAATAATTCTTATAAAATTGTCGTTACTTCCGCTGACTGACCATTTCCTAATCTCGAATGTAACAGTTATCGTCAGTATCCCATATATACTTCCTTTTGATTTATCGAATAGAGTAGTTGCGAGTCGTTGCACATTTTCAGCAAACCTTTCTCTGGCTAAATTCAATTAAACGGAATTCGAATTCGGAATCGAAAATCGATTAAATCACGGTTCGGCTCGGATTTAGGAATTTTAATTTTTTCGGTTTTATTTCCGAAATAATTAATTTTTTCGATTATTTTCGATTTCGAGTTTCTCGATAACCATTTTGATTCCCAGCATGCACTGGGGTTTCAGAATTGTGTATGAAATGAGAATTCAAATCGAAGTATAACAGATTCCACGCGCGAATTCCAACATTCGCTAAATCCCAAGGAAAAACAGACACGTGAGAAGTCTTACAGGACTAAGACTCTGGCCGAGAATCTACATAAGTTGTACTTCTTCCGCTCTCCGGGCAAATGCTTTTCGATTCATCATTCAATTAAGCTATCGAACCAGAACATATTATCAAACCGTTTTAGAAGTGCAAATTTTCCTTGGGATTTTCCTAATGTAAGCTGCCTCTACCTTTTTCCTTGTGTATTCGCGAGATTATTGGAAACGCATTTTCCGCGAATGTTTTGGAGCTAATGAATAAGATTCTAAGATCAACGATTATTTACTTTGACGGTCAGGTTTTAAAGGGCCATCGCGTCGTAATAAGGTTCAATCAGTGCATCATAGAGCAATGAGGCTCTAATCCTTGGGAAGAACCTCCTCCGAGGCCGATATTTCACGCAACAATGGCGCAAAGTATTTAATTATGCAATTTGTTCCTCTTGACCGCGTCCGACCTCCGAGGTGCTTCATTGAATAAGGTTCGTTCTCATCGCTGAAGCCATAACTTACTTTGACAAACACGTTTTTCCGCGGACGTAACGCGAGAACGAAAATTAAAGCAATCCCTCGCCTCCCCAACCCGCCGACATCCATCTTTTCAACCCTTCTGGATTCCATCCAATTACGTAATGGACACCTCCACACGCTCGGCCCTTTCTTGCGGTCAATTTAGAGAGCCTCATTTCCAAAGAAAACACGCTTAACCTTAAATATTCGCGCCTCGCATACCTCATTCATCTCGAACGCCGCCATTTCGCGTCGGAGTTTGCACGTTTCTATCGCACTGCAAACGAACTTCGTTTCTTAAGTCGAATCAGTGAGGCCTCACACGCCAATACCATTCATACTCAAAGGGGTAAGTCTGAGTTTTCCTTCTTTAACCCAAACAATAGATAACTGTGTAGTTTCAGTGTGCTTTCAGTGGGGCCATCACCAGGACAACTGGCGTTGAATAAACACGAATTAAAAATCAGATTAAGACAATTTCCAATGATCGCTGAAGGGGATTGCTATTTCAATGACCACACTACCCATATACATCTCATCTGCATACGAATATGCACCCTGCGAGCCATCTTTCGGCGTGTGGCAGGGAGTGCATGCACCATCTTCCCTAATCTATCACTTTCGCGTATTGTTCGCGGAGAAAATGAATTTTTGAAACGACTTGTTCTAGCATGTTTCCCTGACTTTTCTCTCAGAATATGAATGGCCTATTCACCATGGAAGACGCATAAGATCGGCTACATCTTCTACGAAAGTACTTTCTCTGATCTTATTAGGTAAATTGAGTCTTTGTTTAAATCCTCTATCTTCTAGAGATTCCAATCCTGTCCTAATGGATTTGTTATGAATGTTGAAAAGCTGGGTCATTGGCGATACGAAGCGGGGAGAAAATATTTCAGAAAAATTATTCGCCATCATTCTGTTTTAAGGAAGTCAGTCTCCATTTGATTAGAAATTCGAGAGTTTTGGTTTTTGAATTTCAATAGACAAGCTAACTCCAAGAAAAACAAAGTTTATTGGAGGCAATTTCCGAAGCGAATTCTTTTGTACTGCGAATTTAAAATCAAGAGAACGGTTCCATTTTGAAAACAAATTTCGAAATATCACCGAGCTCGTGTTATTAGAACTGTAGGTATTTCATGTCATTCTTCATTTTTCTCGCGGAAAATATCTATTGCTTTCTAGGAAAAACCATAAACTGAAAAGATTGTGTCTTCTATTATAAAGACGAATTTTGCATATTTTAATTTCATTACGTTTATCACATTACGCAAAAAACTTGATTAAAATGTAAGACCGCAACCATTGTTAAGTTGAATAACATTTCAATTTCTCATCAAAGGAAAGATAAGTGCACGATAACTAACTGAGAAGTAAAAGAATGGATTACCTTCGGTACCTCATCACTTCAACCATTAGCTACCAAGAGCTAGAAAAGTGGAATGAGGCTTGCTGTTCATAATGAGGAATGAGGTTGTTGTCTTTGTTTCCCTCATGGAGCCTGGGTGTTATAAATGGAACAAGTCCAAGTAAGCAAAGTGCAATGACTCCACGAGAAACACTCCTCGTAGCTTTCGATAAAGGGAAGGAATTAATACTATAATTCATCGGCACTCAAACCTCAGCAGCTTTTATATTATCACTGCCTTGGAAAAGATGATCAGGGAGATTTTAGATCCACCTTGTGGAGATCCCCTGAGGATGGAGGCTTTGTCTCTGAAATGGTCATTGGGACTTCCCAGAAATCGGAAATCCGTAGCTTCCCGTTTGTCTCTGATCGCGAGTCCCGCTTGCCGAAAGACGGCTTACCGAGTGTTTTTAAACCTCTGACTACCATGCAATGTAAATTGCCCATCATGCAATTTACGATCCATACCGATGATCTCATCTCTGTGGCTTTTTTATCAATTTTGTATAGTATATTTTTAACTTCTATGTTTTAATTGTTCCTATTTAATTATTCAATGCTGAATGTCTTCTGCTGCGGAAACTTTGCCACGCCATTGTACACTTTTTCCTTTCATTGTTAATGTTTTTTTTCAGGTTATTGAAAACTATTTTCTTTGAAATTTAATTTAAAATTTAGCTATCACTATTTGTAGGTTTCGCAGGTTTTTCACCACTTCTTGAGGGTGATTTTCCTGCGATGGATATTTAATCCTAAGTACGTTAGATGGGTTGAGTGTTAGATGTAAAAGGAGACTTTTCAGTCTCAATCTCGCCCGGAATAAAGACGTATTCTATTCTATTTTACATTTTACAGAATCCGTTAATTCGTACAGGACTTCCCTCAGGGCTTTGCTGAATGTGCTGAGCTGAAAGTGCGTTCAAAAGCCGAAGCGTACTTCAATCGGTGTAAGACTCGGCGCTTTCCTTTGGCGAGTGAAATAAAGCCGCACTTTTCTTGCTCCTCTCTGCGAAGTCACGGGCGACGGATGATAGATGGTGCTGCTGAAGCTCTTAAATTACGTGTGCATAGGCGGCGGCGCGGGGGCAACGAGCCTCGGATGGAGAGCGTGACCCCTTTAAATGTCCTCTTGCCGCTATTGTTGAGGGAGCGCCACCAAAGAATATCATCTCTGCGCCATCATCCGGGAAATATTTTATAGAGACAACTCTCGACACAGCATCTATTGCTAGGGAAATTTTGCACAAAAATTCTCTTCGCAGTTGAGAGAAGAAGGATAAAGAGACGAGACTTAGAATCCAACATGGATGGCAAGTCACCAACGCACCCCCCACATCAAAGATATGGGCCCAACCATGGAGAAGCAGATGCCCTGTGGTATTCTATAACTTGTGCATCTCTATACGGTAGAACTATTATAATCGTCTTAATGAATTATCAAATCACCTATATATCCTGCAAAGTGTCTCCAATGTTTGATTAAGGAAAAAATAATGTGTCCTGTGCAAATTTAGGCAACATTTGTTTACAAATTTACGATTTTTTATGATGTTGCCGCGAACTTTTCAATGTTTGTTTACGAACATACGAGAGGTTGGCGAAATATTTTAACTATTTTAATTTTAAATAGAGTTATCTATATAACTCGCAATATTTCTTAAGTGTGAACCTAACATAAAAATGTTGCTTTAGTCTATGGACGTATGTTATGTAGCACAGTTACTTTGAATACTTTTTCATCCTTTTTTATTTAGTGAAAATGCTTTCTTCCCGATTTTTCATCCGTGTTCTATGCATTATTTGGGTACATATTATAAAATGCATCAATTACATCGAATGATTTTAATCATTTAAGATAGTATTCCGACATACTTTCCACTATATGCTCAAACAGTAAATAATAAAATAAAGTATTGATGGTCAATCCAAGTTAACTCACAAAGACTGCAATATTTGCTGATTATGAGGGACCGAAATCTAAATCACAAACAGGAAGAACTGACTGAGAATTATGCTTTAGATATATTAAATCGAAAATGTTTAATTTCTTTTGCCACACTTTTCTATCGATGCATTAGTGAAAATAATACTTCCCAGCGATCAAGGGCAATAATTTTCTGGATTTAATGGTACAAATGGCGAACGCTAAGAAGGACATCCTCATCGAAGTTGACGATAGCAGCAGATAGCAGATAGCAGCGAGGAAGTAAGCATTCGCGAAACCAATAACAACGCGGTTCGAGAACGATTGATAAAAACGTCATCACAAATGGTTGGCTTGTGATCAAACGATGACGTATAATATGTATTTTAACGTCACAATTAATTTCCTACGTAAGTCCATCCGTCATATTTCATACCATCAGAATCTAAAACTATCAAATAATTAAATTTGCGGACTATAACAGCAAAATATGTGGAAGTATGGATTGAGTTTGGCGGCGGCGAAAGGTCGGTAGACGAGAAAGCGAACAAAAAAAGGCCGAATGTGGACTATTTAAGGAGATCGGGAGGACGAAAGCGATCGACACGGAGTTAATTATCGCCATGAATCTGAGCTGAAGACAAGAGCACCGCCCACCACCACTATAACAGGGAGACCAGTCTAATTTGGGGAAAAGACACCGCTTCCCATTTCACCGAAATAAACATCAAATCGATCTTCTCAAAAAAAAATTCTCAATTATCCTTTCCTTTTTTATTTTCCTTTCCAACCCAACCTACGAACCGTCGATACTAAATGCTAATCAATTACCAAATACATAGACTAAAACGAAATTCATATCGTCCTATGAACATGGGAATTCTAATTTTCAACGACTTACCAACTGCATTTTTGGGAAAGGTTTGGTTTGAATTTTCAGCTATTTTTGCAGTAATGGAAAAAAATACTGATAGAAAAATGTTTCTATTCAATCAAAGAATTCTTAGAAAGGGCCCTAATACAACGTCAATTGCATAGTCAAAGTATATTTAGCTTCTATATAAGAGTGTATCTTATATGTATTAAATAGGGTGAAACTGCTAGAGCTACATTATATTATAATTATATAAAGTATACATTAGTGTTAAGTTGTTAAATGAAATTAGTTATTTAAAGATATTACACAATATGTGAATTATATGTATGATATGATGAATTTTATTGTGATGTGGAAAGCATAAAAACGATGAATGTGTTGTTATATGTAAAACATTGTACAACTGTAAGATAGGTTTAATACGACGAGACATTCACCTTCGGTATTCTTACTAAAAATCTATGTGAATGTTGTTTGTCAATGCAGTACTATTATTCTTTATCAGCTCAACTCCCGTTCGAGTGTCCACAAATAGGAAATTGCAACTATCCGAAGGAAGAAACCATAAAAAATTCAGAGTCGGATGTTACAAGAGAAAGAAACACACTTCAATAACAAACTTCTTCAACCGTCCCTTATCTTTCTTTCAGTCATCCAGGGCATATATCTGTCGTATTATTCTTTCCGGTTTGCACTCCGGGTTAATGAAAACACTCACTTTCGGTTAAGTTCCGGTTTCGCTCCATTGAGTTATTCAGAATTACTCTGAATCAGTCAAGAACCAATGGACTACCGATATCAATTTAACTTGGCTTTAAAATAATTAAATCAGAAGGAAAACGTAAGCTCGAGAAAAGGAGGAGCACTTTATGCCAGAAGTTAGGACTTACTCTAAACACGGAATCATTCACTTCTATTGCTCATCAGAAGTTCCTTTGTAAAGGCGACATCAACCAACTACGAACTTATTATCGGATGTCAAAGAATGGGCTGTGGAAGTACCCAAATGTACGTGTCACTATCTATGTTTATCGCATCGCATACTTCACGAAGTATTGAAGGTAATACACTTACACTATAGAAGTGGACCCAAAACCACTGCGATATCATCCCATAGTGAAGGAATACACATCTCCTTATGTTGTACCGTCTCTTCAATCAAGACTGAATGCGCGCATTTTCAAAAGAAACAGCGCGAAAGAGAAACTAAACAGCCATTTATAGAAAAAGACACCATCTTTCAATTTTCGATGAAAGTCTAAACTTTTCCATAAGGTCTTTACATGGCTAATTCAGCTTAATGAACCCGAGACTACGGTTGAAACCTCTAAGAGGATTCAGTTTGCGTAGGCCTAGTCTATTACAAGTGGGACGTTAAAAATCTCCTTAAAAGTAATTGGGACTTTCTCATTCATGGCTGTAAAGTCTGTAATCCTAGTTCAGTCGCCTTAATTCAAAGGAAGTAAGACTTTTTCCTTTAAGCTACCAAGAATTCTTTTCCATTGAGAACACGGATATAAATACAAGCCTCAAAATCCATTTGCTCCAGAAAATAGATCAATATACATTTAGGTAACATTTATTCAAAACTAAGAATTGTTTTTTTAAATATTTATTCAAAGCCCAAATGATCTTTCTTACAATGTAAAATTTGAGAATTCACAAATAAGGAAGAAACTTTTCTAATTCCAAACCTTCCATCCAAAATATCCGTCCTGAAGTTGATAATCCTAGTGAATACCCTAGCCTTGGGCGGAAAGGTGATTTCCAAGCGGTTTAAGTATATAGGCAGGGATTTCTTCAAAGGTGAAGAACTTGCTGCAATGAAAATCGCCTAATGAACGGCATTTGTTTATCTGAAAGGGCGCACTGAATGCCGATACATAAAGGTAAAACGAAGCGCCGGAAAGCTGTAAACGGGGGAAGGAAGAGTTTTCCGATTCTCCGCAGAGTGGCGCTAATTCTCGCAAAAACCAAAGTCGGTTTCATCTGAGAGGCGGCGTTTCGCCAGCGACGGAGTGCAGAAGACAGATATTTCTCGGAGGAGCAAATGAGCGCTCCAGGAAGCGATATATTTCGCATTGCGACGGCTAACAACAGAGAGAGGCGCGTCATTGACGTGGAAATGGAGAGGAATTTAGAAATCACGACCCGCTTTAAATGAGACCGCTTTTCTTCCAGTAAATACAAGACGCCCGTTTTAGAAGTCTTAAGGAAGAAGTTTTAAAAGTCTTAGTGCTGTCGCAAAAGCTGATAACAGACGGTATTTCGATACTTCGACTCCTTAATTAAGGAGTACAAATAATAAGAAAAGGCCGTGTTAAAAGCATTTATTAATAGTTTATAGTGTATATTTATAATCCTTTAAGACAAAGAGGAATTGACACAACATCGTACAATAAAAGAAAGAAACATCTTCCTTTCGCAAAATAAATATATATAGGTAATCACAACTATAGACATTATTTTCATAAAATATGCTCTCCACAAGAAGATAAATATTATTCAATCTATGAGTTTGAGCCTTTGAAGGAGTACCGATGTTTCTTAACTCTTTTAATCCATATTTCCATCGCAGTTACGAAGATAACCATAAAAAACACACTTAAGACGCAGGTAACGCGAAAACTGAAGTAATTACAAAATAGGCAATTCATTTACCCAAACCGAACGTCGGGGAACGACAATATAACTGAAACAGAAACTTCATCCATTCCACACAACGTAGTTTTTGGAATTAAACATACTATACCCACAGTGCATGTTTCGAAGTTAGCCAATGTATTGTTATGCGACGAAGCAAATTGTAATGCGACCAGATGCAATGTAAATCAGCACAGGACCTTTCTGTAAGGTTATCCGCGAAGTAGTGATTTATATATTGCGAGTAATGTGATGATTGATTCTGTGACAGGAATGATTGGGTTAGCCTTTCGACTCGATGTACATGTGCTGTACATGTTGCGTTGTTTTATGTTGCTACATACAAGCAGAAAACCTTATCACATTGGGAGTCTATGTTAATTGAATTTTTTTCAGAAATAAACAGCTTTACCATAAAAATGCTTCTTTCATTTTCGATTAGCACTACGTTAGGACCTCTATTTTTTAATTGCTTTTTTGTAGATCGAATTGTACTTTAAATGTGAAATTTCAAGGCCGCCTCCAGGAAAAGCAGCAATATCTCGACTTTAAAATAATAATATCTATTGAAGGCAAGTCGGAGGACGTATTTCTGGAGCTTCTGTATGGAATGAAACTCAAGTGTGCGTACGCGGAATGCACTTGTCCTGATGTGCAAGAGATCGAGCCACGCACACCCAACGGCCACAAACGACTCCCACCCGATCACGAGTTTGCCCTCGCCTTTTATAAATCTCTCCGAGAAGCGGACGCCTCCTTCGGAACGGCATTTGCACAAAACAATCATCGATACACTGAGTTCAAAAGCCTACTGTTCATTTTATTCTTTATTCCTCACCATTGGTTGGAATCCTTTATTCTTACTAATTTATTTATCCGTACACTTATTTGCGAAAGATTAATATCACAATTAAAAGCACTGAAGAGGCTCTGGCGACCGAATGACTCCCGGTATAAGGAGTCACCCGCATAGCAAGTACCAACGGCCTTTTTAAGGGCGGATGTGGGTTAGAGGGCACTCTCTTGTCCCAGGGAAGAGGAATCTTCCCCAAAGGCGGATGAACCAAAATTATTGGTCAACGGCATAAGGATGCAGTACGCAACAGGGAAACCACTGCATTAATGGTCCTAAGATATCCATAGTAAACTCATGGCTACTGCTACGTCTGATGAAGCGTAGCTAATGAACTCAATTCGAGAATTTATCTCCTTCATTGCCCAAAACGGTGGAATTCGGCGGGACACTGATTTGATCGCGAATTTATTTTCTGGAGGAATTACAATGAAACACTTACAAACATCGAAATGAACATCGTTCGTAAATACTCCTTTTTTATTTCGGATGCATACAAAGTCAAACAGAAGAGGCGCTAAAATTGAGCAAACTCAGAGCAGGGGATTTATTCATACGCAACTGGAACTCGTTTTCAGCGACTAACACAACTGAAACCATACATAGAAAATTTAAAAAGTGAACTAGGTTACAGAACCTAGCCCATAATAATCAGGCACGATATATGAAAATTGACCACTTAGCCCACTAACCATGGTGGGGGAGTGGTTAACGTGCTAATGGTCCTACCCCAAGATCCTGCGTTCGAGTCCCGGATGGTAGGATTTCTGCACAACTTATCTATAGCAGAACTTGTACTTACATAGAGGAAACTTACCCATTAAGAAAAAAATTCTCTTATATCTCTGAAATTATTAAAATGGACATAAATAGGGTCTCCCATTTTCTTTTAAAGAAGTTATTATTATAAGTATAATTTTATTACAGCACCTTCACCTTAGGCTTCAAAACAATGTCACTTACGTATATTTTTATTTGTGGTCTGATTCACACCTATTACCTGAAAAACAAAGGGGGCCACTATCTAATTGGGTATTTCACAACCAAAACATCAATCCACACTTCAATAACCCTTTTGTACAGCTCTCAAAATAATTCCTCGCAGTTTCCCTTAACTCCCCCTTTTCGGCGAATTTTAAAGATTACATATAAACAGGACGAAATAGACGACAACACAGTTAGAACGACGCATTTCGGAGACATTTGATTGCTTAAGCTGCCGTTGGCTCAATTGGAAAATGAGAGTTCACGTTCTCCAGACAGCGGCAGAAATACTCTCCACGTTTGAGTTCACTGAGAGAAACAGGGAAATATTCCTCCGGCAGAGGAGATGAATGATGCTGACATTCTCATGTTGGATGGACCGCGAGTGTCGAGGATTATTTAGCAGCCGCGAAGTTACCCCGACAACGCCCTCTACAACTCCACCCCAATGCCAAAGACATCTCCATAGCAAGCACTCATTCACGCCGATCGCAAACACGTGCGTTTAATGCAATCAATGCGCGAGGGCGTTGCTCCTTGAGACCTATAATAAAGACGGAAGAACAAACTATGTGCACTTACACGGAGAAAATATTTTTCTGGATAACAAACTGTCATTTTCATAAAAGTAACCGAGAGCTGTATTGCCTTCCATTTCGGCTATTACTGGTCAGAAAATTGAATGAAAAGAGGGATTGCGACTAATAGGGAACTGAATCTAAAGATGTTGTGTTTTCGAAATACAGACCAACCATGGATTGCGAGCATAATTCGTTCCAGTAACATGTTCATAATCTGAAGCACTCGTATATCAAAGCGATTTCCCTACAAGAAATAATGGAGACTCAGATGATCATCATTCACTCCAAAACTTAAAAATACACATATAGGTACATAATAATGATTATTAGAGAAAACATGATCACGTGACGCTAAACAAAACAGTGTATACGTACTTCGTGTATTGCTCACATTGCAAGACCTCGCGCGTATATAAAGTTGAAATTTATTTAAAAACTAGTAAACAACCCCGTCAAGCATGACGGAATTTAATTTAGTCTAAAAATACATCTATTTTCGTATATATCTGGTCCTCCTAAGCACAAAAAATCTGCCGTAAGATCATAATGACTATATATTTCTTACCATTATTTATAATATATATTCTACTGTTTTCAAGCATCCTTTACGTAAATTTCATATAATAATTATAATAATTCATGAAATCAACATTCAATAATGGCCTTATTCGTCAAAGGGATGGGATTTTTATTTCACAAAAATTTTACGAAATTTCCGTGTTTTATCAAAATCCTCGAAATTTCGGATCTATATCAATATTTCACGACTGATATAAGAATATATGATCATTTTCCTTTCTTTTGACACTTCTCTTGATTTCGTAGGACCATTTTTACAAATTTAATTTTGTAGAAGAAAGAACCTCTGCAGGTAACGAACACCTATTTTACGTACATTTCTTATAGAAAAGTATATTACCTGATTATCCCCGTGAATTTATATGGGATAACTCATGAAATCAATTTCAACAATTGCCTTGGTCGTCAAAGGGATGGGTTGTTTATTTCTTAAACATTTTTCGAATTTTTCTGGTATTTTATCAAAGTTCTCGCAATTTCGAAATTATATGAATGATTCACGACTAAAATAAGATCCTGTGATTATTTTTCTTTCTTGTGACATTTATCTCAATTTCGTAGGACCATTTCTTCTAATTTAATTCTGTAAAAGAAACAACCTCTGCATTTAACGAAACACTACGTTCATCTCTTATGGAAACGTATTATGGGCTCCTGGGTTCGAACCCGGGCCTTTACAGAGATGAGAATAGTTTTCCTGTTTGTTTCAGTATCGTAGAAACACGACGCAGTTTGTTTCAGGTCTCTAAGTCAAGCCGTTTCTGAGATAAATAGGGGAACGGACATACGGACGGACGGACAGACATTTGCTTTTTATATACATATATGATTTTGCTCGTCAATCGCAAACCAAGTTTCTGGCTGACAGAGGTTTGACTGTATATGATGTCAAAAGGGAAAATAAAAAAGTGTGAATAATCTCTAGAACAAAGGAAAACGTGAAGGAAGTCCAACCAAGGATTTGCTTACAAAGTTTCATTAAAAGGGAGCGAAATTGCTCTGCTAGGGAATGACTTGATTATGAACATCTGCATAAAAAAGTAATTTCTGACATCGCATTAAAAAAAGTACAAATTCTTCAAATTGATAAATACAAGACCGGTTTCAACTAATGACAATCACCCGATGATGACGACACTGGTAATTCAATTGTAAAACCTAACCACTTGTTCTTATTTAGTCTAAAATTGTAAATACTGCATAAAAATTAATGAACATCGTATCAAATAATGAGGATGTTTCGAAATCGTATTTGAGTGGCTCAAAACGGTTTTTGAGAATTCGATCGATTTTGATGTCGAAAATTGAATAAAATAATAACACACAGGCTCTTTCGACAGGCATTTCATTCGATGAAAATTTTATTTACACGGAAATGAAAAAAAGAAGAAGTGGAGCCATATTTTTCCATTAACGGCGATCGAAGAGAACTCGTCGTGGAATATAAACAACTCGCCCTCGGCGGCCAAATAGAATCCTCCATTTCGAATGTCCAATATTTCAAAAGTGAATCGAGAAGCGCAAAAAAGAGAACAAAAATTGGTCGCTTAAATAACTGTGAGGGTCACGTGATAAATTATGGCACCGAAGGCGATGAAGGAGGATAAATCATGAGTGAAAAACCCAAGAAAACTCGATTATTTACAGCAACCGCGATGATCACAAAAGCAACTCGCTCGATAAATCAAGATAACCGGAGGAACAGTCCTCTCGCATACGATACCACTCCGGAATTCAATCTTTTCTTCACCAGTCGACCATCTTCACTGCAACACTCTCACATGTAAGGCCATCGAACCGTCCTTTCTTTTCGTTCCGGTTTTTGCTTCAGTTGAATAAAAACCCCAAAATTAGTTTAAAATACGGTTTCAGTCAACGTCGAACCGGTTCAAACCGGTTTTTCGCTGCGATATCATAGTCCTTCGTGAAAGTTTTTACTATGAATAAATTTATAAATTGAATCATATCTAATTAAACTTTATAATATTACTTTGAGTATCAACAAAACCGCCTATGTATGAAGTAAATTGAAAAATACTACATTTTGATTAGTGAGGACTATTGAGTCATCTTTACGTATGATTTGTTAATAACAGTTCTAGGATGAAAGGAAGTGAGTAATAACCGGGGCTCGAATCCCGGTCATTTATTATTCAGGCAAACGCTCTAATTTAATAATGTTACAATTAGTTACAATGCAAACAAAAAATCGAAACAGAATCAATAACGAAGCAATAACAAAGAAATTTGTGTTTCGGTTCTGGTTTTTCGGTTTATTGATATTGGCCGCCATTTAACTTCACTGCCCTTTTTTACTTAGCGAGGATTTGTTGAAACATCGGATATTTTTGAGATCTGAGAAACACTTCGGTAACTGTATGCAAGTACCTTAAGAATTGGGACGACATTAAGTACTGGAATGAAAATTCGTTACTTTTTTTCTCCTTCAGATCACTATTCTCATAATAAAGGACAAAATAATCGTTTTCGACTCATTTTACTGGGAAGGAATGCACTTAGCTATTAAGAATCTGAAATGATGAGGAATATGGATTGGGGTATGCCACACTGATTTCACGCGAATTTCACAGTCCCAGGTCATTTTCCGCCGTGAAATACCAACCGAATCAATATTGAGCATCTGAGAAGAAACATTACAGCCATCTTAAGCATATAATCAGAATATTGTGAGTGGAAATTGAACCTGTTTCCAAAACGTAATGTCAAAGGCGTTAGAATAGATATGAGATTGCTTACCAAAGGAAACAACGCCGTACCAATGAATTACCCACAAATGAAGCCAATGGAGAGGAGGAAATCACCCACCTGCAACGAAGAATAAAAATAATCAAAAAGATGTAAATATAGGGACTGATTAATTTGTTGTCATCAAAGAAAGAGATCATACGAATGTAAATGTTAACCATCAAGGAAAATAAACGTCAATAAATATGATGCTTTGCGTTGTCACTCAATGAAACTCGTTAATAATCTAATAAAAGGAATACTCAATGGGATCGACAAAGTGAATTACCTCCTTGTCATTAAATTCTAAATGA
The DNA here is from genome assembly GCA_000376725.2 of Ladona fulva. Classification (NCBI taxonomy): domain Eukaryota; kingdom Metazoa; phylum Arthropoda; class Insecta; order Odonata; family Libellulidae; genus Ladona; species Ladona fulva. Next base: position 632,961 of record KZ312453.1, on the reverse strand, counting down.
GCAAAATAGGATTTTATCGATAGCTATGAACCTTGAAAAAAGGCTCTACATGATCACAAGTATGGAAAAGGATCAAATACATGTAGTAATACCTAACAGAAAGGATTGATAAGTGACTTTAGTGATTGAAAGTAGGAAAGGTAGTTATGAAATACGATAAAAATTACAGAAAATATATTAATGCAAAAACATAGGATAGTAAATTTTTAAAATCTTTGATGAATAAGCGCTGATGTTCATCCAAAGAACTCAAGTAAAATTACGAAAATATTTAAAATAAAATAACTACGTTCAAATAAAATTTACTGTGCATTCGTAATTATTTACATAACATTAATAACTTTGACAGAATAGAATAGTGCTTTCCTGTGAATCAAAACAGAAAATAAATGTCGGCGAACCAAATACGGCAGACAATAACTCCTTTTTTTAGTCCAGAGATCTTCTGAATGGACCGACGTACGTGTGCGCGGTTTGAAATGGCGATCCATTTGGCGAGCGACTCATTTTTCAAAAAGTCGACATGAGAAAGGCAAACAAAAAGACTGCCACTCAAGCGCAATCTTATTCCTTCACTCGCGCGACATTTATAATAGCAACGATTTGCTTCTCGTGACCGCTGCAGTGAGAGGCATTATGGGAATGGGTCGAGATATTAAATAAAAAGGATTCTCTCGGAGAGCCCGTTCATACCAATAATACGATATGTATTTGGCGTAGATAAAATAGCTGGTATATGAATGGCGCCTCGTAGCAATCTGAATATCAATAACAGATGTTTATTAATCCGCCATCAGAAAAAGTCTGCACTTCCATTTACACTAATGTAAAATAAAATACAGAAAAATACTAACAACAAAATCACGAAAACTAACACATACATCCGTTCCAAAGTGGGATTCAGGGCTAAGCCATAGTCACTATTAATCGCCTTATTTTATATTTTGTCCTTGAGAATGAGGAAAGTCATCGAAAGTCGTTTTTCCATAATTTTGTAACGCAGTATAAATTGAAATACTTTTCCATTTCTGTTTTCTTACGTATGAATCAAGAAGTATCAACAAGTGAAGGACATTACAATCAAATTTAAACATAAATATAAACTAAAAAGAGCGTTATTTACAGGCAAAATGTGAATAAAGCAAACGATTTATAAGTTAAAAAATAAATAACAGTTTGAAAAATAATAGCATGCAGTAATTAAATTTGAAGTATCTAATTAATACGCTGCAATAAATTAAAATATAAATCTCGGCGACTGTCCGGGAGCATAACAAACTACGGAACGGCGTAAGTAATTATAAATTCATTCGTTCGACTTTGGTGCTACACAAGTGCATCAGCGCATAAATATCGTTTGTTAGATGTATTTCTTCAATGGCATATTATATTCAAACTATCGGTTTTGAAGATCGATCGCCAGCATAAATGAAGCGAAACAAAACTAAGCAAAGCAAGTGCATTTACACGATGAGAAGAGAGGAAGAAAACGTTTTTTTTTGTGGGAGAAAGAAGAGTAAGAGAGGGTAACTAATTACAACCTACGTACTTATATTATTGGTAATTAATTATAACTACGAAGATCAAGAGGGATCAAGAAAGATGATGCACAATGTAATGCGGAAGATCGGTCATAGTCAGGTCAATTGGTGCTGTAAAAAGAATACAGAAATCTTTTGAGATTGTTTCATTATAGTACTTTAATCAGATTTAAATTAGGACAGAAATCAATGCCTCAGGAAAACGCTTTTAAAAGAAAAGAAACTTAGAACACGTCTGTTTAAGAATTAGAAGTTTAAAAACAATCCGTAAGCTGTAAGTCGGCAGGCGGAACTCACGTTTAGAGACAAACTGGAAGCTCCAGGTTAACGATTTCTGGGAAAATCCCTATGCGCATTACGGGTCATTTCCTATTGTGGAGGCCTTGAGGATGGAGACATTGTTTCCGAAATGCGCATAGGGATTTCCCCAGAAATCGGCAATCCGGAGCTGCCCGTTTGTCTCTAAACGCGAGTTTCGACAGCCGACATACGGCTTACGGAGTATTTTTAAACCTCTTACTGACTACTGAGGAATTTTTCGTCCATATTAATGCAGCAAACGAGCAGCGAGAGAAATATCGCGAAATTCGAATCAGCGAAGAGATAAATCGCTGAGAAAATGGAAATTTAGATTTTAAGTATTTCATCGACCAAGAATTCGGATGAACTACGTCATTACCTTCTCTAACGCTGGTATTCGAAAAAGGACTAGGATACAGAAGGAAGATTTCTATTCATGTGAACTCATTAGATTATCAAACAGGGAGGTAGTGGATGATCCTGACGGCATAAAAACGGAAAGAGAAATAATTCCTTAGAATTAGAAGTAAAAATAGGCGAAGTGTCCTCTTTTATCTTTTTCGTGAGAATTTGTCACATCATAAATCATGAATTATAGAAGATGTTAGAAGTTTATTTCTACGAATGAATGCATCGAAAATATTGCTGATAACCATAACGATCCTTTGATTAGACGTTCATGATTTTATTCACATTTTAGGTGTTTTTACATTAAAACTGAGAATTTAAACCTTCCAGAATCAGTTGATATACAGTCCCAATTCCCAACTCTTCATTGAGATACATGAATACAGCTTAGATTCGTAAACTGGGTTATGAAAAATATGCAACTTGAGTCATATCGTGCATCAGTCTACGTCTTTTTTTAAAAATGCATTGATGATTACCTTCTTCCATTTTCCTGTTTCATTTTCTTTGAAACATACGGACGAAGTCATTCTTTTACTTATCCCTACAAATTCAAATTTATTTCTCCTTTAAACCAATCATTAAAACTGTGTTCCCGAAATATTAAATCCAACTTTATATGCGCAGATGGCATTTCCTACGACGGATATACCTTATTTTGGAAACATAATTCATGCAGATTTAATTCGTGAAGATATTAATTTCAACGCAGTTAATAACTTTCAGCAACTTGGATAGTCATTGGTCGACTTATTGTTTTTGTACGAGGTTTAACTCTCTCCGGAGAAATAATGGAAGTTGGACGAGAAACAGTACTTAATGAAGAGAATTGCGAGGCAGGAAAAACTTGAGCGGAAGAAATAAGTAAGAAAAAGAGATAAATAAAAAGTGAAAGGAAGAACTAGCATCATCCTGGTAACGTAATTTAGCTAGCTAAGTAAATATCACGTGACACTAGACTCATTTCAGAAAACAGACCCGCTTTCAAAGATCGTATTTTTTCTGACCAACGAAAGACTTATTTGGAATTCAACAAAGACTTCATGTTTAAGATTACGAAACTATTTGCTTTGTTATGAACTATCGAGGCCTAGAATACTACGGGATTTTTCAGGATTTATTAAAAGAAAGAGACGCAAAACATGACAGTTTATTAACCTCCTGAAAGATGCATAAAATTTAAATGGAGTCACCAGATAGGAGAGCGAAGCACCTTTTTTATGATTAATGTACTCAGAGGCGAGGATTAGCTCGAGCGCGGCAAAAAAGGAGAAACACGTTCCTTGATTTTCCTTCCGGACGTAAGCTCTCTTTCGATCCGCCGAGATAAATTGCCCTTGTGGGTTTATCGTAAGGAAGGACAGGGGTCGCTTAGTGCGGGCCGAGACCGCAAGGCGGAAGTGGCGCTAGCTTATGAGGAAGGGTCACGGGCGCCCCTGGGGACAGATGACCGGGAGAAGTTTCGGAAACAAAATCGAAGAGGACTTAGGAACGCTACCCTCTTAGAGAAGGACTGCTGTTTTTTATCTTCGTATTGTCATTTTTCTCCGTTTAGGGAATACGCGTGTCCCATAAGTAATGGGGATTTGTGCTCATCCTTTGTGCGGGGGAAGTATTGGGGTCCAGAGGCGATCCAGAAAGAGCGCTTTGGGATCAGGTGTTTCGGGAGGATGAACTTTATTGTCGTTGGGATAGCGTCTCTACGAAGACTACAGATCGTTTCATTTTATCGAGAAAGACATCGAAAGCATTGTACAGGATATAATGACACTCTCCACGTCTTTCTAACAATGATGATACAAAAATGTATGTATTGACCACGTGCTGATAAATAAAATAGGTTGACAAAGGATTTTTCGGAGAAGAGAAAAAGTAGACTAAGCGTGAAATGTATTATATAAAATATAAGCGGTAAAATGATCGGGTGCGATGAAGTGTCGAGTACGGACTTCAGATTCAGAAATACATCAGTCTCCTGTTAATTAAACTTCGAAGCCGGAGGCACCACTGCCTGTGTACTGGTGAAACTGTGAGGGAATCTGGAAGTTGGTCCGGAGCCAAACACCCGTCCGTATTCCATAGGTCTGTAAAATAGTTATTGGCCGATCTGCTGGGGCGGATTTAAGCTATCCTAAGCGCAAAGATTAGATAGAGACTACTACGAGTAATTATGAGAATAAAAATTCTAATTTTGAATACAAATAGACGCCATAGAATACCCAGTCATATCATTACGGCAATAATAAACAAAATATTGAATTATAAGAAGTATCTCTACGAAATACAGTAAATGATGGACAGATTTTACTATAGCGAAATAAATTATGTAATGTACTATAATAAAGTTGTAGAATTTTTCAACCAGATTAAAATGTTTCCTTTGAGGGAAATGCATGGACCCGTGAACTCGTTGTACCACTAAAATATTAAAACAATCGAAAAGGTGTTTGATATTTCACAAGCACAGTCTTATTGAGCCCCCCCCCCCTATGAATGACGCCCTGGGCTAGCGCCTAATTATAAATCCGCCCCGGCCTATCGGACGTTACACTTGACTATAGAAGAAGCATAGTCCCGAGAAGTAGTTTCCCTTCCCTATCTCAACTCCACACCCTTTCACCGGGGGTCTGTTGCGCCCATCGCATCGAACCGGAACCTAACAGAAATCGAAGAAAACCTTTATTTAAGCAGAAGTCAAAACCGTACTTAAACAGAAATAATTGAACTTCTCGAACAGAAACAAAAACAGTTGATCTATTCCGGTCCGATTTACATTTCCCGCAATACCAGACGCTCTTCGATAGTATCATCTTCATTTCATTAACACACCCGTTCTGTTCAGCTTTATCTTTCCCTACTCTCCTTATTCTTTTCCCTTTCTTGTTTTCTTTGCTTGTTCCTTCCCTTTACATCGTTGTGTACCTCCAAATAATTTAATGTGAAAATAAATGAGGACCTCTTGGGTCATTATGAATATTATATAGTATAATGTAATTTTATATACTTGTACTGCTACTAGTTCATTCTATGCACTTCATGTAAATTTCTTTTATATTCAACTTAAACTCACAAATAATAATGTTCTGATATCTGCTGCATACGGTTATAACTTTTTTATTTTTTACAATCCTTTACGTAATGTATCTCTCTCTTCCTTTCACTCTCTCCTTAAACTTTCGCAGGTTTTTCACTTCCCCTCCTCTTTTACTGCAGTAGAAACATTTTTTGTGCGATAAAAAATCATTTTTTTCCCCTCCACTAAATCATTCTATCTTTCCTTAAAATGTGTATATATTGTGATTTACAATCTCATAGTGTTATACATCCATATTTTTACAAAATTCTGACCATGGATACATGGAATATGGAACTGTCTAGTCCCTTGCCCAAATTTATGTTTTAAATAATATTAATTTTATTTTTATAATTTTAATTTAATAATTGAAAACTGAGCAACAATATGTTATTCTAGCCACTTTTAATATAAAAACTAGACAACAGTTTCGTTTTGTGCTTGTATCAAGCTTTAAAACCACTTTTAAAACACTATTAGTTAGTATGATTAATATTAAAGTGGGCCATGAACACAGAGATATTAATTACTGGAATACGATGATTGCTCGTACAAAATATTTGTCGTTTTACTATATGATACAATGGCCGTAACCCTCGCATACACAAACTGTCTAGAGCAGCATTGAGATTGTCTCCAGAAGGGGTATTGATAGATGCAAAGGGTGGCAACAGAAAACACAAGTTACAATACAAATTGACACAAGAACAATTGCAGCAATTTATATGAATTTTCCTATTTACCCAGTAAATTTTTGATCAAACGATTAAGAAACGTGTTCACTTATTTAGCGCAATAAATGTAATAATAATCTAATAAAATTAGCAATTAAAGAGAAATTTTGAGAAAATGGTGCCGAGTCCATCAATTTGGCCAGGGACTGTTGTTGCAGGACTAAACATGTGCAACTACGACTGGCAAATTATTACTACTAAACATGGACACTCCACGTTTGTGGGTCACTCATTCCAAGGAGACTTTCGGGGTTTCGGGGAGACATCGATTCTCATCGATTCGATCTGTTTGATCCTAGAGGGCCCCAACTTCCCGATTTCACATAAGAACGGATTGTGCGAATTTTCAGAAATTTATTTTGAGTACTTTTCAGGATGTTAGAGAACTGAGATATTGTCAGTAAACATGCTTCTGTGATGTAAACGGTAAAGTTTTTCCTGTAGAGTCTATTTGTGGCCCACAAACCTGGTGTGTCCCTTGCAAGCTCTGATCTTCATTTTGGTGTAATGTGATATACATTTTTAAATTAGAATTAACAAACCTAACTTACAGAAGAACCTTATATTGCAGTTGTGGAAGTGAGAAAAAAGTGTTTGAACCGGTTTATCGTTGGCGGTAAGAATGAAACGAGAACTGAATAATTCTGCTTCGATGAACCGGAGCGAAAACCGGAAATATTACGGTTCGATGATCTGGTTGCGCCCGAGAAACTGCGGAGAGATTCCCGGAAACATCTGCTATATATAGAAATATAGAAATTGTCAGGAAAAATGTTATCCGCCCTTCTCTGAATACGACATCATGAAAGATTTTAAATAAAATATATAGAAATTTAAAAAAAAACTTAGTATAAAAAGAAATAGAAGAAGAAAAAAAAGTGGTTTTGTAGAGGAATAAAAACTTGTGACTTTTATGTTTCCACTGCAAGAAGGTACCTACAAAGAGAAGAGGGTGAGAAAAACCCGCGAAAGTTGAAGGAGAGAGTAAAAGTAAGAGAGAGATTAAAATATTTTATGCATGTGGTAGAGGATGCGAGATCCTTTCAACCAAACCTCTCAGTTATGTAAGCTCCGAAACAAGAATTTGTGAGTCGGCCAGCTGTTTTCGTTGATTTGATGAACAACTGATAAGTAGCAATTCTCTAAGTAACAGGATCCAAACCGAAGAATTTCCGACGTCCATCTCTTAAACAGGAAGTTGAAGGGATCGAAACCACGGACACCGGTGTATTTCCGATGGAAACAAAAGAGTGGTTGCGCTGCCGTTGGTAAACAGCAGAGAATCGCGTCTTCTTCGGCAAAAAACAGAGGCATCGGTAGGAGGGGATTTATAAGCCGCAGAGCGCCAAGTCTCACGCGCGCTAACTCATGAATTATGTATCGGAGGGGAATTCGCGAAGGCGGCGCTATCAGCCATTGGCGCGGACGATAACAGAAAGGGCGAAAGGCAGAATAAACTGAGCGAGGGACAACTGAATTTGCCTCCGAGGGAAATTCATAAATGAAATTCGTCGCCGAGTTCTTTTCGCTAATGACCGGCTAAATTCAGTCGATCGACAGCGCTCACTAATTCACCGAACCTACGGCTTTAACTCGGTGGCAATCCAAAATGTTTAAATTCACCCGCGCAAGATTTTATACGATGCCTACATTTCTATATACTTGATATGTCTACAATGTTTCTACAACACGCAGAATTATTATTGAAATCTTCGTATGAATTTTTATAATCCCTTATAAATAGAAAAGACTTCAGACAAATTTGCTTTAAATTACTATAAAATAGTGTAAGATTGTTGTTTTAGTTTAGTGTATTGCATCGTATCTATTGCATTGTATAACGCTGCCACCAGACTATATTAACTGTGGCAGTAAATAAAAAGATAAGATTTTTTGTTCGTGATTTGGGCAGCTGTCCTTGGATAAATCGTAGAGTGGTGAAAGACTTCATCTAAGTGATGAAATTTGGAGGGCTAAATTTGATTTGTATAATTGTGTATGTTGTATTATTATTGTATGATTGACAAGAGTATTAGTGTATCCGGCAGCGTCATTGTTTTGTGTTGTATTTTTAGGTGAGGGAGAAAATTACTTTGTCCAAATCTTACCACCGGAAAATTGTTCTATTTGTAAGATTATCTAAATAAATAAATAAAAGGCGCAGCATCACATTTGTCTCGTGATATTACTTTCGTTGGTGACATTCCCCAATGAATCACACATTGATCCACGCAAATAGCACATTCGGTTTAATAAAAACAAGCTTTCCAGTGTGTCAAAAATGTTCTTCCACAGAGGATGGCACTTGTCATGGACGCACTTGATAACACACGCAAAAATAAATAAAAATGACAAAGAATACCGAAACGATATTCTGATATGTGATGTAGACGGTTACTTTTGTAATTTTTAATATCCTTTATCTAATCTCTCTCTCCCTTTCTTTCATTCTCTCCTTCAACTTTCGCAGGTTTTCCACTTTACTCTTCTCTTTGTCGGTGTTTTCCTGCTTTGGAAACATTTTTTGTGCGATAAGAAATAAGTTTCTTTCCTCCATTAAACCATTCTATATTTTCTTATTTTATTTCTATTTCCACTGAGCTTCTAAAAATCTGATTATACTGTAGTTTTAAATTTAATAATGTTATATATCCATATCTGTACGAAATTCTGACAAGGTTAAATGGAAGATGTGACTCATTTTCCCCAATTCGCCCAATAAATACGTTTTTATTGTATTTTTAACATCGATAAATAACTACAGAAGATGTACTAAATTGAAAACAATGATTACTGAATAAATACACCCTTAAAGCAATTCGATCTCGCAGAAAATGTAACAAATATTCATTGGAAATTACTCTCATTCCGAAAAGATTCTGAACGACCGAAAATTCATCGTTATATAATTAAAGACAAATATATTTGCCATTTTCTAAAATATCTAATTTATACAGCATTAAATAAGTGCTGAGAATTTGAAGTCAACATCTTTCTGACATTAATATTAAAGACTTTTTTTTGATTGATAGGCACCGCAGTGCCTCGCATAATATATTCTACCGCAAACTTCGATATTTTTTTTCAGTGTAATTGCAGAATTTCTCCACTTCAGTTGCAGTTGCAGAATTTCTCCAAAAACAACTTATAATAATTTCAGCGTAAAATACTACATTTCAGAAGAAGTATTTGTTAAAATCGCAACGATCCAATATACGTCCCTTTAATCTTTTCGATAAAGGTGTTATACACTGGATAATGCCACCTTAATCAACAAATAATAAGCATAACAATACAATACAAACGTCTTTATTGGACGAAATTAAGACGGATCTTCCATTTAACTCTTCACAGAATTTGGGGTAAATCAAGAATGCATGGCATTATGCAAGAATTTAAATGAAATATGTACAGATTGTTAACAAGCTGAAGAAAATAGAAATGATAGAAGGAAAGAAAGAGTGGTCTTGTGGAGGGAAAAAACTGTGATTTCTGTTTCCACTGCAGAAAAACGCTCATAAGGAGAAGCGAGTGAGAAAAATCTGCAAATATGTATGAAAAAGTGAAAGAAAGAGATGGATTACAAAATTGATTACCTAAAGGAAAGTTTAAAGGACAAAAGTTATTCGAAATCATTAAAAATACAAAATTCAATGCAGAACAACTACCTTTCATTCTCTCCTTTTATTAAAAGACATTTACTGTTAAGGGTGGAATTTAACCATAACATTACATGTAATCTCATTATTTATGAAGATGGACGCAACTATGAGATATTCTCATCTGAAATGAAGAGTTTTAAAAATTCAAAGAAACATCCTCACTAATTTTTACGATAATATTCAACGATATTCGAATGATATCGTATTATGCTACTCAAATGCATCGCAGACATACGCATATAAATCGATTCTTCTACGCTAAAAATACCAACTCAGCATCTCAGTCGGAGAAAAACGAAGAATTAGCTTTGAGGGCAAAACACTGTGACTGAAGCTCACAAAAGAATGACTTAAAAAGTAAAACAACAGAAAGAAAAGATCTGTTATAAAAAAATGCCCGAGAGACAAGAGTTACGACGAAAATTCCGGAAATAGGTCGGGAAATAAAACGTTAAACGTAGCAATGCGAAGAAAAAAATGAAGGAAACATTTCGCAAATATGAAGCTTAACTAATACGCCTGGAGCGGATTATAAGAATCACTGCAACGTGATGAGCACCCGTGGCATTCAACGTTGCTCTACAAGAATGGCATTCACATGGCTTTTAAACAGCTTCCTAGATAACGGTTAAATTATAACTGTCTCTGAGCAGATGCCATCTCTGGATTATTTTATTTCATCTAGCTGAAGAAGGAAGATTTAATTACGCTGCAAACTTTGAATTTCCTGTGTGAGAGAGCGATATCAACGAGTGGATGATAAAAAGGAAACAAGGAAGGAGAGAACGACGGATACGAAGCGATAGGAGAGAATAAGATCATAAGGTGCTCCTGCATGCATGCATGGCATGCAGCTATTTCCCGTTACAATCGGATATACATGATATACTAACCCTATTTGACAAATTATTATTATATTGCTAATTAGATTCAAATTATTTTAATATTCATTAATTATCAATTAATCATTTCTCTTGTTTATAATGTAAAGAAAATATACCGTATTTATTATTTGCATCAATTTTCACTTATTATTTATATTATTTTTATTGTAATGGTAATATTGTAATTGTAATGATGATAATTATATGTAATTGTACTGAAAATTCGACATCTCCTAACGAGGCAACGCTGTCTTAGGGGGACTTTGATTGTATTATTCCTTCTATTTCGACTGTCTATATCTGCAACTTGTATATGTTAAATGTACAAGTTTTAAGCATAAAAAATATTTTCACATTTTACTGTTCAGCTTATGCATTATTATAATTTCGATATCGTAACCAGCCCAGATGTTCAAATCAGAAAATTACTAATATCACGCGTAGTTTCACGAAGCAGAGACCTGCTGAATTATTGGGTTAGCTCTCTTTAGGATATTATCCTCCTTTAAACTATTTCACTAGACGAAGATCAGTCTATGAATAATAACACGAAACAGTATAAGTTTTGACCTCTATTACTAGAAACAATAAATAGCAAATTCTCGAATATTAGATAGGAGATAGTTGGATAGTGGACAACAGATTTAATGAACGAATTCAAAAATCCGTTCCAACAATTTCTCCGTAACAAACACAGAGGTGCGTGTACGTCGGATTTCGACCTTGGCCCAAATGTCTTCAATCTAGAATGATAACCGTCAAGAGTAATAGACGCCGAATAAAAGAGTCCCTGCCGCGTGATTCTGCCTATTTCATTCGAAAAAATGTCACATGCTGCACGAACATTTATTTTCCAAATGGAAACTACTTTCATTAGATAAAAAAGACAAATCTTAAATATCGGTGAAATATTAAATAGCTTTCTTTTGAAACGGGAGGAATACATTCCTGATATTGGGAGGAGCAGTTTTAAAAAGAGAAGAGTGAGTTTAGGAAAGAAAAAGAACAGAAAACAAAGAAAACGAAGATAAATGTGATTTGTATATGATGTTCAGGCAAGATTCACTCACACGGTCAACCAAAAATATCGAACTTTTAAATAACATTTATAGAGCGAAGTTCCAATGTTCGTATACACGTTCGCCGATACTCTAATACTTTGTGATTCCCACTTTTCTACCCAAAAAGTACTTGGACCAATTTCGTAGGGTACAAAACATTATGAGGTTTACGTGTGTCAGTAAACCGTTTTAATACCATCGATTATTTTGAAAAATGTTCACTGAAACATTTCATATAATAACAGAGTAAATAGCAGGTGTCGCTTATAATCACATGTTGGAAATAATTGAATCGAGCCGAGAATTGAGAAATGCCCAAAATTCTGTCAAAAATGAGAAAAATAAGCTTTAGAAAGCGGAAGGAATCAAAAGGGACACCGATTGCAAGAGAAGCAGCTGAGTGCGGGTGGAGGGCGGTCTATCGGGCGTGGCCGCAAGGTCCTTCCTAAGCACCAGACGCCCTTTTCGGTAGTTAGTCTGCCGCATTCGCTTTTTCTTTTGTTTCTTGTTTGAGGATCGTCGGCTAAGGAGGGCAGGCGCCAGCAGACTACAGCGCCGCCGGTAGTGCGAAGCGCAACTACGGACGATTCCTTGAACTCAGGAAGTGAGCCCGTCGGCTTTTTGGCCTCTGAAATATCCCTACTTGATGAGTTTCGGGACCTTGGGGATGATTTATAATCAGGTATGCGTCGGGAATAAAAGGGATGTTTTGCTTGCTCGGGAACAAATAGCTTAGATTCCTCGTGTGCATAGTAACTGCGAATAGATTGAATTTTATGCGCCAACTCGAGGAATACAAATGGAAGCAAAGCGATTCGGTATTCACAGCGTACGGATGCAGCTTCTCTTTGCTTTGTTTTTTCCCTCCCTTATTAGATCTTCTCTTTCGCAACAAACTTCACGGGCGAGTCTTTCCTTTTCGCATTAAACTGAATTAATGAACCTCCGGCCCGCGTTCTAACATCTATATTTTCTCTAGAAATTCCCTTCTGCAGTATCTGAAGGAAAAATTCCCTCAAAATTTCAATTATCCCGTTTATTTCACTTCCCGTTAATTATTCCATATAGGCAAATGTTTTACTGTCTCAGTATTAATTTCAGCTAAAATACATATAAATGTCACTCTGCCGTATTACTTTTTTAAATGATGATGGGATTTTCTGTAACGACAACCAGATTGCTTGAATTTTCAATAATATTGCTATAAATAGGTCTAATGCCTATAAATAACTATTTTTCTTTAACTCCCCCAAAACTTTGTATTGTGTTCGTTCAATAAGATTAAGTTGAGATAAAAGATGAGGTTCGAAAATAACTGACTATTTATCCTAAATAAACCAAACGGTCGAGGGATTGGCTGGAGAAAGAATGTGTAAGGAAGCCGCTAAAAATTACTTAACTGCCACAATTCCACCGTTAAATGAATCACTTGCTGATTTCGCAATAATTTAGATTTTTACTAATAATATTTTTTTACTGTCAAAATTCCATTGAATTAAGATCTGTGCAATGTGACTTGCATGGAATCCATATTCTTCATTGCATTGCTTGTCCTCTGTTATTTGACTCTCTAGGAATTTGGGAACAATTTATTTTCATCGAGTTACATTATGCCTTTCACTGCCTTTAAACATTGTGCATTTCACTGCCTTTAAACCAACTGATTGAGATATGATTTACAGGGCATCGGAATTTAGATGATATGCTGAATAGAATTTATAGTTCATTAAATTGCAACTACATAAATCAACATAAGAAAGATATACCTAAGAATTCCGTTCGTTTAGTCTAGCAAGTCTTAGTATTAATAAAGGTCTTAGAATTTCAATCTATTCGATGAGTAGTAAAGAATTATTTGACAAATATTTGTGCGATTAAATTAAGAAGCGCCGAGTGAGTCGAGATGTTCACAGAATTGGATCGCACCGTCACTGGATGCACAACTAAAAAACTCCTCGCATCTTTGATTGCTTCCGCAGCGAGTGGCCACCGAAGGCAAATGCTTGTGCAGATATCAAGCGGTGAGATAAGACACTCCGAGGCTAGATGGCATCTCCCACATGGAACTGCGCGTGATTCGTTTAAACGACTTCTAACGAGTTAACCAAAGCTTCCTTGTCGCAGTCACAACGCGGAAATGCAGAATAAAGGATAATGGATAGTACAGATGCCCAATTTCGGATATTTTAAAAAACTGAGACTCGGCAACAGTATGCTTCGAGGAATCTTCGTGTACATCGCTATTTCGAATGTAATCATTGTCAAATCTCATTGCAGCGCTATTAATAACGAAACGTCGAGGACGTTGTTATGAAAGGGTGATGGGGCTCTCCCCTCCGTAATGAGGAACCTAAAACTGAGTGGGAAGGGTGTCACGGAAAGGGCATACAAATCCTTGGTCAGGCCTTTTGAAGAATATGCAACGAGTGTTTGGGATCCCCACGAAACGGGTTTTCTTAAGATTCTCGAGGATAGGCAAAGACAGAGGTACGTAGTCAGCAAATATAAGAAAGCCCATGATGTAAGTAAAATACTAGCGTATTTGAAATGGGAAACATTAAAATCGAAAAGTAAAAACATTTCAATTATTCGGGATGTGTAAAAAGCATGGAATTACAGAGAGGGCACGGATGAACCGTGTGCCAAATTTAAACTCCCTAGTTATGTTGGACGTGGCAACTATAGTTGAAGAAATCAAAATGCGCGAGCAGAAAGCAAATGTAGCGAAATACTCATTCGTTGTTAGGGTTGCTAGGCAATGGAACGCTTTACCTGGAGAAATTCGCATACCAATGACGAAAAGTAGCGCAAATCTAGATTACATTACGTAACCTCACCTCTATCGCCTCCTCTTCTGCATTTTTTGTGATGTAACCTCAATGATATACATCATCTGTATATAGTGAATGTACTGCTACGGGAGGTTTTTGGAGGGGTTTCCCTCCAATCTTAGGGTGAATCTTCAAAATTGATATCTTATGCTCTCTTCCAGCTTTTTTATCTGACACGAGGGCCAAATTACAGGGCAAAATTGAAATAAATAAAACAGCAGCAAAGTCCAAAGTGGGCTCGCGGCCTGCGAACAATCTTTAAGAGGTGCTTTTCCACGAGACAGAAGCTGGAAGTTGAGTGAGTGGAGGAGATCGAATGAATTTAATGTAGAAAATGCATCAAATATAGTACAGATCGGTTCAGTTTATTTATTTCATTTGGGAAGCAAAATGGAAGTTACCTTTCCCTTAAATCGAATAGCCCGAAAATTCCCTCGAATCGAATTTCCTTTGGGAATCCTCACAACTTTACTGCGTCGACTTTAAAGTTTTATGCTGTATTTAATATTGAAAGAAGGATTAAATTATTGGCTAATTTTCTAAGAAGTGAACCATTTTGCAAATCGGGATATAATTCAATTATTAAATTTGTCTAAATTCGGTTCGGAATTCGTTCTTAAATCAAAAAGATTCCTGAGCGATTATTTACCTAAATTTATCAACCTTCTTCGAATAAAACATCTCATATTTAAATAAATGATATCTTTAACGTTGATTTTACTTCTCAATTTTTCAGAATACGGTTCCCGGGATTCGAGAAGACATTAAAAATCCCGAGAAGAAATAAATATGTGCCAGAGACGTTGATAGTTGAGACGCTTCAAAGAAGTTGGAAAAGAGATGACGTCAAAGAGATAAATTCAGCAATTCGTTAGTTTTTTTGGAAGCCACCGTCCGTTTAGAGACTTAAATCGATCGATGTTAAATGTACGTTAACGCAAAAATTACGGATGAGGTCTTCAGCTTGCAGAAATTTACAGCGCGCGTGTTTAAGGAAACTCGAGGCGATGCACGTATCCTTGAGCACGGATGTTTGCTCTAAAATTAGCCAAAAGAGCTTTGACTTACTGAATATACGTACTCTATGAGCAAAACGGAAAGGGAAAGCAAAATTGCAGTATGTCACGAATGTATAAGGCTTAAAATATTTGAGACCCTGGATAAGTTAATAAAAAAATCCAATCACCAAATTAATTAGACATCTTGCAGCGAAAAGTTCCTTCACAACGTGAGAAAAAAGACCAATTGCCTCAAATCATTGAATCTAATTGGATGAAGGAATATGGAAAAGCAATTTTAAAATAGTTAATCACTGATTTCTATATTTCTTGGAACGCCTTAAGAGAGATAATTAAAAAGCAAAACAAAGTAAGTTCCAGTTCTAAGAGAACGTTTATTTCTACCGGTTTTGGTCATCGACATCCATCTTCAGGTACACTTTACACGTTAATAGAGCTATTTAGCACTTAGAGGTTCTAGCAGAACATAAGTTATCCAGGGTACACTGAATTGAAGCTCAGGATTGAAAAGATCCCGGAGGACGGCCATAGAGTCTCTCAGAAAGTTATTTCCACCACTAATTCTCACATACGAGAAATTGCTAAGAGTTTTTATAATTACATGTAATAATACACTAATATCGTTCGGTTTTTACCTTGAAATTGTTTTAGAAGCTATGAATTTAGATTCCGAGAGCTGAACGCCCCTCATAGAAAAACATAGAACCGCCGATAGAAACCGTAATATGAACGTAATTGTTTCAGATTTTCCTCTAATCCATAAAGCAGGGACGAAAAATGATCAGGCGACATCGATAATGGCCATTATATTCCCCGAGAACTATTATCGATAATAACCATGGGCTCTTATTTCATAAGTCCATAAATCAGTGCGATAATCGTCGCCGTAAAAAAGACACAAAACGACACATCGAAATGACAGTCGAAAAACGTCGACTGCGAAAAACCGAAACGTTTGATTGTGGAATAAATTTGAGCGAAGGCCGTTAAAATAAAAAGGGCGCCCTCGTCCGATTGGGCGTCGAATCACTACTCTTTTTGTTTACTGCCTTTTAAAAAGACGCGGATGCATCTGCCCATAATTCTCGGCACTTTTTATGCGTCGAATTTGATGGGCAAAGCGGCGTCTGAATGGAGAGCCGATCGTAACCACCAAAACACGGCGCCTTCCGTCGCTTTACTGCCTTCAGGTCTACGCATGTTTCGATATGAAACTGTTAAAGTAGTGTTGCCAACTGGGCATGGTCGGATTTAAATTCAGAGAGGCCCTGGCGTCGGCTTTTTTATGGATTCTCGAGTCGAATAAAGGCAAAATTGGCGAGAAAATTCCAGAGAAAACGAGTTGCATCAAATTTCTAGTATGTTTCATTCTGCGTTCAACGTATAATGCAAAATTTTGTTAGTATTTTATTACATGTGGAACAGAAAATTTACCGTATTTCGTACTCACCTTGACACTTTAATTCTCGAAAGCTATTCCTCAAATCTATAAAAAATCACAAGGAACATCCTACCTTCTACTAATATCCCTCTCACTATCCTGCCATATCTCCTGTCTCTCTCTTTCTTTGATTTTTAATTTAATTCATATGTAACTTTTACAGTAGTACTTTTGTATTTTTTCGTGCAATTAACCAGCGCAGATCTCACGTCTGTGGCTTGCTATCAATTTTGTATCGTATATTTTTAACTTCTATGCTTTTATCGTTCCTAATTAATTTTTCTATGCTCGATATCTTCTCTTTTGGAAACTTTGCCTCGCATTAGTAAAATTTAGCTATCGTTATCTGTAGGTTACGCAGGTTTTCCTTAATGCGAGACATTTCCGGCAGTGGACAGTTTCTTCTTCGTGACCCAGGGTTTTTTTAATCCACTTTGTAGTTTGTTCCATTTCTCTTTTTCATTTACATTTTTTCTCTATCTTTAACCACTTATAAAATGACAAAAGATTAGATGTAAGAGGACACTTTTTAGTCTCAATTTCGCCCTGAAGAAAGACGTTTTCTATTCTATTCTAATCGAAACAATATTTTAATGCAATATAATAAAATGTATACTTGGCTTAAATAAAACGTTATAGATTGTTGTGACACAGTAAGAAGTCGTCATCGATTTAGTAAAACAACTACTTATTTGAATGGATGGATGTAAAAATGCGAAGTTGGTCTCGTAGTAAAGCTCTCGGAAGGTGATTTCGTACACAAGTATTAACTAACGTTAAGTATTAACTAATTACAATTGATTGTATGAACATAAACATGTATACAATTGATTGTATTTTATGAACTAATTAGAACGTGTAAGTGTTAAAATTATAATACATTATCAAAAAGTCTTATATCCAAACCTTTGCAAGACAAGTATAAGCATTATTTTCCAATGACATTTGTTAAAAGTTTACTGTCGATTATTTACAAATTTTGACATTACAGATACTGTTATCCGAGATTTTTTCCAATTCTTTTAAAACTTTCTTTTTGAATTATCCCTCTCACAATTTCCGCGGAAAAAAAACAATACAGGATTCAAAGGCGAATCATCAAAGTTTTGCGGTGGAATGGACCAGATTATGCTCGAACACTTTTGAAACATACATCGGCATTTCTGAGTCGTACAATTGCAAGGAAAATAATTGAAATGTTCTTCAGAAACTATAAGGCCTTATGGAAGAATGTGTAAGAGAATACAAAGGCAGCGTCAAAAGTAACATGACTTTTACTGAAGGCCCCAAAATATCGAGGCCCTAGGCTTCAGTCCGTCAAGCCTATATGTAAGCCGACGCTGCAACTGGGGCATGTCTACCCGGAGACTCCGGGGATCGAGATTAAAGAAAGGATCGTAAAATTAGCACTCAAGGGCGTGCGACCTAGAATGAACCGAAAGGAAAAATAAACGCAAAAACCGGGAATCGATCCACTTATCTCTCAAGAGGAGGCCCAATTGGTGACAATAGCCTCCTAGGAGATCCATCGTTGGATTGCCGCTCTCTATTTAACGTCCATTTACCACCAGAGTCTTTCCTCCGGACCAGCATTAGGTACGAAGAAACGAAATTTAAATATTCCATTTCTGCAGATATTCCGTTGGGAAAAGAGCACTTACTTAGAAAAATGTTGATTTTTGAACAGGACATTTCCACAGTTACAGGAAAGCTTTTAATCCGAGACTTTTCTATAATAAATAGGAAGATTTCTAGCATCACCACCGACGTCATTCTCCTCTCTTTTCACAGTTTACTCTTTAGCCATAGCATTTCCCCCTCTTGTTTACTTTCCTCCGAACGTCATCCGCCTAAGATTCGAATCCATGTCTCTCTCCTCAAGGCCTCTCGACCACTCGGCTCCCATTACCCATTCCTTTTGTCAAGTGATACTCACTCTCTTTTATACTTTAATAAGCCATGAATCATACTAATTCGTTCTTCCTTTATTGGGTTCCTAAGGAAAGAGGGACTCGAGTTTGGCAAATGCGTAGCGGTGGAGGTCAAGCACTCTTTCTTACGACTTCCGCTTTAAATGGCGTAAAATCCTTTTAATGAGAATGTCGTGGGAAAGCAGTTAATAGAAGGCTTCCATTTTGTTATCAATTCGCAAGCGTGACCAAGATAGTGATGGGGTTTTCCGCACTTTCAATTTTAAAGGGAACGGTTTCATTTCTCTGGTCGGTGCACGGCGACAGATATAAAAGCTATTTTCCACGCCATTAAACCTCCGCCCACACCCACGAGTGATTGTGAACCCATAGAAGTGGAGAACTTACGGATGGTCGAGATAATTCATACAATATTTCATAAATACAGAGTAATCTGTGTAATATCGATGTGATACCAATATAGCAATCGGCGTGTCAAGGCGAAGCCTTAAATGTTAACAAGCAAAATGATGACGTGAAAACTTAAAAAAATCTATGCAGTCTAAAACGCATGATTATCAAAATGTTTCTCTCTATCCTTTGCACTGCAATACTTTCTATGAAGCAACTAAGAGAAATAAAAGAATTACTACATTCATTCTCAACTCCTGATGTGGCTCTCATTAGAAGCGAAATACGTATAGGCTGTGAATCAACTGGTTTTATGTGGTTTTGGTATGTTAATTCCTTCGCGTGTATGCCTTGAAGTAGAACATTATTTATTTTTTTAAAGTGCATTTATGTAATTAAGCTGAAGACTAAAATCAAAAAGAAGTAATACACATTACTTACCGTGATGGCCTATCACGATTAAAAATGCATAAACTGCAACCTGCAAGCCTCGGCCAACATGTCGATCCAACGTATACCAAAACAACATTTGAGTTAATGTGATAATAAACATAAATATATTTGGTGCCAAGGAAAGAATAATTGAATAACGAAATGCTGCTAGCGGATAACTTTATTAAAGCCACAATACTCATATAATAAGGACGATTTAAGGAAACTATAATTTCTGAAAAATCTTTTATTATCACCTCGTCTGTCCATCAGATATATTAGACGAACTTATGACCACATCAATCTACTCCGAGAAAACATTGACCCGCTTCGGATGATGCATATAATTATCTTAACCCTTCAGTTGAGTGACCACTTTCGATCGAAACCGGTCCAACGTTTCATCGAAAGTCTCAAAGGCCGGAATAATATTGGGTTTGCTCCGCGGCCTTGGTATTCCTCGTAAATCAGTCTATGGTCACCGTCGGAATTAAAGAACACAATTCTAACCTCAGACGATCTCTGATATACGTTCCGCCCCATTTCCAGCAGAGTCTTAGATATTTATAACCGACATACACGCATAGGTCTACGTGTATGTAAGTACCCCGCAAACCGCCTTTCGGCGTGTGGCACAATGGATTACTTTCGCGGAAAAAATGAGTTCTTGAATCGATTCGTTCTAGCATCTATTTCCCTGATCTTTCTCGCAGTATCAAAACGGCCTATGTAACATGGTGGACACATTATATCGGCTACGTCATCTCTGAACGTGTTTTCTCTGAAGTTATCTAGTTAATTAATCCTGAAACATTTGGCTCGCTGTTTCTGAGATGAATCATCGACCATCTACCGCTGCATTCGTTTCCGATTAATTTTCGTTAATTTATTCCTCATTGATTTCCTTACGAATTGTTATTGACATTTGATTGATACTAAAAATATTTTTATTCCATCTCAATGTAACAACTCCACTCAACTTAAATTGACTTAGAGTATGGAATAACAACATTCTAGGATTACAAAATATTTATTGTATTCTATAGCAATTCTACATCTGTCATCCTAAGATTACTGCTCAATACTTTGATGTATCTCAAACGATAAACATTTCTTGTTTGTAATAGATGTATAAATGGTATACAGAGGCATTTCCTTATAATATAGCGGCTTTTCTAGTATCCCTAATCCATTAAATTCATATTCTGCCGAAATGACTCGAAACGAAAAGTAGCGCCTCTTTTTCAACGATATCTGTGTTTTCTCAGAAAACCATAAAAACCTATGAAAGGGAAACTATAAGATTAACTGCGGCACTGAATTCCGAAACCATAATAGCCACCTAACCTAACCTAAAACCCATTGCTGCGGCCGTAAATCTATTTAATAATATTTATTTTCATTTCAAAAAGATTCCTATGAAAGATTCCAAGAAAGGGTATTTCAATGAAAGAAGTTGCAACAGCCGTTATTCCAGCAAGAGTTGAAAAAGTATTAATGAACTATTCGCCCTGTACTTGTTGGATCTGATTACTCGTTTTATCTGATTCGTATAAAATAAAATTCACCAAAAACTGTAAAAAGACGACATTTCAGATTTTGAACATTTGTTGTTCATGAAATACTGGACGCTAGAAATCACCGCTCGCGATTTCTTCAACGGATGCAAGGACAAGAAACAGGTTTAAAGTGCTTGTTTACATATTGAGTATCTTCCGTACACATTTTCAAATACTAGAATAACATTTCTTTGTTGCGAGCAAGAAACTGTGAAGATTTTACATTCTTACGTAATTTGAACAATGGTGCACTGCGAAACCCTTTGATTCTCGTTGTTTCAATCGAAATGTCTAAGTTCTCAGCGTCTAATACTTCACGAATAAATAGAGAGTTGAAAGTGAGAGGAAGAGAGACAATAGATGGAAATGGGAGTGGAAAATGAGGGTTGGAAAACGATAGAAACGCAGATAATTGGAGGTCTGCGAGACGTGTCATCAGTTGGGCGCGTGCCTTTCACAAGTGATTCCAGTCCCATGATTCTCGGAACAAATTGGTGCGAACAGAGCTTATTTATTTGAAAGTGGTGCAGATAATGCTCTGAGAGGAGAACGATTTCGATTTATGAGGACGGAAATGTTTAGATGGATGGAGTGTAAACACGAGAAATGCTGTTATCAAGTCACCAAATTGAATGAAAAGGTTCGAAAGTAAGCATTTGGTTCCATCAAAGGAATACCGCGCTATTGTTTGTGAGAAAGAAATGCTCCGGTTGAGTACATCACCCGGAAACCTTCCCAGCATTCCAAATTTCCGTTAAATTATGCGAGAATGAGTTTGCTGTGATTCGGAATGGCACTTCGATTACTCAAACGGAAACGGAGTATTCCTACGCGTTGTCTAAGGATGATTTTTAGATGCCAGGAAATAGGTTTGGCAGGCGAGTATGGTAAACCGAGAATGAACGGAAACTCATTCTAAAACAAGCAGAATTGGTACTGATTTTTTCGTAAGCTCATGAAGCACTTAATCCAATATCAGTTGGTTTCTTCATTACACAAAGAAGCTGCATATTTCACAATTATGCTACTTCATACATTCATGTACTACTAACAACAAATCAGCACTCGCCTGAAGGTATTCATGCTTTATAGCTAAATTTTCTTTAAAGTAAGCCGAAGAACCGAGGTGTGTTCACATCTAGAGAGTAAATAGAGAAATCTCTCTAAATTATCTAAATTTAGGATGATAAAATTATTATCCTAAGTTTACCAATCACACTGCACTCTCTAACACTATGTGCAATGGTAGATAAATAAAATTAGAAAATAACTACAACCTTTTAAAATTTTAGTAATTTAGTCACATGATAAAGAATTTCTCGAGCCTTTGTCGACGTAAGGGTGTAATTCAAATGTATCGCCGAAAAGAGAAAATATCCCGAGTTTCTCCGATACTCTCTCATAAAATTCCGTATTTAGGGAAGAGCTCAAAAAAAAAGATTCGAGTTGCAAAGATTTCGTAAATTCAATTGCCTCAATGGGAACAGATCCTTATTCCGAGTCAAAAATGAGTCCACACGCCCGCAAAATTTTTAAATTCAAAGAGAAACGTGTGAAAAACGTCGAAATGACTAGGACACGAACCCACACCTCCCACTTTTCGGGCAGGTTTTATAACCACTACACTAACATGCAAACTCAATTCCACACTGTTAAGACTCGGCACGGTAGCTCAGTGGTTATAATAACTATTTTTGAGAAACTAATCGGTTCAGAACTTTTAGGCGAAGTAAAAGCCCTTGTAATTCCGGAGAAAAACGAGCGCCGGCGAATCCGATTGACGATCGCCGACGACCGACGTCCGAGAGGCATCTACGAAGCATGTAGGATGTAGGATGTAATCACTGAAACAGATAGTTACGGTGCCATACACCACTGGCCTCTCGCAGGGTACGATCTAATAAAATCAATAGTGGCAGGCGTTATTGAATGGAAATCCATTACAATGATATGTAAGAATAAAATTACAATTACGTTTTTGCACATATGTATTTAGAATAAAACCGGTTTCAGCACAGATCGGCCATCATCAGGCGAGGAAAATTAAACACAAGAATATGTATATAGGGAAAAAGGAAGAGGGTGGTTATGGTGGATGCAAGGGAACAAAAAGGCAGGAAGAAGGAGAAGTGCTTGAGACTCGGCAGCTTCCCGGGGGGTAATGGTTTCTGGGAGGCTGTGCTCTCTGCACTGAAACCGGTTGTATTTTAAATACATGTATGGAAAAACGTAAACGTAATTTTATTCTTACATATCCTTGAACAAATCTAAATCTTAACTGCCCGTAAAGTGGGAGACCTAAGAGTCCCAGTCATATCACTATTTTCCACATTTGCGTCTCTTTGGGTTTAAGCCGCACAGCAATACGTGATTCCATATTTACTTTTCCATCATCCTCTTTAAAATTCGCTGGTTCAATTCAATAACTCAATGGAGAGATTCAATTTATGAAATCTATTACCCATTATAAGCCATGACCTCCTCCGTCACGAGAGCTACGCAACAATGGAGCGATGGCGCTATTTGTCATTCACAAATCTTTTCAGTTTCGAAAGAAAGCGAGGAAGTAGTGAAATACGTCCGTTAGAAGGAACTCTCAAAGTGACACGAGTGATTATCACCTTCCGAAAGCTGAAGCGAATACGCGAAACTGTCACTTAAACTCGAATCTGAAAAACAAAACACAATTTCGCGCTCATTAGAAATTGTAATTCGCGTATATTATCGCCATTAGCGGAAAGAAAAGGAAGTGGACACGGAGTCCGACGGAAGTTGGCCTAAAAAAGCCTCCGGAGAAGAACAAAAAAGGGTCTCTTCTCCGAAGGGCCGTCCTTCCGCAGAAGTAACAGACAACGCGCACAGCCGATGAATAATTCCACAGCCATATTCACTCATTACGAGGAATCAGCTTCGTGTCACACGGCTTTATATATATATTTTTTCATCGTCGCCAGGTGAGGTCTCCTTAGAAATTCACGTCCTCCCTCTCCTCCAATTCTCACCACTGCGCCATTGTTTTCCAGCGAAGCGCTGACCCGCTAATGAATAAAGATGCCCATTGCCTATTCCCTCTTCTCGATACGAATCGTCGTCAATTCTGCGGCGCCTATTCTCACAGTTGTTTTTCTATAGCACAATGCAAACGTATGCGAAACAAGAGCCAATCACATATTTTGGAATCACTTTTGAAGTGATAGAATCTAATAAATTGGCCTCGAATTCGTAATTATCCATAATGTAGAGTAATAAAAATTAAACTTGTACTTTGATAGAATGTGTTTATTACACGAGAATGGCTTCAAACTTCGGTCATCGTAATAGAAGACACATTCTGTGGGAAAGGATTTAATCAAATTTTGAAATTTTCGAGTGTCCGTATAATGCAGATTATGTATTAATATAATGACAAGGCATTAGTTGGGCGAGTCGCCTTTTGTACGGGTGCGGCATATTCTTAGAAAGTTCTCATTTCATGTACACTTTATTTTGTAATACAAATTGACGCCCTGGATTACGTTTGAAGAGAACGTGGATTCACTAGAAGTGCGAATCAATTTTCCTCATTCGAAATATTAATGGAAAGAGAATCCATTCTCACAACGAGAGTGGGAGTGAGATTCAGATGAAAATGAGTAGTTGGATAGACTTCAAAAAATAACGAATTGCCTCCCAAATAGGGTTTCATGAGAAGTAGTTTCCCCGGGAAACTGCCAAAAAGTATTAATGTAACTTCAAAATTGTAAATGTAAAGCAGCCAAGAAACACCCACAGCCTAAACCACTTCACGAATGAGGTCCTGATTTTTCGGTGCATTAAGCTCGTCAACCAAAAACCAGAAAATATTCAATATCTGACCTAGCTGGGTTCGAGATCAGAAAATCCAGAAGTCCAGGTTAACCCCATGAGAATGAATTGAGTCAATTTACTAAATAACTTTTGATGAACTTCCAGGGAAGAAAACCCAAGGAATTGCTCGAGGAAGTGACGCAAAAAAATTAACAATACATCCCTCAAAAGAGCCCAGCGTTCGACGACAGACAGCCACGAATATCTCTCATTAGAAATACATAACATTTTTCTTTTAATTTTTTTCATGCATTTTCCAAACGTATATAGACATAATCTATATACATATATAATCGTATTTCCCTTATTTAACTTCAAAAATACTCGAAAATTCATAATTGAAATTACCAGTTTTATTAATTTCAATAATAATAATAATAGTAAAACGTCTTTATTGAAGGGCGAGATTGAGACTTCCTAGTCCCTTGTTGTATCTAACTCTTTGTACTTGAATGAGAAGAGATACCTTCGGGAGTTACCAAAAAATCTATAAAATAAATAGAATATTATATGGGTAAATAAAAACCTAAGCCTTAACTTAGAGAAAATAATAAAACCCTGCAGGAAAACGCCAACGAGAAGGGGGGCGTGAAAAACATGCGAAAACCTATCGAAAATAGGAATTAAAATTGAATAAGAAGGCGGGAAGTAAGAAAAGTATTCTGTTAGCAACGAGCCTGAAAAAAACAATCATTGCACATTCATTTAAATAGTACTGAAACAGAAAATACAGAAACTAAGAGATGTTGAATTTACGTAAAATAAAACTGAGTAAAACTAATCAAAAGTAATAGAGTATCAAGGAAAAAAGAAACGATTAAATATTAAAGAGCAGAGAAATGTTGCAACAATACCAATGTAATCAGGAAAAAAGCTGAAAGTACACTATGAATTATCATGAAGGATATTAAAAGTTTCACCAGCGGTTACGTCAATTCCTCAATCCAAAATTAACAAAATATACATAGTTGTTAAATTTATCAAAACTTCTATCCCATTCTCGGCGTTTTTCTGCATTACAAGTAATGAACAAAAGTGCGACAAGGAGCGTTAAATAGGAATAAGTTTGGGAAATGATACTTCACAGAACAACCTGTGACGAAATTAGTACGTGCGTAGCAACATCCCACCGAAAGAAGAAATGCCATAGCAGCGAAAGGGTTAAAAATAGGAGCTAAAATGTTCGTGAGACACATGTCTTTTGTGTTCCTTTCGAAAGGTACATACGACGACTTAACATTCTGAGAGCGCAATTTCTGAAGTAACATCGTATATTCATCTAAAGGGAAATGGAAGGAGCTCAAATATGATAACGAGGTCCGTCCCTCGATAGCGAAAGATCATTTTCGATGGGAAATCTCTCCGTTGCAGACTTGGGCACGCTCCCGATTAACCCGTCTCTTCCATTCGCATCTGAAATATTAGCAGTTTCCTATCTTCGTCACATATCGGCTTTATCTCCCACCATTTTATATCGACGCCCCTTATCATCGCATCTTCCTTTTGATTGCCCTCGGCGACCCTTTCATCAATACGCCGTCTGCAGACCGCTCTATCTCCCATCAACACACTCTCGCTTTCTTTCACTGCACCCGAGACTCAAAAGCGCTTTGTATGCGGTCGCGGATGCAGCGAACGGCTGCTTCATTTCGGGCGCTGTGCATATTCTTAGAGTGGGGACGTGTATTATCTATTAGGCGAGGAGTCAATTTTAGAAAAAAAAAAGACAAAAGTGTGCAAGATTATCAACTAATTTCACTTCAATACCAAGAAACGGATGTTTTCTGGTTCTTTACTTATACTTGTTTTATAAAATATGGATAATTGATGAGGATGAAATATGAATGAGTGGATGTGGATGTATTTCCATGCGATAATTAACCTGTGATAAACTGTACTACGTAGGTAGCAGTGACACATATCTTTAAAATGTCTTCTTAATTCCAATTTAATTTATAAATTTCATGCGATGAGTTTTGTGATTGAAAGTGAAGTATTTTTATGTTATTTTAAGACGGGAAATTTCAAAACATGAAATACGCCACCCGAGAAATTAAACGAGTAATATAACCAAAATATCTTGATGCCAAATACCTTCATCAATCATTATAATAGGTGAAATTAGAAGATGATAATAAAATCCATAATAAACAGAGGATCCAAATATTATTGCATTACGAGGAAAATGATTAGACGTGACTTTGCACTTAAAGGCGTGCACATATGAATATTTCCTAGGAGAAACGGACATGAAAAAAATCCTGAGGAGATCGGGACTCGAACCCGGGGCTCCCAGTTTCTGGAAGGTAAGATCAACCGACCAGGATTAGCAACACCCGGGCTCGAGTCCCGGTCCCGTCAAATTTTTTCGTGTCTGTTTCTTCACATAAGAATTATAGGTTTAAATCCTTCGTGATTTTATGCCAATCCCTTATTATTGTGTCATAGGACAATTACACGATTGGAGTGAACAGAAACAATGGACTTACATACCAAAAACATTTCCCTAACCAAAATATCCGAGGCTCCCGGATAGTCAAGTGTGAAACCGGAACTTCGGTGAAAGCTTTCCTTCCCAGGTTCGATTCCCGGAGGGGGCCTACGTGCGAAATGACCTTAGATGTCGAGGAACTTTTAACAATACTATACAATATTATCCGATAAGCTGGGCCTCGAACCCAGGACCTTGGCGTTGGTGGCTAACCATCGCGGCTGGAGGATGGAATTTAACTAGCCTTTAACTGTTAGCCACAGGCTGAATTTCTACATCTTTCTTAGCGATGGGAAACAAGTAAAATAGTAGAAGCATGAACGCCTTCAGTAAATACAAAGACCTTTGAAGTTTTTTAATTTTAGATCAGGGTATCGCATCTTTCCGAGAGACAGAAAGGAATTAAAAAGAGCACGTTATGGAATGATCAATTTCTTCTCCATTTATCAAAAAAAGTTTTATCGACGTGAATTTTCATATGAGACTGTAGAAAGGGAAATAACAAGGAGATATTTAGGGTAGAGGGGGGTAAATCGGAGCACGAAAAAGAAAATTGTCGATATCCCCATCTGTTTGAATGAGAAATTGCTAGAGTCAAAACCAACGAAAGACTTGATACTTGTATAGTTTTAAATGTAGTATGTAGTCTGATTGCTTTTGAGTTGTACAATTCTGCAACGATTTTTGAAACATTTTGAAACCATTTGAGAAATTGAATGGGATCAATAAATTGGCACATAGATCAGTAGACTTTTTGCATGGAATAATTAAATTACAATATTATTATTTAACGATAATTGTATTCAAACACAACTTTTAAAATTGAAACATACACGTAGAAAATAGATATGATTTGTAGTTTTTTCACAAAAATATATATTAAAAAAAATATAAATATAAACACACGACCAGGTTTCGACGAGTAACCGCCATCATCATTAAATGTATATATTTTGTGGAGAATTTACAAATCATGTTTATTTTCTACGCGATGTCACCTGAGACTGTGAATTTTATATGAAACAGATACATTTACCTCAAATAATTAAAACACATTTACTGCAAGTAAATTTCTCAAGTCCTTCCACAACTACGCAGTGCTCATGATACAATGAATACAATGTACTTCAACCAGTCTCCGAACTGTGACGAATTCGGACAATTATGAGACTTAGAGCAGAACCCACAAAGCGTGTCATCAGCTGAGTTTTCCCATTCTCAAGATTGTCTTCCCTGTTTGAAGATAATTCATAGAATAAGTTGGAAGTGCCTCTAGCGTTCTTTACATTTTTTTCTGCAATCGTTGCTTAGCCTCTTCGATTACTGCTGGTGATGTCAGTATTCAGTGTTATGGTATCATTCGAAAGAAGCAATAAGCTAACATATTAAAAACATCAGATATTTCAATTGCAGAATTAGTTTTTCCGGGATTAAGTAGATTAGGTAATATTTCAATGGTTTGAATACGACCCTCAACATGGAAATGAACACCCGCGAGTTCTGGTCCTTTTCGCCCGACTGAGTATTCTGATTTTCTAAGAGTGTTCGGCAACACCAAATGCCATGCAAGGCACGAAAATGTAACAAATTATGCAAGCTATGGTTTTGATTCCACTTTCAGTATAGAAAAAATGAAATCCGAGCAATAGCTTCATTATCACCATCAGTTGAGTCTATGCAACGTTTTATCAAAACACAATTTCCCGCCTCACTCTCGTCGAGTCGAGAGAGAACACGACAGCGTATCGAAAAAGAGATGCTGCCAAAATATTCTAGATTAGACTCTGTAAACAGCATAAGGTTACATAGAAGCATTGTATACGCATAACGCTGTCAGTCTCAGCATTGTGTTTTCGGAATTAGACAAACATTTTTAAATCGCTCCAATTCTTTCTTTTTCATTCACCCCTTCTCTCACTAAAAATCAATTATATTCCTAGATTGGCATAGATAGACTGAGGTTGCAAAGTCATGACGTCATCGTCTCCTAACTTATTAGAATTTAATTTGAATTGTTCAAAGGTGAATATATACGGATGCGTTTCCTTTTCTGTCAGTGTAGTCAACTGAGTCATTTTCTTCTAAATCTGGTCAAATATGACACCCTGAACGCCTCAATATATCGATAAATGACAAAAATTATTAAGAAAACAATCTTTTGAGAACACTGGAGCTAACTCAAAAAAAAATAATTTTTGGTCACTTGGCCATCTTTTTTCGTTTACAACGTAAAGTGAGACACACGACATTGCTGCTGAGGAATATCCTCCAGTTTCTTGGGCCATTTTGGACACGAAGATGTTTTACTTCAAAGATAATGCCTACTTTATAGCCAATTTATCAAGATTCGATAAAATCAGCAAAAACAAACGACGAGCAATTTTATTGAGCGCCACCCGCATTCACCGCGCGCGGGAAGCTTTTAAAAGCGGAAGTCCGTATCAAATATTTATATCTTTAGCGGCGATCATATCATTTTGGAAGACATAAATCAGCGTGTGCGATAGGTCATCTGGCGGATACACTAATTAAACGGAGGGGCTATTCTCCACACAAAGATCTTTCCTACTCGATTAGATTGGCATCGGACAAAAAAAGTGTACGGTCGTTGAATTATTGCTCCGAGATTCTCACGAGTGCAAGGGAGTGACTTATGTGGAAACAAGGAAGTCATACGTGGAAATTGAAAGAGCCACGGAAACACGGTAGAGTGCGTCCTCGGAGGAATTTCTGCATAACCATACAATTGAGCAAAAACGAATGCAAGGGGAGACTTGCTCGGATTCTCACGCTTCCTGAACTCGACGAAAAGGTCTCCATGTTGCTAACACTTGATTAACAAGTCCATGAAATGATTAGAAAGCGATAAGAAGGAATAAAAAATGATTGAATATCGAAAGAGGGCAACATTTTACGGCATCATTTGAAAAATACGGCTTAAATTATCGTAAAAATAGCTTTGATGTAATATTGCCAACGTTGTTCATTAAGTTGCCAAACCATTTTAAATCACTTGAGCAAATGGGACAAGTGAAGGTAAAAATAAAAATATCTATTGAATAATACTGTATAAATAGATCACTAAAGTGAAAGAAAATAAATAAATATTTTTTTTATAACTTGCAGTGATTTGTCTTGCCATTGATTTGATTTTATCCTTGTTGTTATGATTTATTTCTATGTGGTATTTCATTGATCCTTGTAGTTGTGACTTCTTTGTTTTGTGGTATTTTATTCACATTTGTTGTCTAGATCTATTTACTCGTAGTATTTTTTTATATTTGCTGCTGTGATTTCACTGTATGTAGAATTTTTATTAACATTTGTCGCAGTGTTTTCTTTGTACCTAGTATTCTATCGAGCTTAGTATGTAGTAGTTTATTGTCGGATTGAATTTTTAATGATCTCTTTAAAACCAAATATTGTCATTGCTATTTACCTGATGGTATAGATCATCATCACGTGACAGGTGTTAAAGGTGTAAGTGTTCTTATTTCTTTATTCTCTTGATCATCCGTCGAAAGTTTTTATAGAATTAAATAAATTTGTTAAAAACTTACCATATGTAGTTATCTTTTATCCGTGGCAACGAATAATAAAAAATGAAAAGCGGTGGTACAAACGTGTCGGACGTCCAATTAAATTCCGCATTTTATCTCCGAATTCCAGAGGACAACGTCGGCTATCTCAATTGCCAGGGGACTGTTTTTTAGTCTCAGCGATTATTTCCAGAACCGCCTTAAACATTCAAGCGTCTCCCCAATGGATATTGTCCCGATATCATCTTTTACGAGCCACTTACGCATTCAGATTCATTGCCGCCGATACGATGCTCGGCGTAAATAAACAACGGTCGCTGTGTCTTGGGCGCCATACGCCTTCTTCCCCCCCCCCTCCCCCCCTACAATACACCTTCTTCCTCCCCCTTTCCACGTTCGCGCAACGCGTAATCGCGAAAAAATTCGGCCTCGACGTTTTGATGGATTTATATCCTCCCGTGCGAAAAATTACGCGCATATTTCTCGGAGATGTCTGCGTGATGTACGTTTGTTTCTATCAGAGGATACGCGCCACGAAATTGATCGGAACAAATCACACGTAAGCCTCTTATTTCGCGGAGGTTACGTTCCTGAAAATTGGCAAAGGCGGAAATAACTTCATCGTAGTTCAGCAGAAAAAATTGAGTGGAACTTGGACAGAGTCGTTTCCCTATTTACTGTAGTGCACTTTAATGTAACGTTGGACAAATCCATCGATTATATGAAAATTGCCCGAAAGACAAAATCCCGAAAGAGGCAATCGGGGAAGTAGAAATGCAGGATACTAACACAATTCCAGCGGTAATTGGCACAAATGGAATTTCCTTTATAATGATAAGTAACCATAGGGAAATAAAGAGAAAATTAATTCACGCACGCGAGATCCAGTGAGATAAATTACACGAAAAAGTAAGTTGCAGTTTAGAAGAACTCCACAAACTGTCAACGTTAAGATTCTGTCCTAAGCGTATTTCGCCATCAATGATAGCTTCCTCAGCAGAAAGCAGTTCTTCTAAACTGAAACTAAGTCAACCATCAGTGGCAACTTCTATTCTACGAAAAATGAAGTAAACACTTTATTGCAGCTTCTTTTATCAAACATACGATAAAATGAGAGATCTAACTCGCAGGGGGCTAGTTGCGTTCATACGCAAATATCTACACTGCGATATGAAATGGGATGCCAATACAGGTTGATGGAAAATCGAAAGTTTTTGCCATCAATCAACGTTCCATTACTTGGTCACAAGTACTTTTCAAGTGACAAGTGACACGGTCACTTTTGCCTGATTACATCTTTTTTCGTTAGTCAGCTGTGCTGACAATCCTTTTTCTGAGTTCATACGAAAAAGCGTGCAAATAATTCAAATTTAATCAGCGCAATCAATTTTTCTCAGCGTAGATATAAGAAACAGAATCACTTCGCTTCCTTACACCGCGAAAGAGCAAAACACATTTTCGCGAAATAATAGCAAACCATAATTGGTTGCAAACGACGAGAGAAGAGATAAACTCGCGAAAAGTTTAAGCCGCGAGAGACGCAGCATTATCTTTTGCGGCAGTGATAAATATAATTTGATAAACGGTTGGATACTCCCTGTATTTAATCGTTTCCGAGAATTAATGTGAGAAAGCTGATTTGCCGGATTGAAGACTAACGCAGAAAATTATATTCAGGTGAAATTAGGAATGGACGCTAGAACACTTCAAAGTCGCTTACAAATGGCTTAATATATAGTTAAGTAGACTGATAAAGAAGCGATTTATATTCCTGGTTAACTTAATACTCACATCCTCCATTTCTGAACACCGATTCATCCATTCCATACAAAATTATTCAACTTATTATAATTACCAATGTGTCTAAACCCAGGAAAATAGCACCTCTGTTTTTTTTTCATTCAGTGTGATTCATTCCTCGGAGGAGTAATGCGTATGAAACACGTTCAAGAACTATTCTAGCTGACGGTTCGAAAAACTCGTTATGATGGTTATCTTATGGAAATTATGGAAGCCACAGTATAGCAGGGAAAAGCAGTTAACGTCGCAGCAAAAATACGGTAAGAATCGCATTAAGTAGATATAATGCAACTCTAGGATGTTATACACAATCTGCGAGATAGCCTTTCTTCCGGAGGAACATACTTATTCATTAAAGAAAATATTCATTGTTCTCCATTCCGTAGCCGTTAATTAGCCAGTTGATGCATTTATTCCTTTCTTTTATATTCCGCGGAAATAACGGAAGAGGTGGAATTCGCTCGCAACTACTACAATTACTACTAAAACAACTAATTTCGTTCAATTAGCCATTATTTAAAAAATTGAACCAATGAAACGCGTAGCTAAATTAATCCGGCAAGGTCTTGATTTATCTTTTCCATCATATGCGTTGAGCTAGATAATTAGTTGTTAAATTCTATTTTATCTGGTCAGACGGTTTCGTCTGCACTGCATTCATCAGGTGACAGACCTGATGATGGCTGTATAGCCGAAACCGGTCGTGTAATAAACATCTTCCGGATACTACAACGTTTTTCTGATTCCTTTCGAATGAGTGTTTATCAGAAAATTTTAGCAATAGAAGATTTGGGCACCTTTCCAGTTTCCTGGCACAGAATAACTCATAAATTTACCGTAATTTTTCACTGAAAATCCTTTATATAAAGAATTCAGCCCATTGGTTGCGTGTCTGCTTGTGATAGAATCGGTCCGTGGTTCGATTCCGGATGAAAAAACGTTTTCCCTAAACGGGTTCGCAGAAAGGAGGGTGTCCGGCAATAAAACAACTTTATCGTGATTTAATTTCAAACCTTCAATTCCTGATATCTAAATGACCATTTTTTCCAATGGAATTTACTTTCCTGTCCAGATATGCAGTGGAAGACATCGCCCCATAACTATACTTAATAATCGAGCGCCCATTCTACTGGAAACTTGCCTTATCCGAGAGTTTAATTTAATAAACAATCCGGGGGGTCTTCTTCGATAAACACGGACCAAAACCATTGTGAGGCAACAGGAAAATTTTAAAACAATTTCCATTTCAATTACGGCAGAGATGCGCAGCGCCGAAGGTAGACACGGCCACTCGGCGAACAAAACCAACAAAATAACGGGAGTCAGCGAAGGAAAGGAGCCCAGATATCAAACAAAGCCAACAACCCTCTTATCAAAAAGCACGGGACTCCTTATGAAATTTCGGAGGGGAAGTCTGCCAAACAAACTCCCAAGGAGAAATCCTCCACTTAAGGGGGAGGAGGGCGGCGTCTGTAACGAACATTCGCCCTTCTATTGTTTGGATGCTGGAGTGACATACGTTCCAGAGCAGTTTTGGGGATGAAGTGGAGAGGGGTTCCAAGAGAGACAGCAAATGAAAAGACGGGCATGCGGGTTAACCAAAAGGTTAATTCCAGAGCATCCAAGATGGTTATTGCAGAAACAGCTTTGCAGTGTTTACGCAGAGTTTCTCGAAAATTAGAAATTGGTTAAGCGACCGATATTAGTGACTTTCTTTGACTCTGGAAGAGCAATAATGCGGTTCACATATCGATCATATGCAACCTTATCGCTTCAACCACAAATTATGATGATCTCTTCTTTTAGGTATGACTCAGGGCAATCACGGTAGTGGGACAAGAGTCTGAGTTGATAAGTCTCATGAACAATTTTATTCTTAAAAAATAACCACTTCTTCGTTTGATTTATAGAATAAAATGTGTGAAATTCGATGGCTCGGTTCTGTTCTGCTCGGGCTTAATCAGCTACTCTTGAAAATGGAAATAAAAGCATTTAAAAAGTGGGACGTGAATTAAAAATTAATATATCACTGATTAAGAATAAAAGGGAATAATATTATAAAACATGAAGATAAATTTACTAAAATAATCGCAATGAGAATGGGTAATACTATTATTAACTGCGGTGAAAAATGATTATCATTTTCATGTCGAAGGTACGCGTTTTAGACAAGATTCAGATCTAGATTCAGACAAGATTCCCAGATCTAGCCGAATTTTATAAGTGATTTATTATTATTGGCCTTAATTAAGAATTTTATTCTATTTAATTAATGATTAATATGTAAAATTTTAAATGGCTAGGGTAGCTTCAAATAAACCCTTTCATTATATCAATTCCTCTTTCAAAGCGACAACGCAGAGGCTATACGAAGGCTGATCCAGTCCCCCCTGGTTCCTACATACGCTTAAGAGTGACGTAGAAATATTGTAATAGAAGTCCATCGTCACAACAAATATAAAAGATGCATTTCCTCGGAAAATCTGAAGTAATATTACGTGTGGTAGAAGTATTACATCCTTTTCTTTTGTTGAGATAAAAATATTGCTCTGAATATTAAGGTGAAAATAAAACATTCGCCAACATAAAAAGGCGCTCGATCAGAATTCTTCGTAATGGAAATTTTGATCAGCAGTAATTCAGCAACAGATAAAACAGGATCTTTAAAAATCGGAACTGTGACACGATGCGGTGGTCAAAAAATGGTGACACTGCAAACAGAACTCACACATCCGTAGGTACACACCCAGTTATATATAAACAGATAAATATAACACAATCGCATATAACTAATTAGAGGTTTAAAAACAGTCCAATAGAAGTTTTTACAGGCCGTTCGTGTCTTTCCATCCGTGATCAAAATAGAAAGCAAGTGAAAGGAAACAGATTAACCAACCTTCTAAGGATAAACT
Source organism: Ladona fulva (assembly GCA_000376725.2). Taxonomy (NCBI): domain Eukaryota; kingdom Metazoa; phylum Arthropoda; class Insecta; order Odonata; family Libellulidae; genus Ladona; species Ladona fulva. Next base: position 597,107 of record KZ312453.1, on the reverse strand, counting down.
AATCCGCATTTCAGAAGCAATGCTATCATCTTTAGAGGTAGTTTAGATTGTCGCAGTTTGAAACCATGCAGTGAGGCTTGCTTCCAGGATCTCTTTGGACAGGAAGTTTATAAATTATTTTACCAATTTTTGACTTCCGAGACTTTTTCAGACAACTGACCCCTTAATACATCAGATGACAGTAATAAGACGAATATTCTGCAGAGACTTTTCTCTGTCTCATGTACTCCGACCATGGTTTAAGACCCTAATTGGGTTCCTTCGCATAATTAGGTTTTACTGATTAATTGGTCTCTTAAATCCACCGAAACCGCCTGGTTAAGACGTTACCGTAAGTTAAACAGATAATCAGTGAAAGGCGGATGTGTAAATACAAAGGAAGGCGATAGGAAAGCATTCACGGAGGAGGAAGTCGGTTGGGGAACGAATTTCACACAAATTATATGCGTAAAGGTTGCACAGGACGATGAAGAATTCTCTCCCGAGGACCTTAATATTCATGAACTCGTTTTAATTTCTTTATCCGGGGAAAAGAGGCGATAGATCGTCGAGATAGGGATTGGAAGCAGCGGTCGTTCGAATTCCCATAGCAAAAGAGTGCATCCGATGACACCACCTCGTTTCGCAACCTAATGGAATATTTACAACGCCGCGGCGGAGAAAAGGATTTCTAATTGATTCGGAACTCGATTTAAGCTCGTTAAAGAGGCAATTATAATGGCGTAAATAAGGAGTCATCTTCATAAGTTTTATCCGTGGGTTAGATCGTGAGAGAGCAATAAAGTACGTGTTATGACACGGGGCGATGAGAAAATGATAGCGATGCGAGGGAGTCGAGGCGAATTAGTGTCTGAAATAGAAATTGGAAGGGAGCGCACGCGTGATGAGGATTTAATTAACCCGCGCACAACTCCGATCTTGCGACGGACGGAGGTAACGCTGTCAGCGCCTACTCAGGAATTTGTGCGTTTCCTCTCGACGAATTGCTTCTGAAGGCGCTACGCAGAGGCGCGGGAATGCGAAAGGCGCCACGCGCAAGCCGATGCGTTTTTGTTTTGACGTCTTCGGAATTAAACAGTCGACTGCGGAATTTCAATTCCCATGAATTCTGCCGACGTGAAAGTAATACAAAGCGCCCAACGTTTCCTCGATATTTATTGCCATCGTGAATGGATTTGTTGAAAGACCTTAACAATATGCAAGGGCAATGCTCGGACTGTAGTACGAAAAATGTCCTCGTGTTATCTTAATTCCAAACTTGCCAATACATTGTGTACATCTTCGAGGAACTCTCATTGGCGAAGTTTCACCTTCATAACGATTTTAGTCACCGAGTTGATATTTTCAAAAATTTTGGAATTTCCGCAGAATCCGGTTAACAAGAGTAATTTCGAATAATCATAAAATTTTATCAAGATAAGTCAGATTACTTTATTTGTTAAAATAAGATCGTGTGTAATTGTATACATATGCAAGTGATGACAGTATTTTGTAAATATAATCATATGTATAAAAAGCAAATGTCTGTCCGTCCCACTATTTATCTCAGAATCGGCTTGACTTAGAGGTCTGAAAAAAACTGCATTGTGTTTCTACGATGTTGAAACCCAAAGGAAAACTATTTCCATCTCTGTAAAGGCCCGGGTTCGAACCCAGGAGCACGAAATATGTTTCCATAAGAGATGTACGTAAATTACGTTTCAATACTTGCAGAGGTCGTTTCTTTTACAAAATTAAATTAGAAACAATGGTCCTACGAAATTGAGACAAGTGTCACGAGAAAGGAAAATAAGCATAGAATCTTATTTTAGTCGTGAATCATTCATATAAATTCGAAACTGCGAGAACTTTGATAAAATAGACGTACATTTCGTGAAAATATTTGGAAATAAACAAACCATCCCTTTTGTTGTAATTGTTGTACATCGACTTGATGAGATATCCCATATTAATGCACGGAGAAAATCAGTTAGTATACTCTTCCATAAGAAATGTACGTAAAAATGTTTTCGTTACCTACAGATATTGTTTCTTCTACAAAATTAAATTATAAACAATGGTACTACGAAATCAAGAGAAGTGTCACAAGAAAGGAAAATGATCATAGATTCTTATAGTAGTGAAATATTGATATGGATCCGAACTTTCAAGGATTTTGATAAAACGCACGGAAATTTCGTAAACTATTTGGAAATAACAAACCACCCCTTTGTTAGCTAAGTCCATTATTAAATATTTACCACCAATTTACAGTTATTATTTTCGCGAAAGTATTTGATAAAAGGAGTCGTTGGCAAAATAAATTATGGAAAATGGTAAAATATTAAAATTCATAGACATTGGCGATGTTTTGTGGAAACACTCCATGTTTGAAGGAAAAGAGACTTTGTACTTTCCGAAGGATTTCTCTTGGAAACCCTGTGGGAAAAGTACAGTCTCTTTTCTTTCAAACATGGTAAAATATAAATTCAATCGTGCTAGGCCGTACTTCGTGGAACGACATTCTGAGAAAGTAAGAAAAAAAAGAAAAAAAAATTCGTAAATTTTCACACTTAGGGTTTATTGTCCGATTTACGTCCGTTTATTGTGCGACCGATTTTGGCTCTGAGCCGATATCGGTCAGACAATAAACCCTAAGTGTGAAAATTTACGAAGTTCTTTTTTCTTACTTTGTCATGGTAAAATATTGTTGAAAATATTTAAAATATTCCCGATATTAGTTATTTATGAATCCTAATTCACAATAACAATAATAGTGAATTCTGATCTTAAGCTATAATACATTAATGATAAGGAAACTCATATTTCGTTAAATCCTAGCGCATAATCCTTACGAGAGATATGGACTATCGAGGCGGCATTGCCCTCAAGCCCATCGACTCCCATGCCTCGATTATGGCATTTCTAGACAGTTTTACCTCACCACTTACTGTTTCTTTATTTCCCTGTATCCAAATTAAGATCCATTTATTGAACATTACAGGAGATGCGTGAAAAATGGCAACAGACAAACGCACACAACCATTCCCTAACCACAAAAATCCGAATGGCCGGGACTCGAACCCAACCCATCTACTCCTCAACCGCAGCCGATAAATTATTTATTCATAATTTTAAGTAAATTAAATCAAATAGATTCCAAATTTTTTCCCATGCAGGGTTAACATCATGGCTCCCACCGGGAATCAAACCCTGAACTCCTTTCGCAGAAAGCAAACGTAGAAAGAAATCTTTCAGAAATTCTTCTTTAACATGAATGAGCGAGATGTAATAACAATTCAGTAAAGTAGTTACGTAAAGTAAAATTCTCTGCATCGAAGATGATCACGTATCTCATTCATTTTCCGTATAAAAAAGAGGAGGAAAAATCTAAACTGCTCGTAAGTAGTCCAAGTTAAACGATGAACTAAAAGCAATGCTACGAGTATCCACAATCGTAACATTGGTGGCGTAGAATTCAAAATTAATATTAAATGATCTTCATGAACATCAATAACAGACTAATTGGTAAGCAAATCTTCTCTATTGGAACAAAGCATTAACTATAGGCACTTCGATCAGTTAAATATATATGTCATTTAAATAAATGGAAATATTTCATACCTCTTAATGCGAATGATATATCCATTTTAATCTTATTACAAATTAATGTCTCAATTCTTAAAAGAATATACATGAGTAAATTAAGTTTATGAGCAAGAATCATAAGCTTTCAAGTTCCTCAATTGTAGTCAAGTAATCTTAGTATAAATACAAATAAACATGGACGTTCAATCGGCATACCTGAGAAATAAGTTTCTTTACTTCTCAGCTGAGCTGCATTGTCATTTTTAACTTTTATCATTCAATAGTTCACCCTTTAAATTATTGACTTGCTCCGGGAAAGGATAATTATTTACCTGGATCACGAGCAGCAATATTTTATGATAAGAATAACTAAATAAAAATCATTGAAAGATGTATCGCATTACGTTAAGAGTGATAACAATATTAAGGGTTTTCTGCCATCTTATTTAACTTTTAATGCTTCTTTACGATTTAAAATGGAATTATTTCGCTGCACAAATAGCTAATTTTATCAAAAATCGAATTTTGAGCGACGAATAGCGGCTCAACATTGACGAAGACGGAGAGCCGAAAAAAATGAATGCGGTCACGCGCACAGCGAAGAATTCGCAAAAAGTCGATCGGGGAAAACTTGAAATATCTGATCCCCTTCGAATAATGGAGGAATCAGTTTTGCTTTTTTGCCGGAGTGCGGCGCTGGAATAGCAAATTGCGAATGCAGGGACGAGGCGTCGCGTTTTTTATTCGCAGCAATTTCTGCGGAATGCCGCCCTTTGGAAATCCGCGTCCGTCAAACCTGTCTTATCTCAGTTTCCGTCGAGAGGACAATGACAACGGCTCGCGTGTGAAGCAGCGGTGGGGAGGGAGCCAATGGACTTAAATTTAATTAGACGATCCGTTACTTAATTGTGGCTCGTGAGCTGCATCTGAGGATTACAAACTTGAATACCGTCCGTTAGTTTCACTTTATGTCCAGCGTTGCTCTTTAGGAAAATTGAGTCTGTGCTAAAATACGCAAACATAAACATAAGTACGCTGAATACAGTTATTATTTATGTTACTGTAAAGTTAACTTTTTGTTGATTGTGAAGAACCGCCCCAGCCGATTTATGCTCATCACAATGACTTCTCTCACTGGAAAGAAAGAATAAGACGAAATACATTGGCCAGGATTTCTTAAAAGAGTACAGTGGTACCTCAACATACGAACCGCCCAACATACGAGCTTTTCGACATACGAAGATTTTTCGTACTCCATTATGACCTCAACATATGAACTTCATTTCGACATACGAACCAAAAGGTGCATTTATATTCCCGATTAGTGCAGTATGTATGCGCAAGCGCATGTAGATGAATTAAACATCTCCCTGGTGCAATTTTGTATTCAGTTCGACAGAATTTACAACCATTTGACAAAATTACCGTGCGTCTTCTTTATCCTCCTCCCTAACAGTAGAAAAATAAAAAAGATAATGTGATTCCAGTTATATTTTCTTTGAAAAACATGAAAAAGCTAATGTAAGATGATAGCACCTAGATAGAGAGGGAGCCCACCGTGAAATTTGCTACCTGAACTACCTCACATTTAGGGTAATCGTACATGCAGTGGACACAAATTTCTCTGTTAACAAAAAAGACACCTGTAAGTGGCCAGTTTTAGTCTGTTTCTCATATACATAGTTTACAAAAATAAACGTTCAATTAGAAATCTATGTTATCCAAAGTAATAATGCTACTAATTAAGATCATCATTTCAATTGTACATACTATGAAACGCTGTCGCTGGTTGGAAAATGATTGCTCTTCCTATTCACAATGGAATTTGCGGAGAAAAGGAAAGAAGCCAAATAGAGGAAAAGCAGTAATTAATATTCCATGGAGAAATCACATCTCTGGCGAAATTAATCCCACAAATGAGTCGAAATCGCAACATTCGCGACAAGGAGAGTGGAAAGCCAAGAAAACGGCAGTTGAGACTAAAGGGGTGATGAGAATACAAAGAAAAGAGGATTGTTTGGCTTAATTCTCAAAGAGCGGTCGAAAGATCCACGGAATTCCAAGTGAGCACAGACAATAGCAACCGCGGGCACCCGGTTTATGTCGCGGGCCGCATTAACAGTGTCGTTAAGTAACTATTTCGGCTTCACAAAGAAGAACGATTGACAGAGAAACACGAGTGATTTGTGAAAATAACTCATATCGTTTTACCCAAGAATTGTAAAATACGAATTCTATTCGGAGACTATTTGTGAGGGAACAATGGGAATTAATTGCCTGACAAGGAAACAATGCCTACCGTCGGATAATTCAGAGTATCGATTTTCCGTAGGAATTTCTTTTATCGTCATTGAAAGAATGAAGCGGCGAAACAATTAGAGTTGACAGAATAAAACAAGACATGTTAATACATAATTGGGTTCATTCAGATACCACGAAATTCCATACAACTTCAAGCATAACATTTCGAGTCGTAAAAATGATGCAATTCTAATTAATGTATAATTCTCTAACACATTCTTTCTTTGCTAAAAACACGTATTTCACAATGGAAGAAAAGTTTCGCGAATGCCGCAATGGCGCCACTTTCGCCGATGAGGTGTTTACTTAAGTCTACGATTTAATGAATCGACGCCCACTGAATTAATTAAAACTAAAAGACATAAGAAAATACTGTAATTCGTATGTTTCATGCTTAGACATGTTTCGGGATTGGCGATATTTTAGAAGAATGATACAATTATACGATACATTAGAATGAATGATAAATAGCACACACCCAATATCGATTAAACACGCAAACTGGACACGTCACGTGGCAACATTAAAGGGTTTTACCTGGTGAAATTTTCATTTCAACAAATAAATTTTCAAAAATAAACAAATCTTAATCAATGTGAATTTGTGTGTGAACACACGGCTCTCCTCATTATATACCTACGTTTTATAATTTCTTAGTAATTTAGCATTATACCTGGGTAATGTAATTTTGGTAAGATATGTTTACTTTTTATTAATTAAGTATTTTATTTCTTTAATATTTTATCATCTATTTCCTTGGATTCCTTTTTTGCCAATCGAACTAAACATCATTCTCTTCGTACATTCATTTCCAGATTCCCTAACTGATTCTCCTAATTTCTTTTAAACCATCGTTTTTACACCTTTTTCTCTTCTTAGTTACCTAAAGAGCCCTATCACATCTCTGCTTCAATTTTCTTCACTTATACTTTCACTTATTCCTTTTATTTCACCTTACATCTTTCCTGAATTCCTTCTGCTGATCCTTTTCCCTGACTAAAGAGAAATTAATGAAAATAGATTTAGCTCACGCCAGGTCATTGTAAAGCACCTATTCGACAATTGTTTAATTTTGCTGCTGATATCTGATTGAACCAATTAAATTATCATTCTAAATTAGCGTTCTTTCTGATGTATGGTATAAATAAAATGGGTACATCATAACAGGAGCATAGGCTACTCAGTGGCTGAAAGAAATATCAGTCAAATATAAAATTATAACAATATGTAAGTAATATGACTAGTTTTTTCAGCAACTATTTTTCTGGGAAGGCTGTTTAGTGATCAGGCAATCGAATCAATTGTCTACTTTCGGGAAATGCACACGTTTTGAGCTGGAATGATTCCATGAATGGTACCACGGGCGGATTTAAGCTAACAGAGACCCAAATGTCAAGTAGTAATAAAAATTATGGGAGTAGTATTAACAGTGACAGCCTGAAAATTATCTTTTAAGTATATTAAGCTGCAGTTGAATTGCATTTTATATACAAGCCATCACTATAGACATATAATTCACGAAGGTATGATACATAAATACACGCAACAGCAACCTAATAAAAAATACAGTGCAGTCTACCACACACCAAGAGGAGAGCAACAATACGTTCAGATACATCCATCCCCTGATCGTGGGACTACATACATGTATGCAAATTGAGATGAATTTAAGATTTCAGCCCTGCGCATTCTTCATTAATCCACTACAGATATTTCTTTCTTGGTGCATCTCTTAATTAACGCGATAGAGGCGTTTTGATAAAATTATTTTTCTGGAAATGCGCTCGTAATGAAGTTTTCCGTGACTAAGCATATTCGAGGCACGAACAGCTCTCATTAAGTGAGAAGGATTTCGCCTCCGAAGGGGCGAATTAAAGGAAAATGCTTTTTTGGATTCGAAATTAAAGAGATCGCATTCTGAAGGAGTGAAAATGAGAAGTAGGAAGAGGCGATGGAAGAGATGATTCTAAAAGGAAACGAATGTTGTGAGATGAGAAGTGGTTGGAGGAAATATGAAAACCACCTCATTCATATTAAGTCCCATCGATTTTATATTTAAGGAAGCATCTCTCTCAAATGGACGACCATAGAAATTTAAGTTTAAAAGTTACAACAATTACTCACTCTTATACTAAAATAATATTTCTACTTTACCCAGGTTTCGACTTAATAGAGACAATTGTGCATCTGTCGCTCAGAGCAATTTTCGTTTCAGAATAGAAAAAACTTATTTCTATATTTTTATTGATTATGGTTTTAATGGATATAGTTATCACTGAGGCCGAGAAATATGGCTTTCTATTGACAAATAGAAAAATAGAAATAATGATAAGCAAAAAATAGCTAAAGGCGATGCAAGAATCGAAAAGGAAAATGTTGTATTGGCACTACTCTTTGGGCTCTTACTTTTCAAATAATATATTTGAAGACCTCTTAGACGATATAGTTAACTTTGTTATTCCTCTCAAGCATGCACGAACTCAGAGAGAACACGAAAACCATCAAATAAATAATTGTCAGAACGGTATGCCACTTCTCGTTTTTTCCGCAGAGCATTGGAGAAGCTAATAGAAGTTCTACAGGAATATAGCTATATAGCAATTTCGGTGTTTAAACTCCTCCTGCCTTAGTGGTGTTTTCCGAATTTAGGTGGAAAATGTAAATTAACCTTAGTGAAAAATAACAATATTGAATAGTATAAACTGTTATAGCGGATAATAAGAGATTGATGAAGAACAATACAAATAAATATATATAATACAAAGATATAGAGAAATCAAAATAGGTGTAGACAGGTTCCTTTACCTGAGCCAAAGTTTGTACGGTTACATAGATTTACTCGAGCCAAAGTTACGCAGAGTTGTAAGTAGAGGTTAAAGTTGTAAAGGAATAGTCGCATTCCGAAAAGTTGATGCAAATACGTATATTTTAGGTGTTCGTAGGGTTGCAGGAGATGAGAAAAAAAGGCGAAGGGAGCGAGGAAATACGAGGAAGAGTTTTAAGATGATGCGATGTTTAGAGGCAGGATAATGAGTGGCACGGAGATACGGGACGAGGGGGAGAACTTTCCTTAAAGGCTCGTATATTCCCCCGAGTTTAAGGAAAGCATTAAAATGATGGGCGGATCACCGTGCGGGAGGTGGAATTCCCGTATGAAAAGTAGGCACAATGGCTTTTCTTTATACGCTCGTGGAGTGTGATTTTTATGTTTTGATTACGAGCGGCGAGGAGAGTTCATGGAGTGATTAAGGTCTTCGTCGCAATTTCATCGGACTCTTCCCTTTCTAATGAAATGGCCTAAAACAGATAAAATTCCAACCGGAGAGAATATCAGAGCGATTAAAGGGCAAAGTGCTGCTAAAGAGATCCTGAAGGTTTTGTATTTAATGCATAATTCTTTACTCATTTATAACCAAGTCGTCTTCGGAATGAAGTGGATAAACCAGAGTAGAAAGTATCACTGAACCAACCCAGAAAAATTCTCGGTTTTCAATTTGCCGGAAATAAAAGAGATATTCGAAAAATTCTGACGCATCTGACTTTTGGTTCCAAATACATTCTATTAGAATTAATTGAAAGTAACTGATATTATTTTTATTTGAAAAACACAACAGATAGGTTTAAGACATAGTGACATTGGATATATCTACGTCTGTAAGCCGCCTTTCGGAGTGTGGCAGGGGGTGCATTCACCATGACTTCACTTTCCTAATTGATTACCTTCGCGCAGCCTTCGCGAAAAAGTGAATTCATGAAACTACTACTTCCAGCATTTATTTCTCTGATTTTTCTCGCAGTATGAGAACGGCCTATTTAACAGGGAGGACGCATAATATAAGCAACGCCTTTCAACAACGTGCGTTATCTACACTTAATATGTAAATTAAACCTTTGTTTAAATCTTCCATCTTCGAGTGATTTCTATCTTGCGCAATAAATCACCTTAGTAACGATCACTGGTTTATTGTAACAACTTTTTACGAAACGTATCGCCTTTATCTGTACCTATTGATTCCTCAATACAACACTTGTCTGCTTACACACTACACGAATATTCCAGGTTAGGACTAACTAATTCTTGAAACGCAAAGTAACATCGCTCAGGGACTTTTCCTTCCCTCTTACCAACTATTCTCTAGGCAAAACCGGGTTTTCTCAAGTGTTCGTCCACATATATGATGGATGTGGATACCTCTTAACCCTGTAAGTTCTAATCAATTTCCTAGGTATTGTGCTATAGAAGCTGTTGCGTTATTGCCAATCATGTATTTGTTTAGGAAAAAATACATTTTTTAATTTATATTCTATATTAAATAACTCAAGGATAACTTAGTTACGTGTTGTTTCCGCTTTCGCGCTCCTTTCTGCAAGTGATAAGGGTACTCTTCCGCACTCTAAGGGTATTTGTGAGGATTACTCCAAGGTATTTCACTGATTCAACTGTTAATAAGTTTTCCTTTGGAGGCTGTAGGAATAACCATTGGCTTTTCTTCCGAAAAAGTTAATTACTGAACATTTTTCTACACTGAACTCTTATAGGCAATCTTTGCACCAGTTCAAAATTCTATCTAAATCATTCGTCAGGGTTAATCTATGTTCTCAATTTAGTATGTTATTGGGATTTTTTTAATTGACACGTTAAGCTTTTCGTGAGGGATAAAATAATACAATAAATATATAAATGTTACAATAAAATACGATTAAAATGAAAACAAAATTAGGAATCATATGAAACAACTATGAACAAAAGTACGTTAAATTTTTTTTGATAAGGTATTAATAGTAGATAGAAACTCTACTAAAAATTGATAAAAACTCTTAGTTTAAAGATCCGATACATTTGACGAAGAATCTGAGTCTAATGGAATCTTTTCATTCGCGATTACAGTAGAAGTACCTGGCTTATACTATAAATGGAATCACAACGTCACACACCTTTCAGATAAATTTAGCGAGGGCATAGAATCTTAGAATGTAAATCTCAGCATCGATGACAACTAACTTTCCATCGTTCGAGTTTTTGCCCTAACAGGACCTCGGAGGCAGCATTAACTATTATAATCCTTCTGAGGTGCTAATTCTAAAGCTCTAATCCTTTTGAGCCCATTAACCTTTCATCTTTTCGGCAAATTATTCAAAACATCTTACTGATCACAGTGAAACATGTTGTTAAATGATTACCAAACACAATTACTCCCTGGTGTTTCTGATAGAAGGAGCCAACAAAGAACCGTTTAGAAACGTTGATACACCGCTCCTTCAAAGCATAATATCCTATTTTACCTACAACGCAAGATGGGAATCTTTGGAAGATAGAAGATTTCAATAAAGGATCAATTTACTGGATAAATTCAGAGAATGCAAGTTCGGAGATGATGTAGCCGATATAATGCGTTCACCATGCTACATAGGCCATTCCGATAATGCGAGAAAGATCATAGAAATAATTGCTAGAGCCAATCGATTCAAGAAGTCATTTTTTTCCGCGAACGATACGCGAAAATAATCGATTAAGGAAATAAGAGTCATGGTGCATGCACCCCCTGCCACACGCCGAAAGGTACTTGCAGGGTACTCACATAGACATAGACTACTCGCCATACCCTTTATGGTACGAGAACCCCAAGCTGGTATGAGCCTGGTCGAGCACTTTTCGTTAGCTCCTTTTGACCCCTTTCAAGTGCACCCGCATGAGAATAAAAAGGGAAAAGCGCAAGCATTTTCAATGGCACCAAGATTCGCTTCTTCTCCTCTATTCTTACATCAGAGAGACACAAATCGAGACATCAAAGAAATCTCCAAATTACTCGCCCTTTGACACATCTCATTTTATTCTGTGACCGCCCACAATTACCGCTTTCTTGGTAAAAGTTTTAAAATAAATCATTCTCATCTTAAAACACTGCTTCTCTTGCGTTCCTTTTTGCATTAGTAAGCTCCGCTATCAAATTGCCATATGTTTGTCATCTGCAGACAATATGATCCCAGGAAAAGAACTTCCTGAAAAAATAAATCGTTTAGTTTTCGATCAATTTCTTGATCTTAGCACCTTTGAAGTAATTAATGACTATTTAATTCTTATCGATCAAGGAATGAGTTTGCTTAATCGAATTTCAGAGGCAAAAATTCAAATTTTATAATGCGTCTGAAATTTGAAAGATAATACGTGATATTAAATACTATTTCCCGACAAGCACTTCCATATTCGCAGTGAAGATGGATTGAAACACTAACAAATAGCTTTTATAGAAATTATAAATAATCATCTAACAGCTCATGCATTAGAAACCCATGATATCAGCTTCTGTCGTTGGATTAGCGATTTTTCTAAGATGTGTTACGTCTTCTCCTGGAACATATTACAACGAGGGTTAAATAGAAACTAGTCCCAATTTCGCCCAATATATACATTTTTTATATATTGCGATATGTTTCCTCATATCATTCACTTCACCGTAAGTTTTTAAGCATTATAACTTTTATGTTGTTGTGAATTTGTGTTTAACTGAAATGATATTTATCAGCCTAAAATAAACCAAAACAGACGAAACATACGAAAAGAGGAAAAAGGCAAAAATATATCAAAAGAAGTATGGAAGGAGTTTTAAAAATGGAGATAGAAAACAAAAACAGGAGGCAAAGCACAAAACTCTGAGAAGGAAACAAGCCAAAGAAGATTCCAAAGTGAAATATAAGTATGACTATTCCAAACAGCAAGAGCCATTCCATTGGCTTCTCTTCCCTGACTAAATAGGAATATTAGTGTCAAATTCAATTAAAGTATGGTCTAACGTTTCATAACATTATTGAAATTTGTTACCTTTGTCGTAGTAAAAATTTTAATTCAACACAAAGAAAAATGAAACGCTATTACCAATCCAATAGTACTGATCTAGTCCAGAATGAGAGAAATAAATTTAATTTAATGCTAAAAGTCGATTACTAGCTTAAATACAGATATATATTTGAATTGTTTTGAAGAAGAAAATTTCTACTCAGACTGCATTTACCAAGGTGGGCTCCTATTAAATTGCTGCTAACTAAATTTCGATCGAAAATACCGAAAAGTATTCACGTGAATATTTTGAAAACAACATGAATTTCACAGTTTATACATCCCCAATAAATTTCAAGAAGAGAGGAAAAAAAGAAATTACAAATATAAGGACAATCCGTTCATCAAACGATTTTCCGCGCGTTAAAATGACCGCAATTTATTCAGAATCACCATATGATCCGTAAGGCCAATACCATTATTTTCCGCCAAAGGAAATCACGTTGCGGCGGCAGCAATCAGAAAAGTAACAAGGGAGAATCTTTCCCAAATGTTGGAGATGAAAATGTTCCAGCGACTACGTAGGAAGATTAAACAATATGGAAATGCGACGGCTCAGCAGTAATGGCTGTCGACGTCCAAAAGCTTCCCGCAACGAGGCTTCCAAGGCGGCGAACTCCCTCCGCGTTTTCATTTGTTTATGCAAAATAGCCATTACGATGATTGCGGAGGCAGAAATATTCAATCACCTAGCGACACTGAGAATGCGTCACTTCTCCCCTTCAGCCCCCTGAAGCAAGTGCAGCACGTCGAGCCATTGTATTGGGAGGTGAAGGGTCGAAGATGGCCTTTTCTTCATTCCCTCGTCTTTTCTCATCTTCCCCTCCTTCTCTTGATATTAAAAATCGTATTGCTTCCCTCACTCCCTCCAAGCCTACTTCCAGACGAAAATTCACACATGGCTTTTCGTTTTCACTTACTTAAAGCGCTGTTCTTGCTACAAAGAGGGAAACTATGATTCGGCTTACGAATACAAATCATTCAGAGACGCTTTTCGCTCATATTTTGTAACGAATTATTTCGATTATCGGTAATCAATTTTCTGCAGATTTGATAGGGATTTAATTAACCCCTTCAGCAGACTTTAAGGAGATTTGATAAACTCTTCAGCACCCATTTAAAGTGTATCAGTCGCATGTCTTAAGGTTTTTGCCATCTTCAACATTTTTCGTAACTGATGAATAGAATTGTTAGAAGTAGTATTTTTTATAGTGCTTCGAAAGCGAGGGTAATTTCTTATAAATGAGCTCCAACCGGGAATCGAACCAGAGACGCCTTTCAGCAAACGCGAACGCGCTATCCACTTCTCTAATCGGGAGTCCAAAGCGTTGTTGTTGTACGTATAGATTCTCAATGTATTGACATAAACCTAATGATATTCTATCTTCATTATTCTGGCATCCTACTAATTTTCGATAAATCTCTCATAGTCATCATTGGTCCTTTACAGTCTTTGCTATATTTAAAAAAATATACCGCCGTTGTTTCTAAATATCCAGATTCGTGCCTTGGTTTTATGTGATTTTCCGTTTCCAAACATACGATTTTAGTCCGAAGATAGAAATCTCCGAAGTCTTCTCTGTCCATTTCATTGGCTTTGAGAACTTGTATTCGTTACAAAAAACACCAATTGCAGTTAATTTTATGTGACGAAATTCTTCAGTATTACTTTACCATAACGCGTAAAATTGGATACAAAGGTAACCCAAATTCCTTAATTCTGTTTTATATGGTTATTTAAAAGGAAACTTAAAAATAGTCTGTGAAAGGCGGATGGCTTTTTAATATTGCCTCGATATTTCTATCGCTAATACACACCACTCTAGAGGAAAGAAAAACATCACCGCAATGAAGAAGAAAAGCTAATGACCTACGAGAATTCAGATTTGTCGAAAACGATACGAAAAACACAGTGCGGACGAAAATCCAGTTTTACCAAGGTAAGAGTAAAAAGGATTCGTGTTAAAATTCACTCCAAATTGTAAATACGTGCATGGTTTATAGTACCTTACGGCTGCGATTTAATTAAAGGTAGTCGTGAAAATAATAAAATAAATCACATTTTTTACTGGTTTTCCGTGAAGAGGGTAACGCTGTGGTAAAATTCTGTACCAGGATGTAACTGCGTCACGGAATCATAACAAGCAGTTTTTAATCACTACTGTTATTATACTCTTTCTTCGGCGAGGTTAGGCGGACCTTCCTTACGCCTAACCTCTGAAGTCAAATATAGTACAGCAAAATAAAAACAATAAACTGAAAAAAGAAAGATTAGGGTAAGGGAAAAACTCCTCAATTGAAGAATTTAGAGAAAACCCGAAAACGAGGGGGAAAGAGTCGCAAAAGAAGGGATACACAAGATGGGAGAAAACCCAAGGAAACACTCAGAGAAATGGATCAGGTGTAACATCGTATGTAACTCGAAACTGTCGACCTTTCGGTACCGTTCTATGATGATGTTGTATGAAGTCAGCGATACTGAACAGTGTCTTATACCTGTTTAATTGATTATCATAGTTTGTTTTTGTTACGGAATCACGTCACAAAGGGACAAGCGCCCGTTGAAAACGCCACATCAACAAAACAATGATTCGCACACATTCAGTTTATATACAGAAGTTGACAACTGCCAACAAGACCACACACGACACTACACCCTCACGTCAACAAGCATTACTCCTCATCGATTGGTACAAGTTATTCACACAAATAAAATCCTAAAGTCAACGTATTCATGAACACAATAATGCATGCGGAACATAGAGCAACTCTGCCGTAATTTGGGAGGACAACCCCTTGAAAACCTCTCGCAACACTAAAATGCGCAAAATGAAACAACATTAGCCGATCCTATTTCATTTAATTTGCATTACATTCGGAAGTGGACATTTACAACTGTCTGTCAACTAACAGATATCTGTAATGTAGTGTAATCCGCAGTTTCAGTACATCGCTCCGTTTGAAAACTAGAAGAAATTTCAACCGCTGAGGATAAAGAGAGTGGACTAGCCTTTTAAAATACCTTTCCAAGAATCTACATTCTAATACTTAGCGGACTCATACTACGTACTCGCCAATATCCGAAATGTCCAGATAAAGCCCTTCCGAATTCTGTATTCACGTTTCCTCGAATAACTGAATCTTCCGTCCACTTCTTTCACTTTTATCTGAACACTCAATTCCGGCAGAATTGAAGAACATAATTAAGCGAATAACAAAAAGGCTATTTCACTGCATTCTCTGGCATCAGTTGCGCGCATCTCCTTCACATTTTCTAAAGCAGAAAGAAAAATATTAATAAAAACACCCTTTTGATGACGAATTCAAGATAGATTGTATCAATAAAATGTTGAATAAGTCGATATTTCCTTTGAACCTCAGAATTATCTATTCTCCTAATGGAAAAATGGTTCAATCTTGAATTTACATTTAACGAACAAAGCACGGAGAAGATGATTCTCTTAAAGGATTCAGCGAAACAGATATTATATATATTTTGTTATTTCTCGGGAAACATAAATATCTTTTTTCATATAACATACGTACAATAAGATACAAACAATAAGAGGCACAATCTTATAACTTACGCTTGAAATTTTTAATTGATGAGATTAGTTGCCGACTTTGCAGTACCCGCTACTGTAATAAGCATCGGTATTTTTGCACGACCGCCCAATTCCGGCAGAAATAGATTTCCCGCATTTTCCATGACAAAGAGGGAAACGTATTAAAGCGAACGTTCCGTCGATAGGCCGCTTATAAATCGCGCGCTGATAAAACGTCGCTTTGACTTATTAATTCAGTGTTGGCCATTTTGTCTTCCGAACTGACTAATGTCATGCGATCAGGAAGAAATCCTTTTCCCGGTGCTATCGGAACTCCAAAATGACGGATTTATGTATCTTAGGCGTCAAAATGGAAGAGAAATAAGACTTTGTGGAGGTCATAGATTAATGGAAAAAGGGCGATGTTGTGAGTTTGAGGGGAGAGTTATTCCTTCGTGTAATGGACTTGAAAGGATAAAAAAGGGAAATGAAAAAGCGAATGACTTATCCGCGAAAGATAACGTCCTGAAAGACGAATCCTTTCTGTCGGTAAAGTCTCTCAGTGCTGACATGCTACAAATAGGGTATCGATCCAACGCTCTTCATTTAGAAAGTCCATAACAAAAACCTCAGCTTATGACCAAAAGAACAGTATGCAATCCAACGTCATTGCAGTGGCTTATATCTTTAAACGGATGCACTGCCTTAGAAATTATTAAGTGCCCTTGTTATCAAGTTTCAATCTCGTCTTTAATAAAGACATTTTATTACTAATATCACTCGAAATACCGAGTATTTTACATTTTAACATTTAACCTTTAAAAAAGGTACATAGTTGCAATTATATTAAATTATTGAAACTTCTCTAGAGTTTGAAATCCTAGCCACGGTATAACGTACATAATCCAGGAAACTAAAAATAAGGTCTCTTTTATATTATATTTGACAATATACAACATCTCTACGCATATGCAAATTTTACAGTTTTTTTTCCATATTGCAAATTCGTAGTCGAAGTAAAATGATAATATGATTATAATGTGAATTCATTACAAAAAGTCCCGATGTTGATTAAAAATTAAAATAAATCATGCAGAAAATTCTCGAAAGTTTTCTTAAAAATACTTTAATGTTGTTCAACTAATTAATTCATAACTTGCGATTAACAGGGAAAACTACATATTGTTACTTCTTTTACTGTGATGTGATCCCTATTTATAAAACATACTTATGATTCTTAAGAAATCTCGAGGCGGGGAAATTGCAATTTGGAAACGTCGACATCATTTGTTTGTCGCTCCCTGGAAACGGGTTCATCACATTTTGGCAATCAGAACAATATTCCATTAAAAAAATATGGCAGCCTAGCTACTTCCTCGAATTATTAATTGTTCGCGCGATAACAGCTTCAAGTTATAATGCATGTTCAAATTAGCCTACGGTAAATATTTTGTTTAAATGAAATCTTCAATGCTTAGAAAAAGATTTTCCTTGGCCTTCTTACATAGAATGCCAAAAAGTATTAGAGCAATTATCCCCACTCTAATCCTAATTATTAATCCTTCAAAATCTACTTATGATACCCCTAAACTTGATGATAATAATGATAAACTAGACCTGATAGCCAAGTTGGTAGAAAACTTTAGTGAAAGTGATACCGGGTTCGATTCCCGGTGTGAGCCCATTTAGGCTTCACAATCTGGGCTGCTCTTTTAACAATACTAATGAAACTGGTGTACCAACAGTAAAGAAAAACTCGAGTATTGAAACTTGTTTAAGTGTAACCTATAAGTGTAGTTTAAATATCGAATAATATTAAAGATCGCTCGGAGTAAAACGTTTTCTGCAGTAGGCGCTTATATCAAATGTAGCGGAGAAATACGACGCATCTTTTTTAAGTATAGTAAACAGATATAGTCCGTAATCAAACAACCCGATGTCATTTCTTACAGCGACATTAGGATGACATGAAGCTCTATACGTTCTATTCTCATCCAAAAATATGCCGAACAATCATCTTCGCCGGCAATAAATTTGGATAAGTCGCAGCGAGAGAAAACAGCCCTTAAGTGTACTCAACGCTTGCGTCACGTGACCAGATTTCCCCGAACAAGAAAAGCCGTCGAGCAAATCAGCTAAGCAAACTTCTCTTCTTCATCTAACGAGAATCTCTTTGGCTTTGACGAGAAACGTAACGAGCCATCTGCGAGGATAAAATGTGATGTATGATGTAGCATACGCAGCTGGATACAAGAAAACAGGATTGTCGGATTGCATTGCATTTGGACATCGCCTTTGAATGGTAAGGGGGAGAGTTTCTCTCCGTCCTAAGATGAAAGTTCTGACTGTGCTAGTCATCGAATAATATTCATAGAATACGTCAGGAGCACGTCCTGAATATTCGCTTACGATGAACTTAAGGATCGCAACCAATAGTATAATAGCGTTACACTAACCTTTTAATGCAAATAATGGATTATCATCATACGAAAGTACAGAAAATAAAAAAATACAGTAATCTTACCTCATATTTATCGATAAAACTTTTTATAATTAGGTTCTGAAGAACGTACTCGTATGGGGATTAGTGCCCGTCACCCAATCCCCTCTTCGCGCGAATCTTTCTATTAGTATACATACAATACCAATTGCATTTGAATTCGGAAATGAATTATTGAGATCAAATGAAAGCATACATTTGGGGAATCTTTAATATCCGAGAGAAGAGAAATTTATAAATATTCAGTACCTACTGTTTTAAGGATTCGAAAAAGAGCCATTTCTAAGAAAATTTAAAACCAGCAATTACTGCACCTTATTACAGATATCTATCAAATAGTAAATAACTGTGATTAGGTAAATAAGTCGCTGTGCCATATTTCTCTGATGGCGTCTCAACACAAAGCTAAGGCTCGAAGTCGGGATTATCTTTTTTCTATCCTCCACAAAATGCACTAAGATGTTAACGTACAGGGAACTCATGAACAATGTGCGGTACACAAATGTTTCTCAATTATCATACGCTACAAGAAATCACACAATTTATTGTTGGTATTCTTTTACTGAAGGGATGTGGCACTTGTCAGCACAGACGACAAGGATGTGACGTCAAGCGACAGAGAAGTACGATCCTCAGTGGTCCGTGCAATGAAAGAAGCAATGGGAAATGGCGCGACCGCAGAAGGGGAACGGCGTCGGGGGCATATTTATCAATCTCTCCCTTTTAAAGCGGCCGCCAAAGGGACACCCCAATAACCTCGGGTCCCCTCAAGAAATTAATCCGACCCCTCCGTTGTGTTGATTACTCTTCCTCCCAGCGACGCAAACACGCACACAAAATAAAAGAGGGGAGTGTACCTGGACATAAAGACAGCCGTATAATTTAACGGTTAAACATTACAGTTTGCGAGCTCATTTAAACATAGCGGCTCTTCAACGGATGCATCGCGACGAAAGTCGAGGAAACATTTACAACGCGGGATAAGAAGTGCTACACGCTTTTTAGTGCTTCTCATATCCAGATTATGGAGAATATCGCTAAGGAAGTTGCATCAAATGGTTACAACTCGACTAATTTTACGGCTAGGAATTTTTTAACCAGGTTTGGGACTAACTTTAACCACTTACGTCGAGAAAGTTACAAACTTTGATGTCGGAAATTCCAAAAGGCGCCGTAAATGCTTTGAGGAGCGCGAAAATAATCCATAAAATCTTCGGTTTACTGCTCTTCGTTGAGGAAAGGGATGAGGAAGAGTTAGTTGCTGAACTCACAGCGATAATGGGAAGAAGTGAAGAAGATTAATAGTTCTCGTCTTTTGAATGTGTACGCGTTGGTAACCACTTTTAAATATAAGTCTATATATATATATA
>KZ312453.1:449665-576950 GCA_000376725.2 Ladona fulva | reverse complement strand
ATATATGTTCATATGAAAAATATGTATACATACCCTTGTTTATCGTTAAACAAATTCTTAACTACATTTACAAGTACGTTACTATGGATATAGTCTTTACAGCTGGTTCTCGACTTACGACTAGACTTCGCTCTCAGTGACCAGTTGTAAGTCGATTTGGGCGAAAGATAAGTAGGGTTGGTCAAAAGTGAACTATTAAGCTGTAACTTATTATTATATTTAATCCATCTTTTTATTTCATAATATTGTATAAGAAACTGATGAATTTATAAACAATATTTATTTAAAAACGAAAGTTTGAAAGTTGTAGAGCGACTGATTCTTGAGTTTTAGGAAAACATACAAAAAAAGACAAAATTAAACATTTCGAATGGTCATAAGTCACATAGGTTGGAATCCACCTTTATAAGTTAAATAATGGTATTTTATTTCTTTTTTTATTGCATTGCTATGTGACAAACTCAATGCGAATATCACCCATCATTATAAATGTATCGAGACGAAATATAT
Organism: Ladona fulva; assembly: GCA_000376725.2. Classification (NCBI taxonomy): domain Eukaryota; kingdom Metazoa; phylum Arthropoda; class Insecta; order Odonata; family Libellulidae; genus Ladona; species Ladona fulva. Next base: position 576,440 of record KZ312453.1, on the reverse strand, counting down.
TAAAATTATTTTTAACAACTCAATGAAGGTTTTCTCGGAAAATAATCTTATATTCTCTCAGCTCATCAGAACTTGTATAAACAAATTCATCCTCTCTCTTCCACGAAACTAACCCATCGTCAAGATGTACATCAGAAGCATCTTCAACCATTTTCCCGCAGAGCGAACGAGGAGCAGCACTAATTCCTCGAATATCACAAATCCAAAATTTTACAAAACCGAAACCGTAGAAATTTGCGACTAAAACCATGCGATAGAAATGTCAGTATTCATAAAAATGGACAAAATGGATTTGAATTGATATGATCGCGATGGGATTGGATTCAAAATGGACTAAATTGATATGAGGCGATTTCCACGAGATTGATAAGCAGAAATATTGAAGACAAAATGATAATTCAACGATTCCGAAGCGAAGATGCGGAAACCCATGAGGTTGAGATGAGAGAGGTTTCGATAGATGAAGTTCAGAAGCTCTCTCGCAAATGCTCTTTTGGGAGCGAAAAAGAGATTCGAGAAAACGTCAGTCCTGAATATGCACATCGGCCAAAGGGAGTCGAATTCCCAATCACTCCACCGACAGATTGGATGGCTCTTAGAGGGGGGCAAAGGAGCGTTCTTTCTTTTTCTGGTTTTCGTAGGAGAGAGTGAAGATCACTCACTATTTGGCTGATTCACGTGTCACCAAATAGGGATAGTGGTCGATGAACAAATATCGGGTGTCTGCCTAGATTAAACACGTATGAAATGATCATCCACACACTTTTTTTCAAGTTTCAAGTTTATTTAACATATTAAAGATAACCTATTACAATAATAGTAACCTTCTAGTCCTCCTGAGTCTGGGTTGACTCGTGAGGAGGTGCTGAATTTTACTACAAAGCGGAAAATCTTATCGCTATCAAGATAAGAAACACATTTCATTCAATTTGTCGCTCAGTAAAGCAATCTGCCTCTCGGGTGGTTGGACCCCTCAATTGTACACCTCAATCTCTCTTCTTTCTGGAGGGATTGAGATGTACGTTTCAAAGTCATACGAGGAATTACGTAGTGTTTTCACCCCATCAGTGAATTCAACAATGAAAAACTTCAAAAACTGGGGGCTCTTTCTTCTAAGTCGGTATTTTTCAAAATTCGGAACAAAATGACATCGTCTCTGCGTAATCGGCAGAGATCTGTAATCGGCACCCTAAGCTGCCTTTCTAATCTTCTGTATACTAACACTGCAATCCTAAGAACTACAGGAGAGCGCATGGGCTTTTGATAATTATCTACAGCTATTAATTAGTTTCTGAGACCAGAGCCAAGGTATACTCAAAACCAAAAAGTACATCAATTGGAGATAAAAAACATCCTCGAGTGGCAAACGGACGAGCGTCGAGGAAACGAAATAAAATTTTGGTGAAAAAAGCGTAATGAAGTGTATAAGAATAAGAAAAGGAGGAAATCACGCATCTTAAGAATCTTAAATTTCATTTGTAATAATTAAATCGAAAATGCTGAAGTAATATTTGATTACATTGCATATTCTCTGTATACAATGCGAAGAGTAGAAATTGCGGGGACAATTCATTCTACAAAATGATTCGCAAATACTCCGTAAGACATAAAACTTCAGCATAGTATGCAAAAGCAACAGAATGAATAGAGTAAAATATTTTCAGAAACTATATATTTCGAGAAATATCAAAGGGAGGGAATAGAAAATGAGAGGAGGTATATTATAGTTAGTGAGAAAAGTAATCTCAGAAGAGTATTAAGTAACATATTTCTAAAATATAACTGCAAAATATCGAACGAGAAAAAACTAAAATGTTTATGTTATTATCAAAAGATAACATTTGAGATTTATTTATTATTAACTCGTTTCTTTCAATGATTTGTTTAGTGAAGTACGTATTAACCATCAATAAATGGGAGAGTTTTAACTAATTTTATGCAATTTAAAATGTTTGGGGAACTATATTCGATTTTAAAAATCTCAAATTCACTCAGTATACCGGAAACTGAGTAACGTGAACCTAAAATTGTATAAAATCGCTTAATCTCAGTCCGAATAAAATGTTTAATTCGAAATAGCCAATAATCGTGAAAATGCAATTTCATATTAAATAAAAGGTGGCTGTTCCCGTTGCAGAGGAAACATTTTCTACGGGAGAACGAAAACGGGTTGAGAAAAGGAAGAATGGTCGAAATCGATTTTAGATTTTCTTATCGCCAACGGCGAAGTATCGAAAATTACACATTTACGATTGGCGATCAAATCACTGACTAAAATCATCGAATTAAAGATGGACATTGCAGTAATTTGAAAAATCAATTTGAGAGATAGCCTACGCATTATATTACCCCACATATTAAATCTCCTATTGTAAGGAATAATTGATACGAACATATAAGTCAGTAATTTACAAAAATCGCCCACTGATAAAATCTACTTTACCGGCGATTGATACATATTATCAAATATTTTATGATAATACTGTTTTGGAGAGTGACTAGTAATGAGTCAGCCAAAAGCAAAAACATAACACGCATCCGATGGACTTGATAATAACAAATACTACAGAAAATGCGTATCATGACGAACAAAACATTTACACTCGATAAAAAACTATAACTAAGACGACCTTCTTTGTAGTTTATGATTTACTTATTTACTATGCTAATATCACAAACGCATCTGGCATTTTTTTCTGTGTTTTAAATCAGTTTAAAATCATTGAAATTTCTGTAAAACTTTAGCAAGGTTATTTTAACCATTAATGTTAAGGAGTTTAACAAAATCATGGCTTAATTCATCGGCTATATACTCTAGTTTAAAATTTTATATAATGTTATGTATTCGTACTTTATATCAAATTCTGAGAAGGATACAACAGAAGATGGGTCTCTTTAGTACCAATTTAGTCCGATAAAGACGTTTGTATTGCATAAAAAATGAACGTAAATAATTATATCATGAACAGTATAGTGATTATCCAAGCTTCTTTGTAATCCTCGAAATTCTTAAAGAAATAGAATTAGTTATGTGCATGAATTTATTATAATAATGTCGAAATGTCTTATCGCCGATAGCATTATCACCTCAGTTAATTCATTAAAAAAAATCCCATGCTTTAACAGAGTTAATTTCTCTCTCAAAGAAGTTCAAAAGACATTTTTTCGGAGAAACCGACTGAAATTGCTTGAGAAAAAGAGGACATAAATTCAGTAAAGAGATGAAAACGTCTAAATATATGTGAATTGGTTCATCTTAGATCAATCTGGAATTGGATGAAAAGAGAGAAAGCGCCCAAATCGAGAGCGCTGTAAAGAGGCTTCGATCAGATTCGCTGAGGGGGGAGGAAACCTGAGCGAGTCAATAAAAAGTCAGAGGATATTTATGGCGTCAATGGACTGATTTAATCTTCAAATGGAAACTTCGAAGGAAAATGATCAATAGCTTTAATTCAAAGCATGCTTTCTGAATGAAATTTAATTTAGGACATCGATATTAATTTGACGGCTGAATTGAAAAACTTCAAATATACGCTAAAAGTTTGGTCTCTGAAAGTATTCTGTCATTGCTCTTCAAAAGTTCTCTTCCTTTCACAAAAATGAGTTCTTCAGATTATTTGCAGTTGGAATGAAATATTGGAAATTGACTAATCTACGGAATACACTGAGCCAAAATCTTAGTATGAGGGTTCCGCTACCGAAGATTTTGCGGTTGAGCAAATAATACTTGGATTACATATATTTATTGACGACAGTCCATAAATTATTTGATATTAAAGTAAACAACAGAAAGTTTGATTTGGGCCTGAAATATGATTTACTTCTAATGCTTGAGGCCATTTTTAATAAATGGATATGAGGACGGCAAGTCAGGAGGAAGAATTGCTTCCCAAATCTGCAAATTTAACACTCAAAGGATAACTGAATAAGCAAATATTTAGCGAAACGCCACACACTAATGAAGCGATTTAAAATTTGAGTTTAAGTTTGCAAATAATTGAGATTAAAGAGTAAAAGTAAGTGAAAGATACAGCAATAATCTGCTGATATGATAGCGTATGTTTTCACTGAATTTGTTGGCCCCTTTACCCTGTAACTTTCCTAATTTGTCTAACGCATGCCAACCCACCACTCCCCAGTCTGGTATGTATCTTTCGCTTTTCAATATTTACCCTAGAGTCAGAGGTATAAACATCTGACTCAGAAGTATAAATTCAAGCGTTTCTTCTTTTCTGTAAGCTCACATTAGTGATACAGTAACCTTCCTCTTTTTGCATTTTTTATCAGACCAACTAATTGTGATTTGTCCAGTCTTAATTATAAACTATGCTCTAATCTCCGATTGTTCCCTTTAATTTCTCTCCATAACCCCCATATTTCTCATACACCAACTCTTTTTCTCACCTTTTCCTTTTCATTATATTTCCTTTCTTTCACTTCATAAACATCCTCTCATCTTTGGCATACCGCCTTTATTCAAATTCCTTCCACCTTTCATTGGTCCTTTTTTATTTCTAAAAAAGTGAAATGTAATCTAATACGATTGTATCAAATTAAGTGAATTCTGTTCAGGCTCTCTTCTGCACTCCTTGCTTTTAAAATCAACGGTTTTATCCAATGATAAAATTCACTTTTATAATTTTTATTATTACAACCATTACTTCATTTTCGCCATATTTTCAGGCTAAATTCTGACACTGCTGTATGTGAGAATTCAGTTCAAAAGTATAAAAATAGGAAGATTAGTGGCAAATATAATTTTTTATGAAGAAGTCAGCCAACAACATACTGTCGGTTTTTTATTATGGAAGTTGTAGTTTGGAGCTAAATAAAAACCGGAAAACCGATCTCAATGAAAAATGAGTTGCACCAAATTTTAGCATACTTCATCCACCGTTCAACCATATAATGCGAACGTTCATGAATGATAAATTTTCACAAGCAGGGCAGAAAATATCCCATATTTCGCGCTTTTTAAAGTAGTGCACTGTGTGAAATTTTATTTCCCAAATATTTTTGTCCAACAGAAAAAAGTTTTAATATAAAATTTGAATACTTATTGATGACTGCAAAAAAGAGTTTCAGATTACTTTTGCGAAACGTTAAATAGTCGTTATCGATTTCGAGAAACAACTGTATTGTAATGTTCCTCCAATGAATAGACGTAAGAATTCAACTCCGGTCACGTTCTAAAGCTCTTGGTAGGAGTTTCCGTAAGTATTAACTCACGTTAACTACAAATAAACGATTCATTTATACGAATTTTATATTTAAAAGAACAGAAAGCCCGCGATACTTAGAAGCAGAATGCCGTTGTCGCCTTCTCATAATATCAAATTATTAAAGCTGAGGATCACCGGGGACGAGTTAATGAAACTTGATTGCCATGGAGATCGCTAGTACACTTTTTACTCTCCAAACTCGAGTATCCATAATATAAAATCCGACAGTAGTGTTTTTTGATGGCTATATAGGAAGATTTTTTGGAATCTGAGTTGACGATTGGATACAGCTGAATTGCCAACACCTGTACATTTTGGGAGATGCAATTCTCTGATGAACTAATCCCTGGCAAAACTGCGAAATGAAGAAATCGTTCGAGAACATATCAATTGTGGAACTAACCACGGAAATGAGGTATCCTTAAAACGGGATCGCTGATTGAAGAAGTCTTCACGACAGAGTTTAACAGATCGATCCATTTCAGAAAGAAAACTACAATTTCGCACATTTGCTAAACGCACATTTTACCATTCAATAAATCACTCTCGACGTTTTAATGACTAATACATTATCGGGAACATTTTTATTAGATGGCGCAATGTAAGGGAACAGCAGATGCTCCGAAAGCTTTTTTTATTAGGAGGATTGGCGATGTAAATTGAAACCATGTGCGCCTGGAACAAGTCCCAATGTTGCGGCACACGGAGGGGGAAGTGCAGGGGGGCTGCGAATGGGGGCGTTATGCACTCATAGATGGGTGGCGTAGAGGGAAAGGGTGCGAGGTTAACGCCGAGAAAAGGGTTCCGTAGAGGGGCAATTTACGACGCCCTGAGCGACGAATAAATTTGGTTTGCGTCGGATGGTATAGAGAAGGTCGCACGCCCTTCTCTATAAAGCTGTTTGCTTGTCCGTCTCGCCTTTGCTATTTTAGAGTGTGAATGCAGAGAAGCGCAGAAATGTACGAGGATACTGAGCCGAGATATACGTATAATACACTTTAAGAGACATTTTTCAAATTATATCTTGGATTGTGATTCTACGAGTCTTAATGAATTCGTGAAATTGTGAAATAGTGTGCCCGACGAACGCTTAATACAGTGATACCTTAGATTCAGGTTTAATATCCAAGGCCGGTACGAACAATTCTATGAATGTGGACAAGATTTCATCGATCCTCCACGCTTAAGAGTTTATCAATCCTCATTTTAAACTATTTGACAATCAATGATTTCTGAAGCTTCTGCCTGATTAATAGTTCTGGATTCCATGAGAAACAAACCCCAAACTCACTTATGTGCGGCCGATATTTTTCATTTTATTTATTTAATTTAAACAGTTTTATAGAACATCCACAAAACATAATGTTCTTCTTGCAAACATAAGGAATGGAAACAATTACATTCATTAGACTGAATGTAATACAAAAGTCAATATCTTTCGTCAGCTCGGAGCCTTTTAATTTCCTCGAAAAAGATATTCAAAATGAATCACAAAACAGTACAAATTATGTTACTGAATTATGAAATTGAAGATTAGAGGCTTTAAAGCAAAAGAAAGTATAGTCCTCTGTACGAATAAGATCGCTCTTCAGAATCCGATTTCAGCGAGAAATTTACTTGAGATACACATTTTTCAGTTAACGCATGGCATAAAATACGTTATACCGTGCTATTTCTTTCATACGTTAAATATTCATCAATGTATTTGGGATACCCAATTAATGCAGATGCTGAGTAATCATATAAAACTAAATTACTTCTTAATATATATGCTATCAGAGGTAGCGATGACAATCTTAGATAAAAGGTAGATAATGGCTCACTAAGAGATTCTTTTAGAAAACGGTTTACTAATTGGAGCAATCATTAGCTACCGGGAAATATTACCGCATCACATCTCTTCAAGCGCATGATATATATAAAAAGGAAATGTCTGTCCGTCCGAAAAAAAAAATCGGAAATAAACAACCCATCCCTTTGACGACCAAGGCAATTGTTGTACATTGATTTCATGAAATATCCCATATAAATGCACGGGGAAAATCAATTAGCATACTTTTCCATAAGAAATGTACGAAAATAGGTTTTCGTTACCTGCAGAGGTTCTTTCTTTTACCAAATTAAATTAGAAACAATGGTCCTACGAAATAAAAGAAAAAAAATGACCATATATTCTTATTTATCCGTGAAGTATTGATATAGATACGAACTATCGAAGATTTTGATAAAACACACGGAAATTTCGTAAAATATTTGGGAAATAAACAAACCATCCCTTTGACGACTGAGGCCATTGTTTAATGTTGATTTCATGAATTATCCCATATAAGTGCACGGGGATAATCAGTTCTTATAATTTTTACAAAACAATTTACGTGAAGTAGGCTTTCATGACTTGAAAACAGTAAAATAAATATTATAAATAATGGTAAGGAATATATTGAGTTATTATGATCTTAAGGCAGAAATTTTGTGCTTAGGAGGACCAGATATATACGATAATAGATACATTTTTAAACTTAAATTAAGTTCCGTCATGTTTGACGGGGGCGTTTACTAGTCATTTATTAAAATTCAAATATTTAAATAAAAACTCAATCATACGAAAAACAACTTAATCATGGCATATATTTCAAATAATTTCCTGAATACGACTTTCAACAATATCCCTTTGCTTTTCTATATGACGAACGGTTTTGCTTTTTCAATTTAATGTCTGCGTCATTCAAACCGCTTTCCGATGCTCTAGTGGGAACCGTCGTCCCATTGACTCCATGAGGCGATTGCCTCACTCCCTTACAGGCCTCAAACTGAGGCGTGCAACTCAAAGGAGATACAGCTCCGGAAGCTGTGGCCCGTAGAAAGATCTGCGCTTGCAACCCATGTTGTTGGGGTGCAAAGAAACAAATGAGGAGAAACGGTCACGAAGCGGGCGATACTCCTAAAGCGATATGCAGCGTGTATTTCCCAATGACGGTTAGTCTTTTGTTTCGATACCAAAAAAGACGGCGGCCTGGGGAAAAGATCGTGACACGACACGGCAGTGCTTATAAAGGCGCCATTTATGGAGCTCACGCCTTGATTTGTTAGCTACAGGATCAGTGCATCCACGGAACGCCATGTTTCTTTTTCTATTCCAATGGCCATTCTGAACTCGCTCTTGGAGGAATGTTATGCAAATGATAGCTAGTGCGCCTTCGAGAAATACATCGAGAACTCTTGGGTCTTCTCTTGCTGTTATTGGAGTAACGAGTGCCACTCTGCGGACCGCACATCTCTTTCTTTAAAAGTAGGTTCTGTGAGAATCTATGAATTTATAATCTTGTAGTTCAGCGGATTAAAACGAGGATTGGAAAGACACCATTGATGAACTAATTTCCGAAGATTTTGAAAAACTACTATTAAGCTACTACTACTAAGCACTCACCACCGGTGATAACTTCTTCACTCATTTTTGGACTCACTTGTAACGAAAGTCCGTTAGTTAGTTAGACTCACCTGAAAAGAATAGAAAAGAATGTATTAATACAAACATATTTCGGCATCGAAAGATGTTTATAAGTTACATTTATTACAGGCAATTTAAGACTACTGTTCTACTCTCTAACGATTTAACTTCATCATCCATGACATGCCGGAGAGTGTTTCGTTAGGTGATGTACATGGGATAAGGGAATATTGAGCAGAGTCCCGGGTAATTGATACGTTTTGTTAGGAGGGTGGAAACCTTCAACAACCTAGCAGTACAACGGGCTAATGTAGAGTATATTAAAATACAGGGCCGTTGTGTGGGTCAGAATACAGGGGCACTTGCTCGCAAATTCTTGGATGGGGGATCTCAAAATGGAAGTTATAATTTATCGAAACTGAACGCTTAAAAATGTTCCTCATCATGAAGATTCTCGCAAATTCTCAACATTAACTCTTAATTCACAAGTTGTATAAGATTCTTATTATCAATATAAGAAATGTCACTTCTCAGACACAGGACAGGAAACATTCACATATCCACTGTGTTTCACCAAAGGTCTCAAACTATTTTACTATTTTTCTATTTTGAACTATAGGCATATAAGAAAATTTCTAATCATGTTGCATATACCTACTGAATAGAGCACATTTTTGTATTCGGATGAAGGTGTGCGCGGTAGGGTACGTATTACTATTGGGCTCTTTCTTAGGGCAGCTTGGGCCCTTCTTACCCTAACCTCTAATGTCAAAATGCCACTACATACACAATTACAGAATAAGACACAAAAAGTGATAAAGATAACACGATACATACGAAAAAGGGAAAGATTGGGATGTGGGAGAACTCCTCAGCTAAAGGATTTTCGAGAAAACCCCACAAAGTGGGGAAACGCTCACACAAGAAGGGGAACGACAAAAACGCGAAAATACAGAAAGTAGTTTTTTCAACTTAAATGAGAAAGAAATTGTTTAAAATATTGCGGACAGATGCAAAATTCATGTGAATAAACGAGATATAACCTAATGCATTTCCAATTTAAAACATACATGGCCTTCGTTAATCAGCATGATAAAAGACATTTTTAACGTATCCTCGTTAGAGCTTTTTCTAAACCCAGAAGTTTATGTTGTATGCTTCTGATCATGATGACGCCGGAAAAACAAAAAAAGTAATCGTCCTTAAGGTTCTCTAAAAATGTTTTCATCGTTATAGCAATAATTCCTTAAAACTATTGAGTGGGAGTTTAATATATAGAAAGCCGGAGGCAAAATTATAAATACGAAATTGTTATAAAAATAATATGCAAAACACAATTTACGAAGAATAAGCCGGATTCTAAGAATGTAACCGGACGATTCCATTTGTTTGAATTATAAATTTTAAAGTTTAAAGTCAAATGATAAATACTGAAAGATATTTAAGTTTGTCTCAAGCTCACATGATTTATCCATTCAAGACCCGTAATGATAACGAGATGTAGATGTCTGTCATAATTAGAATTCCCTCTATGTCTCAAAGATTTTCGTAGTAATATATAAAAGTTATGACAAGTTCATATTTTACTTAATTCGATCGTCACTAAAGGACCTCGTTAGATATTTTTGCATTTACTCTCGTGAGAATATCATATCTTACTCCAAACCGTTACCAATGATGACTGGTATAATAGTTATAAAAGGAATAAAATAAGAGAAGATAGTTCATGAGATCAGAAAATAATTCGCCAAGAAAAGACGAGAAAATAATACTTCACCCCGAGTAAGCTATGGCGAAAAATGCCTATTAAAAATGTGACTGGAAATTGGTACCTGATACACCGTGAATCATTGAAATCCGCTGCGAGCGCCGAAAGCCAATCACGAAGTGAAAATGTTCGATACACTCTCTTGAGTTTGCAAGTGTCGCCCCTATGCGGCCGAAAACATATGAATGGAGTGCGGGCACTTTAATATCTAAAGATGTAGCAACTGGACCACCGATGAATAGGGATGATGGAACAGGGACAGAAAAGAATCGAATTACTAATGCTACGCCTCCCTGGGGATCACAAACCAACATTAATACTTTTTCCTTATTGCGACTGCCACAATTCGGTTCGAAAAAAGGTGATCCAAAGGAAGGGAACTAAATTGGACGGTAACTGCTCTTCAGCAATAAAATACTTCAAATTTAGCGATTTTTTCTCACTATAGCGATCTTTTAAAGAATAAATCAATCGTGGAAATGAAGTTTCAATCACTAGCTCACCCATACAGGGATGAGAACGACTTCTCTACTAAAATTCTAAAGAGAAAGTAATAAAGACCATAAATTTTAAAATTCTTTCCAAATCTAATAAACATGCTATTGCACATAATTTAATAATTGCACATTTAAACGAGATAGGGGGAAATTCTGGCTCCTGGAAATTTGGCATGGGCAAAAATCGCCTAAACACAATTCATATATTTCTGGTTCTACCATTTTATTGGTGTTAAGGATAGCTTATAACAAAAAAAATAAATTATTCAGGAAAAAACGGACCAAAACGGTCCCGGATAAAGGACCGGGACCCGAACCCAGTTCTTCCACTTGCCAGGCGGACGCTCCAATCATTAGAGCAATCTCTTCCTGGGAGAATGACTTTGAGCGCATAGTCTCCTTACGCCAATTCCCCGTAAAAATGATGGAGCAAAAATAATCTTACTTAGAAATTAAAACTAGCTTTATTTGATAATTTAATTAATAAATGTTTTTTAAGTGGAATAAATTAATTCCGTTGGCTTCAATGAGATTGGACGCCGCAAATGCATGACGACATCGCAAGTTACATCCTCTTGAAAATCAATTTCAAATATTTCATTTAAGGACCCACAATAATAGAGGGCCTTCAGCTGAAGTTAGGTCAACTACAATTCGAAATTAGGGAAGTATATTATTTGCGATTCCAAATGGAAGGATTGAGTTTCTACCATCCATAGAAATACATTCATCTCAGGGTTAGTTTTATGAACGAGTTTTGGTAGAGCAGTTAACGCTAAGAAATTTACAATAGACTACGGGTATACATTTGCGATGGTGAAATATTCCTACGAAATTTTCTGTGGATGGGCCGAGATTTTTTCAGTTTTGTCTTAAAGGCAACCATTCCCTACTATCACATTATACCCATTAGAACAACATGTGAGTATTTCTAACAACTAGAAAGAATGACGGTCACAAGTCTCTGATGTGAACATCCCTCTCTGCTGCACATTGGCACAAGAGACAAAGAACAACAGTATAAGTACAGTAACGACAGTATTCCATCTAACCGTGCAGATATTCTAAGCAATAACTTGCGATGTTAAAATAGTATTAACAGCATTTTAGTGACTGAAATACCTGCCCGGAAAATGACAGATCTGGGTTCGAGTCCCACTCTAGGCGATATTCTCCTATCACTCCTGTCGATCCTGGGGTACAGAAGTCTCATTATTAAGAGTGTATTGAGTTGAGAATGGTAAGTGGGCGACCGAAACGTCCTCCTCGCGGCAGAATGCCTTCGCTCGTAATTCCATCCTCCTGTGGAAGTGTCCCTCCAAATCCCCTCGACATTATTCTTAAGGACCTCATGCAAGGAAACGTAAATTCAGCGGACATGAAAAAAGGCGTCTTACGGCAGAGCGTTGTTAGATGTCGACTCCCGCACTGAGCACGCATTATAAATCCACCAAACACCAGTCACCGCTACTAATTCCGTAGAACTGAGAAAAGTTTCCGACAAGAAAGATAAAATAAGTTCAGATTGCAGCTAAAACCAATGACGACCTATACGTAAAACCGCTGTTTAACCTGAAAATGTATACAAAATCTGCATATGTACGTGTATGAACGCATGTAATGTTGTTCGACCCGCATACTATCACTCTCGTATTAATATCTGAGGTGGATTACTCTAGATTTCCGGGTAGGATGTGATCCTATTATTATTCCCTCAATCTTTGATAAAAAAATTTCCAAAGTAAACATTTTCTTTCATCGATAGATTACCTTTCAAAGTTTACATAGACTGTAAAAGTGGAATGTCGTTAAATTTCGTTTGGCAAAAGTCTCTCGCATGTCCACAATTAAACAACATAAGTTAACTCGTTCTCTTGCTAAAGAATAAAAATAAATTATGGGATTCAACTGTCGTTTATTTAGCTTCATTAACCACTTTTCCAATGAATGATCCATGCATATTTGATTTTATTTAAAATTTTCTCCTTCCACTAACATAACTATACAAAATTAAACTGCAAATGTGAAAAGTACACGAAAAGTCGCTAAAGAAAGTTCTTCAAATGAGATCAGATTAAAAAATAGGATATACTATGGTTATCCATAGAAAGATAGATAATAAATTAAAAAGTCCAATAACTTAGTCGAAAAAGATGACTGAAAATGTTGAACCACTTATGAACTTCACACTTAAGTGTCCTTTCAACTTCCACAGGTTTCCCAAGCCAATTTGAAATTTGAGGAATTGAGAAGGGGAATTTTTATATTGTCTAACTTTTAGACTTATCCACATTTCGAAGACATAAATATTATTTCTTAAAAAAATAACAATCTTATTGACCGTGTATTTTTTTATTTTTAACTTTATTCATACTTGTATTTGAATGTTTTGGAAAGAAATGTATTGACTGTACTTATCTGCACTAACTTTTTATCATATGCATTGACGTATAACTGATAATGTGCTTATCGACTATGCAATTACTACGTGTACATCATGTGTATTTATTATGTTTACTTTCTTTCTTGTAATGTTCTTTCGCATCTTTTAGCTTTTACTATCGGTGGGTCTGCACACACTCCTACTTTGTAGGTCCGCAATGGATAATTTTTGCCTAAGAATCTCTTAATTCTTTATATCCATTGTTTACTTTTCATTTTTCTTTTCTTGTTTGGTTCGATAGAAGAGGAGGTTTTAAGCCTCAATCCCGCCCAAATATAGACGTTTTATTATTATTGTTGTAATTACTTTGTTATCAATAAGACTACTAAAGTTGATTATATGCTATGTCCAAGTTTCACCTTTTCCCATCGGCTGTTCCATACACTCCGCCAGACATTCCACAACAGAAACCTATACAATATGTTTAGCAATAATCAATAATTTTCAGTTTTCACGTTGTAATATTTCGATAGCTTACCGAGGAATATGTCAAATGGAAAATCAGCAAAATGAATATTACCTGTGAAACTTCACACAAAAATTTGGAACTTTTTTAAGCAAAAGCTATAACAAACAAGGCCATCGGGTTGTGTATTTGGGGATTAGTTGGGGTGCGAGTGCGGTCACCATGGGTGGGCCACGGAAGGGGGCGTGTTTGGGCTTGAAGGCTGGTCCTCAGGGACAGAGACAAAGCGGGGCGGAATTCCGATGCTAATGCTGGTCCATAGAACAGGTGTTTAGGGGTGAGTATAATGGAATCGGAGCAAAGGGTACGGAAGAGAATGTCTTAGAGACCTTATCTGGGAGTCTAATTCAATGCGATAAACTATTCTGAACTTCTTACATTTCATAAAAATATTATATTAAGTGATCGACTTCTTCGTCTTAAGGATATTGGCCTATTGACATGATAAAACACGTCTTCTGTTATGGATTCCATGGATCACGTACGTTTACACTACAGTCATAAACCGCTATTTACGATGCTAAGATTCACTAAAATGTACCGAGATAATCAATCAGATTCGCCAATATTGACAAATATTCCGTACTTTTCATGACAAAAAAAATGAATATTCGCTCTCTCCTTAGCCACGACTAATGTGAAGAAATGAATATATTATGACGTAACGTGTAATGCGTAGGTTGTAAACCATTACAAACAGCAAATAGAGAGGAAGGCAGATGTGATGGGAATTGGAAAAAGAAAAAAGGAAGGATTAAGAAAGAGTGGAAAGATAAGAAAAAAAGAAAAGGTCAAAGTATTTGAAGCAAGAAATTCTATAAAATTAGTAGTTTTATTTAGGAACCTAAGTTTACAAAAAAGCAAGTGTTCTTCAGGGCTGCTCAATTTCCAAGAAGGGAAGGGCCGAATGGTAGTAGTAGTAGTATTGTTAAAAGTGCTTCAACAACTTAGGTCATTTCGCACGTGGGCCCCCACCGGGAATCGAACCCGGGACCGCTTTCATTGGAGTCGAACGCGTTGCCCACTTGGCTATCGGGAGCCAAGGGCCGAATGGATATGAAAAAATGTTCGCGGGCCACATTCTGAATTCTGCGATATAGATTATTTTCATAATTTAAAAAGAATGTGAATATAAATTAAATAAATATGAATTTATGGATTTATACGCCTGTAAATAATTAATATGATAGATTTCATTTTTCAATTGGAAGGGCTTGTAATTTGGAATTAAATTAGATTAATTCTAAAAACTTCGCTTAGATGATCTAGTTTTAATTACCGATGTTCATTATTAGCACTTAAATAGTAAACAAGTTTTATGAATAAGCATAAATATCTAAACCCATTGAATACCACTGGATGAACTCTAGCGGGCTGCTTGAGACCCATGGGCCATATGTTGTCTAGTTCCACAATTTTACGTTTTACAAGGAGCATAACGATGTTTGAAACTCTGCTGTTTGGTCACTCATAGGTTTTCTTCTTTCTCGAAGTAAAAAATAAAGTACTTGTAAATTAAGTCATAAACCCTAATTAGTAAGGTTATGCTAGATTTAATGAACTGTTTGCTAAATTTTATCGCCTCCAAAATAAGTTGGTCGAAATTTCATTGGATTTTATTAGAGAAAGAACAGCAAATCTCAAATAGATAATGAGCGGGATAAGATGTGAGTGAAGCTACGGAGGGCGGCCATCTGCTTATCCTGAGACACGCTGCACTTTAGTAGCAGTTAATCTGGAGAGATGGCGCAATAAAATGCATCGGCAGCGATCCAGACAATGGCCTCAGCGTCTAAATGCGATGAATGGATTCACTTGTTGTCATGGCTTATCTCAGAGACCAGTGTTATTGTCTTTAGAGCTGATAGGGTCATCACTTGAGGAAGGTGTCGTCACACAGACATCTTTCCCAGAACCAAGCGATGGATTTGCACTGATACTAATTTCCACTGATACCATTATCCTCGGAGTGAATAACTGAATTAATTTTAATTCCGCGATAAGAATCCGTCAAAGGGAAGGCGTTGAAATATTGTGGAAATAAAATATTCCTCATAAAAAGTGTTAAATCCTTGCAAAGTATGCCTCAAGTGAGGAAGAAAATAAAGAGTTATATTTTAACAATACCTACTTCCGTTTAGTGAATTGCTTTAATATGTAAAACATTAACGAATCGTTCCTATTTTCAATTAACTTTATTCTAATGCTAACGAACTTGTATTGAATTATGAGTTTGTATTCGTTAAAATATTTGAGCAACGCGGAACCTTTTGATGAGCAAGCATTGTCTATTGAGGATGAGAGCTTTTTCGAGTTGTCTCGATAATCTGGAGACGACTAAAAATAACATTAAATTACAGCGCGATGAAAAAATGAATTTTCACTGGAAATTATTTTTGTGGAAAAACACCACTTTCATTATGTTTCATCTATTTTGATTGAGTTGACGTTACCACCGATTGAATTACTTTTATGTATTTTTTTAATGTTACTTTGACAATTGTATTGATTGTAGTGTTTCCGTCATGTTTTATTAATTTCTATTGAGAGGTTGACGTTACTACTGGTATGTTGATTTGAAATGTTTATATACATTTTTGTATTGGTTTTTTCCAGTTTATTATTCATCACTTTTTCATTATTCCAATTTTCATCGTCTACTTTTTCCAGTTGTGTTGCTGACACTTTTCTTTCATTTATTTTCCCTTCTTATTTTAAATTTTAGTTCCTATTGTCAGTAGGTCTCCAGGATTTTCACGCCCCCCCTTTACGTGGGTGTTTTCCTGCAGGCCTTTAATTTTTTCCTAAGTTCAGACTTAGGTTTTTTTTAAGCCCACATAATAGTTCCTTCTTAGTTGCTTTTCTTTAGTTCAACTTCCAATGCCTCTTTCATTCTATCTGCAATGACTAAGGTTTAGATGTAAAAAGAGATTATTAAGTCTCAATCTCGCTCTTAAATAAGGAAGTTTTATTATTATTATTGCTATTCCTAACGTCACTCACGTTCCTAATATCACAGTCACTTCAAATTTATTTAGAAATTTATTATTACGCGAAAGTAACACCAGTGGCCAAGGCACCTTTGTAAAAACACTGCTACAAATCCACCTCTGAATTAACTTAGCCAATTTAATCTTCTTTATTCTAAGCAATTCTCGTACTCTGGACGTGGCGATTCGAAGCATACCTTATTATTCTCTGAAATGTTCCTGATCTCTAAACTGCGATTGCCAGAATCGAAAATAAATCTACGGAAGATGTGTAGGCCATCTACCGGATTGTAGAGGAGAATGCCTTGGTTGATTCCGAATCCCTGGCCTTTGGTCAAAGGCCAAGGGCATTCCTCAGGTGTGGAGCGCTCAAATTAATCGAATTTCCAGAAGCAAATGCGGCATTCGCTCACTCCTTTGAATAGAATCGTAGGAATTTGGACGCTGCTTTCCTCCTTTCAGCGAATCTTTCTCTGAGTGCTTTTCATGTTCTGTGCATTACAATTCAATTCATGACAATTCAACATAAAAATCTACTAAAAGAACCCAATCGAAGTTCGGAAATACAAGACCGACGAACACTTGGTCTGCAAATTTCCAATTGCGGTATATAAAGCGAACATGTTTAGATGACAGCGTGTAGCGGTGAACAGTTTTGATAGGAAGGCCGCGTTTGAAGCTACCAGATCGCACTGGAATTTTATTATTATTATTGTTAAAAGTGCTTCGACTACTTTGGTCATTTCGCACGTAGACCCCCACCCACCGGGAATCGAACCCGGGGCACTGGAATTGCAATGCCATATTCTAATAGTCGAACATCGAAATTTCAAAAGGGGAAACGAATTTATTCTCTGAGTAAATTCAAAGAGAAAATTTCCAATTAAGTTTATAAATGATGTTGAGAAATAGATTTTAAAACTTATACCATTCCACATTTAGTTGGGAGTATGCATTCTTATGGAGAATTAGTCTATTCCCCGTAAAAAAGAAAGGCTCAGGGTTGCCAAATGCAACGAAAAAGTGATTTTTTGATTAAAATAATTATTCATGATGAATAAATGAACGATACATGAACGGTGGAATTCGTTTATCCATATCTCTTAAAATAAAATTCATGAAAATTATTTTCTTGCATTTCCGCGTGAAAAGACAGGTTTCCAATTTTATCTTTATCACGCTGTAGTAAACAACGCATTCTTTCATTCGGAACAAAATTTACGCAAAAATATTTCGTATTCTCTGCAGTAGTCAACTTTAATTTTTCTGCGATTGCCCACTGAATATCGTACCTTAAAAGATACGTTCAAACTTACAACGAAGTAAATTTAAAGATAACTGAAATTTGTAGAAGTAAAGACATTATTCAGAGCATTGGTCTTAACGGAACTTTAAACACTGAGCATAAATCCTTTATTTCTGTAAGACCTAACTCTAGAAGCTTTCCGATATGTTTATTTTAAATACTAAAGGCAATCAATTGAAATTTGACCCGGTAAGCAAGGGACGAGTAGACGGAGAGTAAGTTTGGCGTCAGCGTTCGCCATAAGAGCAATTATTTCAACTAAATGTGGATTGTTAAATGAATGCTCTATACATGTTTGCATCAGATTTTGTAGAAATGGCCGCGCTGGACGTCGGAGAGGACGCATTGTACCTGAAGACCGCAGGAACCACATCTCTACAGCCCAAAAGCTGTTTGGATCCTTACCCTCTCCACCATTAGCAATCAAAGCCTTTAGGGAGGGAACGAGGCTTCCAAGGGAAGATGAGGAATGAGGACCACCGCTTTTCTCACTCAGCCAGAACGCTATCAGTGGAACAAGAATACCGTAAGTGCACAGGGATCACGTAATGAGAGATCAGGATGAAAGACATCACTCAGATTCATTAATACCTTAGTAGCTGTTATATTATCACAGCTATGAGTAAGACTGACGTGAGACCAAAGCAAACGAAGGATACAGTTCCGAAAGACAAGTGAATAGTATTCAGTTCACAAATTTACGTTCGCAGGAAAGGCAACCCTTTATCTCAGTAAGGGGACTTGAATTTTCACACTCATTCAACATCTCAAATCATAGGTTATAAATGCAGGCAGGCAGGCAGGCTATAAGGCTTGGATTCGCCTTATACACGACTTTACCCTTCGTTTTAAACTAACAACCTCAGACCAAATATTGGCACTGTATCCTCGCAAACCTCATACAGCTACGGAAGTAATAAAATTTACACCTTTATCTTTTGTTTGCGGCATAAATTTAGTCCTCTTTCTGCACTGCTTCGCGAGTAAAAACGACACCCTGTTATCGGAATATGTAATGTCTAATTAGCAGTTCGAACTTTCGCGTGACAAAATGTAATGAGATTCTCAAAACAACTCGGGAGGACAACTCGGGAGCTGCGAATGGATTGAAAAGAGGGAAAAAAGAGGGGATTGGCGAAGGGGATAAGTTAAGGAGAGCAGACGGAATGAATTAGCGGCACGCCCTGTGGTCGACGCAGGCGCCGAGGAGACATCTTGCGACAGATCTCGAAACGAAGGACCCCCGCTGCTGGATTCCGTCAGGAGCGTCTAAACAATGGAGTGACGCTTTTTTAACATCACGACTCCAATCCCCAGCGAGGAAAATGATATTCGAGAGAGACGCTTTAGAAAAGGAACAGAAGCACCGAGGAAATGGTAATATGTTCCATTTATAGCTCTGGATTCTTCTACGCGATAGTCACCAGGAGAGAAAAATGAATCCTTTATATTTATTATGCTCACCATCAGACAACGAATCCTTAGCCTAGAACACTCCCTTCTAAATACTTAATTCTACTTTAGTAAATGTGTTTTCTAAATTTTTCATTCGAAGGAACGCTTCAGAAATTCAGAGAATGCAATCGAACATCTAGGTTATTTTACGGAAGGTAAAAAATAAGCTCTTTGGAGCTGGTTGTAAAGGGGATAAGGTCCCAACCGGCCTTCGGGCTGATAATTAACGGAAACAATAATGAAAAGTTTGCAAAAAAAGATTAAAATTCAGGTACCAAAACCCGTACCAATTAGCAATTCAATAAACTTATTAGTCGAATTAAGAGAATGGAAGATGTACATTCTTACAGCATTTGTAAGAAGACGATAAAAAAGCATAATTATCATCAGTTCCACGATATCGACCATTATTGTCATGCGAAGAAGCCGCGATTCAATTGTTCACTTACATTTAGAACATCTGAACAGAAAACTGCTAATGCTAAAAATACGATTTAAAATCCGTTTCAACTTTGCGCAACACGTAAAATCATACTGGTAATATATATTAGTTATCAAAATACTCACGAAAAAGTTATCTGCATTCTGAGAAACTCCAGTCTTATGCGGAATTAAAAGAAAAACTATATAAAAATTACAAATTTAATCGAAACAGATATTTATGTTCCTTCATTCCGCAAATTACGGTTTCTTTCGATACAACCTCACTCATGTACATGAACGACATAAAAAAATATTTATTCCTTTCCACCTAACGTATTGAGCCAACACTTTTACAGCGGTTGTTTAAAACTAAAATGTTTGTTAAATCGTCCAATCAGAAAATCATCTCTCAGAATCTTACAAGAAATAAGTAATATCTAATGTAAATTTATAATATACTAAGTAAAGAGAGAAATAAATCTAGTTGTAATTAAATTTTAGTTATGAGATAAACCGAAAGGGGCTAAATCTTTCGCGAAAGAGGCAAAAAGAGTACCTTCCATAATTTCCTATACATAAAACTATTCTTTCTAAATCACACCAGACCT
Source organism: Ladona fulva (assembly GCA_000376725.2). Classification (NCBI taxonomy): domain Eukaryota; kingdom Metazoa; phylum Arthropoda; class Insecta; order Odonata; family Libellulidae; genus Ladona; species Ladona fulva. The sequence continues at coordinate 555,814 of KZ312453.1, read as the reverse complement.
CTCCTTCAGTATCGTCTCCATAAAAAAACACTTTTCCTCTGCCGAATCTTTCTTCTTTCCAATTGGCTCATATTACATTTTCAGTTTCCCAATTTTGACATCTTAAGCGCCAAGGAATGATGTTGAGGCAGGAGTTGAATTTTTACCGAATGGAACACTTCTAAGAAGAAGTGGTACATAAAATCGCTGAAAAACTGCAAATCTTTCGATGCGTCAAGAAAAGATGTTGCGGCAAGAGAGGGACACTTTTACTGAGCGGCGTCGATGAAAATAATTTTTGAAAGGGGTCTCATAGCGAAGTGGAGGCCATGATTTGGGAAGTATATTTTGATTTCCAGACAAATGAAAGTCATTCTTTCTTCACTTCGAACTGATGTTAACAAATGTGATGAACAAGGATCCAAAAATAAAATCATTGCAAACATGATGGTATTTGTATTTAAGAAAATATCGCACATTGTTCATTGCATTGTATTTTACATTGAATCATATATACAAAAAGCAAATGTCTGTCCGTCCGTCCGACCCCCTATTTCACTCAGGTGACTGTCATTAGTTGAAACCGGTCTTGTATTTATCAATTTGAAGAATTTGTACTTTTTTTAATGCGATGTCAGAAATTACTTTTTTATGCAGATGTTCATAATCAAATCATTTCCTAGCAGAGCAATTTCACTCCGTTTTAATGAAACTTTGTAAGCAAATCCTTGGTTGGACTTCCTTCACGTTTTCCTTTGTTCTAGAGATTATTCACAATTTTTTTATTTTCCCTTTTGACATCATATACAGTCAAACCTCGGTCCGCCAGAAACTTGGTTTGCGATTGACGAGCAAAATCATATATATAAAAAGCAAATGTCTGTCCGTCCCCCTATCTATCTCAGAAACGGCTTGACTTAAAGATCTGAAACAAACTGCGTCGTATTTCTACGATACTGAAACCCACAGGAAAACTATTCTCATCTCTGTAACGGCCCGGGTTCGAACCCAGGAGCCCATAATACGTTTCCATAAGAGATGGACGTAAAGTGTTTTCGTTACATGCAGAGGTTGTTTCTTTTACAGAATGAAATTAGAAGAAATGGTCCTACGAAATTGTGATAAGTGTCATAAGAAAGAAAAATAATCACAGGATCTTATTTTAGTCGTGAATCATTCATATAATTTCGAAATTGCGAGAACTTTGATAAAATACAAGAAAAATTCGAAAAATGTTTAAGAAATAAACAACCCATCCCTTTGACGATCAAGGCAATTGTTGAAATTGATTTCATGAGTTATCCCATATAAATTCACGGGGATAATCAGGTAATATACTTTCTATAAGAAATGTACGTAAAATAGGTGTTCGTTACCTGCAGAGGTTCTTTCTTCTACAAAATTAAATTTGTAAAAATGGTCCTACGAAATCAAGAGAAGTGTCAAAAGAAAGGAAAATGATCATATATTCTTATNAATGCATCGCGCGGCTGCAGCTACGAGAGTGATTAGAGCGAAGGTTAAAGAGCGATGTTATTTCACCTTAGTCAGGCCCCAACTGGAATATGCGGCGAGTGAATGGGATCTAACGGATGAAACGTGTACCCGCAAACTCGAGAGAGTGCAGCGTACGGAGATACAATTTGTTACGAAATAACAAAAATAAAAAAGAAATGGTCTCAGACGCAGGTTGTGGATCTTTGAAAGAAAGGAGATTAGAACCTAGCCTACGACTGCTTACTAGATTCAGAGAAAGCACGTTTGACCGATGTTTATCCGACCCCCTTTCTGCTTCTTCGGACAATCCAACAATGAGTGTAAAATAAGAGAAATAGATGCGAAGGCAATTCGTCTTAGGGACTCATTCTTTCCGCGAACGATACGTGACAACATTAAGCTAAAGAGGTAACTAGACAGCTTGATGTTTACATCCCCTGCCACACAGCCGAAAGGCGGCTCACAGGGTATTTATGTAGATGAGATGTGTGATTTTGCTGAGGTCGCATCATAAAAATATCTTAAGGTCAGCGGCAGGCAATAGGTAGCATCTAGGAAGCACGAAATGGCATATAAAATCAACCACGGAGTGTTAATTGAAAACTTGCGCAAAGAAAAATAGCGAAAAATGAAATCTACATCAAGTGAAACTTTAATCTCAGAGACCCACTCCTCGAAATAGAATTATTTTCCTTCAGATAAAGATTATTACTAGGAATGATCTCAATATTGTAAAATAGTCTATCTAAAATTACAACAAAGCCATGTTTTCTATGTTATAAACACAGCACAGTGACTCAAATGAATAACGACAGCAACAAAAATAATGGCTACTGCTATAGTGAGAGCAACAATAGCAGGAAAAACAAAAATAACAAAAAAACGCGATTCCCTTTGTTAGAATAGTACCCACGGAAGACAGCTCCGCAGAATAGGCACGGAAGAAGATGGCGATGAACTGGGAGAGATAAAAGTGAAAGGGAGAGATCCGCCTACTCGGGATGATTCACTTCGAGACATTCCTGCAATCTTCGGCGAATCTTTTCGCTCGGAAAGAATCGCACGCCCTCTTCTACGAGCTATAAATATTCGCGGAAGAGAACGGGCCTATTGAGGCGAAACCAGTTCATATCGCGGGAAATATCGAAGATAAACAATTATTAAAATACTGCGATCCGTTGTGTCCTTTTAAATTAACATTTGTCCTTTTTCTCTGAAAATAAAAAAGCTTTTTGAGGAGAGGTGTGTCCTCCTTAGGAATGCTTAGGGAAATCCTATTTATGGGAAAATTACAATACGATCCAAGTATGACATTTTAAAATCCTTGCACTGAATGGGGTGGACATTAAATATCTTAAATGTGGCCAATTAGCCTTTTCTTTGAAGACTTCCAGAATTAAATCCGTAATCGAGAAATCGAAATGGCCGATTCTAATTTATGTAAAACTCTGAGAAAAAAAAAAAATATATATATATATATATTGAGTTAGAACGATCTTACGGCAGAACTGTTTTGTGCTTAGGAGGACTAGATATATACGATAATAGATATATTTTTTAACTAAATTAAGTCCCGTCATACTTGACGGGAATACATCATTTTACTATGGAAAATTAGAATTATCGTAATACTTACTATGATAACAATCAACAATTAATATATTAATCTGTTTTCTCTTTCTCACACAATCATTTCATACATTTAAGTTTGATCCTATTAATAAACATTCAACTACATTCGAGTATATATTAACTGGAGTACTCGCAAATAAGTTCTAATGTGACCTGTATTAACGAACAAATAACGATATGTGCACCCAAATTAGTAATAAATGTGGCATGTGCACTTTTTAAACTCGGATTCGTTAAGAGAATGGTTGGTAGGAGCGATCAAATAGTCCGCGAGAGATGTTACTTTACACCTATTTGGTCTTACGATGAGTGCGCATAGGTCCCGTACTTGCCAATTTAGCGGTTTGTCGCTGTATTTACCAATTCTTCCCTTCTTTTCCTTGTCATAAGGAGATTCCGTAGTCTCTGAACATCTCTCCACTACGTCCTCTTAATATATTTGCTTTATTTTGAGAATAAAATGGCATCAAAATCGAATGATAAAAGACATAATATTCATATTATACATCTACATAAATACCATGCAATCCGCCTTTCGGCATTTGGTAAGGGTTCTTAACACTGAGCGTTCGAATTACTCCTTTAGCTTATTGCTTTTCTTTCGCGTAAGGAGTGAATCCCTACAACGACTTGTCCTCGCATCTATTTCTCTTATTTTACGCCCATTGCCGAATCGGCCGAAGATGCAGAAGGGGGTCGCATAATACCGATTACGTCTTCCGCAAATGTACTTTCTCTGACTTAAACAAGCAATCGCAGCCTAAATTCCTTTCTTTCAAGGATTCCCATCCTGCGTCTGGGAGCACTTCCGTAACGCTTGCTTTTTTACCGTAGCACTTTTTAACTAATCGTATCGCCTTCACTTCTTGAGTTCGAGGGTACAAGTTTCATCCACTATATTCCATACACTCGCCGCATATTTCAGATTAGACCCGACTTAAAGGTATAAAAATTGCTCTATAGCTTCTTCATCGCATCTACCTACAGTGTGCTTTATAATACCTAACTTTAATTCCAGTTAAATTGTGTAATTTATGAACCAATATACCATTAATTGAAGAAAATCTAAGGTATTATAATCTTAGACGAATCATTATCGATATTTTTTCTGAGTTTAGCGACTTCTTAGCTACTTTTCTGGGTATATCTAGCTACATTTTCAAAAATAAACTGGAAACTCAGATGGGTCCTTGACGAAAAGTTCACTGTTCAAAAATCAGAAAAGCTACAGCGAAAGCAGTTCCAATACTGCGAGAGAGATCAGAGAAATAGATACTGGAACGAATATTCACTTTTCCATGATACGCAAAAGTAATCGATTAAAGAAATAGAGTAATGGTGCAAACACCCGCTGCCACACACCGGAAGACAACACGGAGGGTTAAGTAACGTCTTTCTTTTGGGCGACATTGGTTCTTTAAGTTTTCCTCTTGTTTTTAACCCGTCGTTAAAGTGAAATATATCTAAGTAGTAAATAATATGAAGATGTGTAAATTAGATAATTAGTGAAATTGGGGGTTTTCCTATTTTTCCTGATAAATGAGAAATTAATGTGTTCATTGTTATTCAAATAGCTGATAATGATCTCTTTAATTTTGCATTGTTGCAAGCAAGTGGACATAAACTGATTAATATCACGAAGAAGAGTTTTAATTAATTACTCTTAATTACTGAGCAGTAATTGGACATCCTTCTTCCTCGCTAATTTTCCTTTTCCTTTCGATGAAGGGTTTTTCAATATTAAATAACGATGAAAATTTATTTTATTAGTACAATTACTAGATTAAAAATTATGATTATAAATTTATATGCATGAAATAACAACATATAAATAGCATAAATTATGAAAAAATAATACGTATAACTCTATACGTGATTTTGCATTTAGTGAATAAAGATAGTTTCATTTGCAATTTCATTGTGTTCGCATGGAATACAGTTTGCGACGGAGGGGACGACTGAAATAAAAGGCGTCCGCCCAAGAAAATGGAATCCATTGCTCAGAAAAAAGATCTTTACAAATGGCCATGCTGCTGGGGAGGATTTTTCGTGGTGGATTAATGTGAGCGTTTTGAGATAGCGCGAAAGTGTAACTGGATATGTGAAGGAAGGGCCGCGATAAACCCTTCTTTTTAGAGAGAGAGAGCCACTCCCGATGAGCGCTAAAGAGAGATGAAGTGAAAAGGAGAGGCCATTCCCAGGCCAATGAAAGAGACACTGAAAGACGGGAAGCATAAGAACAATGGACTCCCCTTCATAGGTAATCCGCCGGAGAGGCATACGAATTATCGCGCGAGGTTTTTTACGGTGAGTTTAGCATTCTGATTTCGCAATCCAATTTCTTGCCATTTTCTCGAATCCATTTCTTCCCACGGAGTCCCTCATGGATAAAAAAGAGAGAGAAATTGCCTCAGAGGCTGACAATGAGAATTACGTCATTGCTGCAGACCCTCGGTCAACTGAAGCTTAATTGTCGTTCCGCTAATCCAAATTTTCGTCCCGTGATTTGATTAGAAAAATAAACTTTCGATTGAAGAATTGCCAATGATCGATTGAGTACTTACTTTTTCTTAAATGTATAAAATGTTCCCGACCAACTAAAATTTTCAATATTCACTTTATCGTAAGAAAAGATGAAGCTCTGTTATGTTTAAGTTATGAAGATTAAACTGAAAGGATAGAAATAATCGATATAATGACCATCATGAGATTTAATACGCGCGTAGGACCAACGAATAAACGAAAGGGGTCATAAGGACAGAAAAATGACCAAAAATAGCCATGATGGGCAATAATTTTGTCATAACCACGGAATTAACGAATTTTAAAATTATCTCTATTATTGCAGCATCTTAACGGCTTGATTCAAGGATAAGTTATGGTATAGTTTTCATTTCGTATGAAAAACTAAAATTTGAGTGACTCCAAGTTCCGCATGAGCAGGACAATTGCATTCTTTTCCGATTTTATCTTCCCGTGAGAATCAACAAGAAGATTCTCGAGTTCCCAATAAAAAGGAAGAAGAAGAAACTTCAGAAATATTACTGACAGATATGTCTCATCTTTACGGTATCGTTTGTTTTAGCTCCAAATGCAACATTATTATACAAAGAAGGCAACTAATGCATAGCAAGATATTTCTCGAATCAACAACATCTACATTCGACCTTCATATTTCATAATTGAAGAAAATTTAGGAATGGTCCTTGAATGTCCAAGTCCTGAAAGTATTATTTTATCGAATGATCAGAGAATAGAGGTTATAATCGGTTACCTTTACTTCAAGGAAACTAGCTAGCTATTTTATTTCGGTACGGTTTTCACACAAATGTTATTAAACATCTTAGTGGTTAAAGAGCAAATAATTAAGTAAAAATAACCGCAAAAGGTTAAACAATTCATCAAAAAATTATGAATGACGGTAAGACTGATAAAATACAACTTTCCTCTTTCGATATCGAAACTACCCATCGCAATATCCGGAAAATGAAAAAGTGCTCACTGCACAAACAAAGGTTAATATTCTGACGATACAGCTCCTCGAAACTGTACAGTCAGAGACTATTTCCGAAAGGAATTCTGTATCGACGGACATCGAAGGATGATTCCGAACGGTTCCCAAGAGCAAAGCTCTATTAGCATATCTAAGATAATAGATTACTCTCTTAGAGCCGAACACGCATTAATTGACATGACTACGTATTCCTATTTCCCCCGATATGAATCTGATAGGCGTTCCCTTTTTCTCGTTACAGCGAGTCGTAAATTATAACGGGTCTTGGAACGACAGCCTAGAGGCCCCCATTGTGGCGGAGAATGATCTCAGCGCCTCCGAACGAAAACTAATAAAAAACGACGGAAGAACTGCGCCAACTCATCCTTTAACAAGCGCCGCGTCGTGAGCAAAGGGAAAATCATATTTTCATCACATCGGAACAAGGAAGGGGAGCCATTAATAGTGAGGTAAGTAGGATGTGTGTGTAGAGAGAATTAAAAGATGGAATGAGGAATGTGGAGATTGAAAGAAAAACGAATGGCGCAGGACATTCAAATGCGAATGGCATTTCGTAGTATTCGAGATAAGGATAGACGATCGTGTGCCTAATGTCGAAGGAGGCGTTTGGTGGGATTCCTGCCCCGCTCTGTTGGTAAAGGCAGCTGTCTGATCGGCGCTTAATTTACGCGATGGATTCAAATTGTGTAAAATTAGTACTAAATATACGACTTGATCCAATTATCAAGCATAACCCTCGTGTATATCAAGCATAACTCGTGTATATATCAGGGGTGGGAAGCCTATTTTCCTGCAGACAACTCAGACTACTGCTCAAGTAACTTGGGCGCATATGAAACCAAAAAGCCGCATGTGAAACTATTGGCCACACTTGAACTGCGTATTGCCTGCATTCAAATATTTCAACATTGAAGCAGCAATAACAAAAAAATCACGTCATAGCAATACAAGTCCAGATATCCAAAGCCCGGATTTTCCATTACTTTTAAGTTATGTACAATATTTTTTTTAAATAGTACTTCCATACGAATATTTTTTCAGAAAGTGAGGAAAAGATGGAATTAAACTCCCTAAAACTCCATAATCCGAAGGATAGCCACACCTGGGATATGAATTCATAAATGGGATCTAAAAGTGATGAAGAGGGTTGACTTCTGAATGGGTATAATCAATTTCTCAAGATCCCATTTGTTCAAACGGCAACTATGGCAAGTAATACGAAGTTTAGGAGTTATACATCCCTAATGAATCAAAAAAAAATAATGTATAAGGGATAAAGTATCTCCTTAACGGTTGGAATTGAAAATACTCTTGTAAAATCAAAATACTTATATAGAAACAGCCATTCCATGATTTTTCTTCGGACGATAGTAATCACTTCTAATCTTTCAATCGATCTCTACTTTGATCTAAACTGCTCCGACAGCCACTGCATAGACAAAACGGAATCTCTGATTCATTTGCCTCGTAAGGAAGCATCAGCGCATAGATCTTGATAAATGCAGCAGCTTTTCATTAAAGAATCAATACATCTGGCAGAATGGGCGGAATTTTAATCACGTCCGCTGTCATTAAAGAATTTTCACTTCGCTCAGACCTATTTTAAAACCCCGAAGACAATATTATCTTGCCTTTCGAGTGATTGTTTCAACTCTAGTTAGTTGACGAAGAAAAAAAAAAGGATTTGAAAGCAGAGAAGAGTCTATCATAATACGAGATTTATTTAAAAATGACTAAGGGTAATAAATTAGGACTCCACCAACTAATGAAATTGCTTCGATTAATTTTGTAACTAAGGAATTGGGCAAATATTCTTTAACGGAATTTAAAAAATAATAACGCAATTATCCAGAAAATTTAACGCTGAGAACTCTAAATATTAACGAGCTTTTGAAATATAAGGTCACCCTTCTGATCTAACTTCGTAAATAAAGTGAATTTAATTCATATTAAGGTGCTCACCAACCCATTATAACCATGTCAATGATAAAAGACCTAATTTAAACGACTATGGAGCTGCTGCTGATAGAATTAAAGGAACTGGTGCAGGAAACATTGAGTAACACGTACTTTATGATTATGACTAGGGGCATAATAAAAAGAACTATTCCAATACCGTAAAAACTGATCGGATTTGTATATCCTTGGATTCGCAGTTCTTTATTTTTTCTTTGTGTTTTATGATTATCCATCATAACACCTCATGAACAAAGTATATGAGCATGAAGAAAGGGGTTTATATGTTAGGAATTTTATTCTCCCAAAATGTACTCAGAATATAATTGGTTGAGATGATAAATACTTTACCCTATGCTGCCAGTTTCTAAAATTATTTATAAGAAGGAATGCATAAATGCATATGGTCCATCCGACCTCTTTTTATGATTCCATGTTACCTCTAGGAAAATACCTAAGTATGCAGGGCGTTTAAAAGGTACCCGGAGTGAGCTCAAAGTCGTTCTCGGGCATCTTTGCATCTCACTGAATTTGATACTTTTCATAGTAAAATACATGCATGCATGCAGCAGAATAATACCTCTCGGAATTTTAATATAAAGCTATTCCGAAAGCGATCCAAGGGATTTCATGAGCACCCTATACATAATGTGTATCATATCGCATAGACTATTCTCGAAACAAGAACGTTTACCAACATTTGTCATGTCGTAAAAGTTCGGAGAATCTCCTGTGTAAAAAACAGTTCGTCCTCCTTGCTGTACATAAAATATTACTTAGTTTTAATGTTACACTTCACACAAAAGGAAAATAATAACTCTTGCTTAAAAACTTGTTACACATTAGGCTTAAGCAGCCCACTTTGTTTCTTCTGAGCCCTTTTATCCCACCAATGGTTGATGGTAATGTAGGTTTTGATTACTGAAATGACAACGAATTTCCATTTTGACATTATTTCTTGCTCCCAGATGCCCATTTGCAGCAAAACTCTCTCGAGGAAACTCGGTTCCTACAAGGATCGAGTCCGGTGCCACTTTCAAATAGGTTGAGAGGGGACTTTAATAGATTATGATGATGTTAAATTGTCAAGCAATGAAATGGACCATTTCATTTTAATACCTTCAATGAAATTTTTTTTTATACTGCGTGTAAATTCCGTCACTGTGGTATCCGCGATTTTGATTCATCCATTTCGAGTCACCCGTGGCCTTGTCTATAAGATATTCAGCCAAAACGCCGGTTTGTATCTCATTCCCTCTACCATTAGATACCAAGAACAAGGGGAGGGGAATGAGGCTAATTATGCAAGATGAGGAGTGAGGTCGTTTGCCCATCCTTTCCTCACTGAGCCAGATTGCTGTAAATGGAACAAGTGAAGCGCAAAGTCCCCAAGAGTAACATTTTCCAAAAAGAGAGACCGCAATCAATGCCACTATTCATCATCATTCATACCACAGTTGATTTCAAATTATTAAAGCCATGAACAAGACTGAATGAAAAGCAGATTAAACGTAAATACTTCCGTATTCTGTACCAAAAGGCAAGTTCTATTCATCAAAAGATTGCCTTACGCTATTAAAATATTACAAGCCGTTGGACACTCTTTTTGCAAGATAAATGAGAAAGCATCTCTCATGATGAGTGAGTGCCGACACTCGCTAACCTACTTCAACATTCAGATAGAATAACGGTAGAGGAGTTGTAAAGAAAATGGGAAAATAAGTAAATGGATGGGAGGCGATTACTGACGCATACGAAAAGCTGAATTTATGGAAAACCGAATGTTTCTCTACCACAAGAAGCTATTCCCAGGTGATAAAAAGAGGGCAACGACTTAGTAATCGGATTTGGAATGGTCTACGCACCACTGGAAAACGAAAAAAATAGCCAAAAATCCTTTAAACGAGAATCTAAGAAGGAGAGGGATTTGTAATCGTGGAAAATGAATTTTGTGTTTGGAGCCCAGTGCAGCGAAAAGATATCGAACATGTAGGCCAGGCAAGAGGGGATGTTGGAGAGTCCCGGATTAGAGGTGTTTGATTAGAGAAGGATATAGAGGGCTGCTAGAGGTTACTCCTTCGAGGTAAGTTTATTTCTGGGTGAAATGAGCAGAAAGAGGAATTGGGAAGGGAAGGTCGGATGGGAAGAAATCGAAAGGGGTGGGGAAAGTTGCATGGGATTTGGGCGAAGTTGGCATTACATACATATGTATTAAATATGCAATTACCTTCAGTGAAAATACACCAATGTACTCCATTATTATCAATGCTCTTCCATACCTTAGTATCCTGGTAGTTATCTTTTTCTTCAGAAATGCTACTCAGCTTCGTGCCTCTCTTTCCCCATAATTTCATTCAACAAATTCATTCATCAATCTTTCTCTTAAATACCTTCGTTTCATACACTCTATCTTTATATACCAATAAATCTACGTATAATTTATGAACTATATGATCTAAATATACTGCACTACGATATAAATTCGTCAAAACGACTTCATCGACTCGGTTCTTTTACAGTTAACTTTTTCCCAGGATTAGCTTTCAGAACCTTGCCTACATGTTAAACTGATTAATGAAATATTTGCCAGGTAATGTGAAAATGCATCGCGCGGCTGCAGCTACGAGAGTGATTAGAGCGAAGGTTAAAGAGCGATGTTATTTCACCTTAGTCAGGCCCCAACTGGAATATGCGGCGAGTGAATGGGATCTAACGGATGAAACGTGTACCCGCAAACTCGAGAGAGTGCAGCGTACGGAGATACAATTTGTTACGAAATAACAAAAATAAAAAAGAAATGGTCTCAGACGCAGGTTGTGGATCTTTGAAAGAAAGGAGATTAGAACCTAGCCTACGACTGCTTACTAGATTCAGAGAAAGCACGTTTGACCGATGTTTATCCGACCCCCTTTCTGCTTCTTCGGACAATCCAACAATGAGTGTAAAATAAGAGAAATAGATGCGAAGGCAATTCGTCTTAGGGACTCATTCTTTCCGCGAACGATACGTGACAACATTAAGCTAAAGAGGTAACTAGACAGCTTGATGTTTACATCCCCTGCCACACAGCCGAAAGGCGGCTCACAGGGTATTTATGTAGATGAGATGTGTGATTTTGCTGAGGTCGCATCATAAAAATATCTTAAGGTCAGCGGCAGGCAATAGGTAGCATCTAGGAAGCACGAAATGGCATATAAAATCAACCACGGAGTGTTAATTGAAAACTTGCGCAAAGAAAAATAGCGAAAAATGAAATCTACATCAAGTGAAACTTTAATCTCAGAGACCCACTCCTCGAAATAGAATTATTTTCCTTCAGATAAAGATTATTACTAGGAATGATCTCAATATTGTAAAATAGTCTATCTAAAATTACAACAAAGCCATGTTTTCTATGTTATAAACACAGCACAGTGACTCAAATGAATAACGACAGCAACAAAAATAATGGCTACTGCTATAGTGAGAGCAACAATAGCAGGAAAAACAAAAATAACAAAAAAACGCGATTCCCTTTGTTAGAATAGTACCCACGGAAGACAGCTCCGCAGAATAGGCACGGAAGAAGATGGCGATGAACTGGGAGAGATAAAAGTGAAAGGGAGAGATCCGCCTACTCGGGATGATTCACTTCGAGACATTCCTGCAATCTTCGGCGAATCTTTTCGCTCGGAAAGAATCGCACGCCCTCTTCTACGAGCTATAAATATTCGCGGAAGAGAACGGGCCTATTGAGGCGAAACCAGTTCATATCGCGGGAAATATCGAAGATAAACAATTATTAAAATACTGCGATCCGTTGTGTCCTTTTAAATTAACATTTGTCCTTTTTCTCTGAAAATAAAAAAGCTTTTTGAGGAGAGGTGTGTCCTCCTTAGGAATGCTTAGGGAAATCCTATTTATGGGAAAATTACAATACGATCCAAGTATGACATTTTAAAATCCTTGCACTGAATGGGGTGGACATTAAATATCTTAAATGTGGCCAATTAGCCTTTTCTTTGAAGACTTCCAGAATTAAATCCGTAATCGAGAAATCGAAATGGCCGATTCTAATTTATGTAAAACTCTGAGAAAAAAAAAAAATATATATATATATATATTGAGTTAGAACGATCTTACGGCAGAACTGTTTTGTGCTTAGGAGGACTAGATATATACGATAATAGATATATTTTTTAACTAAATTAAGTCCCGTCATACTTGACGGGAATACATCATTTTACTATGGAAAATTAGAATTATCGTAATACTTACTATGATAACAATCAACAATTAATATATTAATCTGTTTTCTCTTTCTCACACAATCATTTCATACATTTAAGTTTGATCCTATTAATAAACATTCAACTACATTCGAGTATATATTAACTGGAGTACTCGCAAATAAGTTCTAATGTGACCTGTATTAACGAACAAATAACGATATGTGCACCCAAATTAGTAATAAATGTGGCATGTGCACTTTTTAAACTCGGATTCGTTAAGAGAATGGTTGGTAGGAGCGATCAAATAGTCCGCGAGAGATGTTACTTTACACCTATTTGGTCTTACGATGAGTGCGCATAGGTCCCGTACTTGCCAATTTAGCGGTTTGTCGCTGTATTTACCAATTCTTCCCTTCTTTTCCTTGTCATAAGGAGATTCCGTAGTCTCTGAACATCTCTCCACTACGTCCTCTTAATATATTTGCTTTATTTTGAGAATAAAATGGCATCAAAATCGAATGATNATATCACAGGGGCTCCCGGATAGCCAAGTGGGCAAAGCGTTGGTGAAAGCGATCCCTTGTTCGATTCCCGGTTGGTCCATAGAAATGAAACTATACGAAGCACTTTTAATGATACTTTTACTAATGATCTGGTCACTTAATTAAACGGGATTTGTGGCGACAGCCCATTCTGGCGACTGAACAGCTATGCGTATTTGTAAATTGAACATCGATCATCCGTTATTTCTTTCGCCGAAAAGCACTTCATTTTTCAAAAAGATCCCAGAATAAGCCGTTTTGCTCAAAAAGTTATCTTTACTTGTCATCATCGCACGGGCGAGACTTTCGCAACTTCCTAGTTCCAAATATTAGCATCAATTTGTTCCACTGTTAACCAAATGCAGTACTAATCAATGATGGGTTTAGTTTAGCTTTTAACCATCATTGAAGCAATAGAGAAAGTTTTTCGGGACTTTGAACACTGTTCATTCTTTCTTTCCAAATTACACCAACTTTATTTTATGCTTCAAAACATTCCTCAGTGTCCAATGAAAAGAGTGTTCGTCCATTCCATTCTCCGCCGTATATATTTAACGGTTTTGCTTCTACTGCCCATCACACGTTCGCCTAACGTAGCCGACTTTTCGACGACGTCACCCCCATTACCCACAATCCCCCACGCACTCTCAACTTTCCCATCGTATCCATAAATCTCGCCCCATTACTACTACTACTTACGACTTCGAAAATCCCCCATTTCCACGCCTTAAACACCGTCTCTCTCTCAGATAAGTCCCCTTCCTCCTCTCCCTCGTTTCTTAAGCGCCCTCTAAGATACGGCCACATCTTCTCCTTCATGTTACGTTTTTGATAAACAGAATCTAAAATCTGTTCCTTTTCTTTTCTTGTTCGAATACAGAATAGGGACCGCAAGTAAGTACAATTTTAAATTATGCTTAGACGTACTTCAATCAGATTTGCCAAATTGTTGGCTGGTTTTTGATGTTAAAAATATAATAACGAGAAGAGTATCTTAAATTACGATAAAGACTAAGTAATTTCATTGAAGGAAAAGAGAGAAATAATAGCAGTGATATCTTCACCTAATCGCAAACTTTGACGCATAAGAAATGTCATGAAGCATTGTCATGAAGCAATGTCATGTAGCATAGTCGTGAAGCTTTTTCATGAATCATAGTCGTGAAGCATTGTCATGAAGTATAGTAGTGAAGGTTTTGTCATGAAGCACAGTCATGAAGCATAGTCATGAAGCATTGTCATGAATCACTGTCATGAAGCATTGTCGTGAAGCATTTTCATGTAGCATATTTATGAAGCATAGTCATGTAGCATGCTGCGCGTATATCAGATGTAATCGCATTTGATTTACATTCGATAAGCGCCTGAGAATCTATTGCAGTCTCCAAATTATACTCTATGGAGGCCGAATTTCTACAACACGCTCTTTGTCTAAAAGCATTAGGAGTGGATATACGAAAAGTATATTACAATGACGTAACTCCATCGAAACGTCAATACCACCAGTGCCGGAGCGAGTCACGGCGCGAACCATAAATTAAATTTAAATTAAATATACAAACGTACTAGCTATATACATTTACCATTTTCATTGCTTTTTTGTTACTACCTTATTTATTATATTTGTGATAAATAAATCTTTCTATTCCTATGCTATCAAAGTGTGGTTGCGTCATCAGCAGAGATGGGACTATGAAAAATTCGATTAAGGGTAAAATATGGGAATCGATGCTATGAGAGAAGTGTTCTTCGTTTAATTTCCGCAGCCCTAAATCCCTTAAAGACCTTCCAATGAAATGCACACAGCAGTTATAAATAATTTCATAAATCGCCTTTTTTCTCCGACACAACGTCACTACGCTTTCATCAACTCCTTCCTTTGGACGCTCTTTTCCCTCAGATAAGGAGAAGAATTCTAACATTTCCTATTCACTTTGGTCGATTACGTACATACATTTACTCGGTGAAATAGCTGTAAATAAACGCAATAAGCATGCAAATACAACCATAAAAAAGGTGACGATAAATTCTCTGTTTTAGAATGGACGTCATTCTGTAAAGCATTAAGCTGTTAGGATCCACGCCATCTCCAATATTATCTACCAAAAGCTTTGAAACGAGGCATACAAGATTGAATGAGGATTGAGGTAGCTTATTCTTGTTTTCGTAACTGAGATATATTGCGATCAGTGAATGAAGCTTCGTAAGAGCAGTACAATACCCTACGAAAAAATCTTTCGATGTTCTACCACTAGGAGTGGATTAATGCAATTATTCTGTACCAAAAGAACTTTCAAATTATAGCACACAATGAATGAAACTAAGAATAATTAAAGATTCATTTCGTCTGAACTAAAAGACAAAATAAAAGCGCATCGTTCATCAATAGATGGTAGAGGCACCATTAATAGATTAAATAATAGATTTAAACCGAGAACCAAAACACACAAAATCACTGACTCATTCATTAATTTTCTTTAATTAATTCATAAAAATTAAGAAGCGAGTAATTTATAATTTTCCTATCAATTATGAAGTTCTTCTACAAAAATTTTGAAATAAATAAATAATAACAATATATGTGGTGATTTTCTCATCAAGAAAATCTGGTGTTTTTTATGAATAAATAGTTCTGAGTTTAAAGTGAGCGCTATATGTTCTGAACTGAAGCGCAGGAATATCACAGGGGCTCCCGGATAGCCAAGTGGGCAAAGCGTTGGTGAAAGCGATCCCTTGTTCGATTCCCGGTTGGTCCATAGAAATGAAACTATACGAAGCACTTTTAATGATACTTTTACTAATGATCTGGTCACTTAATTAAACGGGATTTGTGGCGACAGCCCATTCTGGCGACTGAACAGCTATGCGTATTTGTAAATTGAACATCGATCATCCGTTATTTCTTTCGCCGAAAAGCACTTCATTTTTCAAAAAGATCCCAGAATAAGCCGTTTTGCTCAAAAAGTTATCTTTACTTGTCATCATCGCACGGGCGAGACTTTCGCAACTTCCTAGTTCCAAATATTAGCATCAATTTGTTCCACTGTTAACCAAATGCAGTACTAATCAATGATGGGTTTAGTTTAGCTTTTAACCATCATTGAAGCAATAGAGAAAGTTTTTCGGGACTTTGAACACTGTTCATTCTTTCTTTCCAAATTACACCAACTTTATTTTATGCTTCAAAACATTCCTCAGTGTCCAATGAAAAGAGTGTTCGTCCATTCCATTCTCCGCCGTATATATTTAACGGTTTTGCTTCTACTGCCCATCACACGTTCGCCTAACGTAGCCGACTTTTCGACGACGTCACCCCCATTACCCACAATCCCCCACGCACTCTCAACTTTCCCATCGTATCCATAAATCTCGCCCCATTACTACTACTACTTACGACTTCGAAAATCCCCCATTTCCACGCCTTAAACACCGTCTCTCTCTCAGATAAGTCCCCTTCCTCCTCTCCCTCGTTTCTTAAGCGCCCTCTAAGATACGGCCACATCTTCTCCTTCATGTTACGTTTTTGATAAACAGAATCTAAAATCTGTTCCTTTTCTTTTCTTGTTCGAATACAGAATAGGGACCGCAAGTAAGTACAATTTTAAATTATGCTTAGACGTACTTCAATCAGATTTGCCAAATTGTTGGCTGGTTTTTGATGTTAAAAATATAATAACGAGAAGAGTATCTTAAATTACGATAAAGACTAAGTAATTTCATTGAAGGAAAAGAGAGAAATAATAGCAGTGATATCTTCACCTAATCGCAAACTTTGACGCATAAGAAATGTCATGAAGCATTGTCATGAAGCAATGTCATGTAGCATAGTCGTGAAGCTTTTTCATGAATCATAGTCGTGAAGCATTGTCATGAAGTATAGTAGTGAAGGTTTTGTCATGAAGCACAGTCATGAAGCATAGTCATGAAGCATTGTCATGAATCACTGTCATGAAGCATTGTCGTGAAGCATTTTCATGTAGCATATTTATGAAGCATAGTCGTGAAGCATAGTCGTGAAGCATAGTCGTGAAGCATTGTCGTGAAGCATTTTCATGTAGCATATTTATGAAGCATAGTCATGTAGCATGCTGCGCGTATATCAGATGTAATCGCATTTGATTTACATTCGATAAGCGCCTGAGAATCTATTGCAGTCTCCAAATTATACTCTATGGAGGCCGAATTTCTACAACACGCTCTTTGTCTAAAAGCATTAGGAGTGGATATACGAAAAGTATATTACAATGACGTAACTCCATCGAAACGTCAATACCACCAGTGCCGGAGCGAGTCACGGCGCGAACCATAAATTAAATTTAAATTAAATATACAAACGTACTAGCTATATACATTTACCATTTTCATTGCTTTTTTGTTACTACCTTATTTATTATATTTGTGATAAATAAATCTTTCTATTCCTATGCTATCAAAGTGTGGTTGCGTCATCAGCAGAGATGGGACTATGAAAAATTCGATTAAGGGTAAAATATGGGAATCGATGCTATGAGAGAAGTGTTCTTCGTTTAATTTCCGCAGCCCTAAATCCCTTAAAGACCTTCCAATGAAATGCACACAGCAGTTATAAATAATTTCATAAATCGCCTTTTTTCTCCGACACAACGTCACTACGCTTTCATCAACTCCTTCCTTTGGACGCTCTTTTCCCTCAGATAAGGAGAAGAATTCTAACATTTCCTATTCACTTTGGTCGATTACGTACATACATTTACTCGGTGAAATAGCTGTAAATAAACGCAATAAGCATGCAAATACAACCATAAAAAAGGTGACGATAAATTCTCTGTTTTAGAATGGACGTCATTCTGTAAAGCATTAAGCTGTTAGGATCCACGCCATCTCCAATATTATCTACCAAAAGCTTTGAAACGAGGCATACAAGATTGAATGAGGATTGAGGTAGCTTATTCTTGTTTTCGTAACTGAGATATATTGCGATCAGTGAATGAAGCTTCGTAAGAGCAGTACAATACCCTACGAAAAAATCTTTCGATGTTCTACCACTAGGAGTGGATTAATGCAATTATTCTGTACCAAAAGAACTTTCAAATTATAGCACACAATGAATGAAACTAAGAATAATTAAAGATTCATTTCGTCTGAACTAAAAGACAAAATAAAAGCGCATCGTTCATCAATAGATGGTAGAGGCACCATTAATAGATTAAATAATAGATTTAAACCGAGAACCAAAACACACAAAATCACTGACTCATTCATTAATTTTCTTTAATTAATTCATAAAAATTAAGAAGCGAGTAATTTATAATTTTCCTATCAATTATGAAGTTTATAGAGTATTCCATTAATATGTGTACCTACCCGTTATGTGACCAGCGAACTTAATATTGGTCTGTTTCTTTTCCTTGACATACGTTAGTTTCTTTATTAACTCATACATTCTGAGAATTAGACCCCTACTTAAAGACCAGAAGGCAAATAGAGTAAACTATTCACTGAGAGCGACGACTGTTTTAAAATGAATATGAAAAAGGGTAAGAAAAAGCCAAACGTCGGATCAGCTGTAGCAGACGCACCATTTACCGAATACGGATTCATAAGCTGTATGTTACACCTCATTCATGACTCATTCAATTAAAGTTCTTCCTCGAACTGTCACCTCATCAACATTCATTCCTATTTAACGGCTTTAATTTGAGACATTTCGCAAAAGGATTTCCAACTTCAAAGCTCCTTTTTCTGCAGCAACCCTAAATGCCACAAATTTGCCTTTCTAAATACTTAGCTTCTCTTTCAAAAATCCTCACACAGGAAGCTTGAATTTAAATTAGTAATAGATTCGAGTCTAAAGTAGTAATCGCAAACGGTGTTTCTATTTTTAATGCGGCGTCCATTCACTCTTTAATGAAAAATATCCTTCTTTACAAGACGTTCGAAGTGGATGCCCATCGTTAATAATATTGACTCGAAGAGAGTTTTTTCCAGAGTAAAATAAAGTATTCAAAAATAAAGAAAACTGACAGGGACAGATGTTTGCTTTTTTATCGCTATGAATCACTTTCACGATTGAGTCTTTCCAAATCTCCGAAAAAAATCTGCGATAAATCATTCGCGAGATTTGACTGAATGCAAAGACCAAAAATAGTGCGAATTTAACGAAAGAATTCCTATAAACGACGGACGGAAGATGAGAAAGAAATTGTTCGTTCCGATAAAAAAGGCGGAATAAACGAGTCGCAAATAATGTCTGATCCAAGGCTTAGTAGATTTTTCCTCATTTTTATCTCTACTCTGCTTCACTCGATATCCAATTAATTTACGAAATAACTAGTTGATGATTCACTATATTTAAACTGCCTGGCTTCCCCCCTTCCCATTTGTTATCACCTAATTTAACGCAAGAATAAATAAACAATTTGAAGCATTCCTTCAAATATTCTGAGAAATTGTAATAGTCAAGTTTCGAAATAGAGTAATATAATTCGCAAGGTCTCGATCTCAACAAAATTTGTTGATTGGGTGAGGGAATCTAACTTAAAAGCTCCAACCTGGACGCATAATTCAAACATCGGCATTTCTCTAATGGGGATGAATTAAAAGTGTTCGAACAAAGAAGAATTCAGGGGTAAACCTCCGAAAATGTATAAAGTAATTTGCTGATGTCGATTTAAGCACTGAGATTGAAAAGTCCTTTACTAAAACTTAGTCCCATTGAACCCCTAAAATGCAATTTCCTCGAGAAAGCTGATTTAAATATACAAAATGGGAGGCAAATAGCCATTGAATAGTTATTGTGTCAAATAAAGTTCTTTAAGTTTATGGGGCAGCAGAAATTGATATTTTTCATTTACCTCCAAAACAAAATGAGATGTCCGAGTTATTTTAATCTTCAAAAGTGAGTGCGATAGAATCCTAGAATAATAATTTGCGAATGCTGGACCATTTCTTAAGGTTTTGACGTGGTAAGCATAAGTAATTAAATAAACTCACTATCTATAGACGCAAAATTAAAATTGACAGAATTGTTTACAGCACCGAAAGTACTGACTGCCTTAATAAGAGGATACCATTACAAATCATTATGGACAAAATACTTGGGATTGCTTAAACTAATGCTACCTATGCTAAATAAAATACTGACCAGCCATTTATTCTACGTATAAATGGTATGTATCTTTTTACTTTTGTTTAACTATTTTCACAACGATACAAAGCAGCGGGACTCCCAGTCAGCCAAGTGGTTAACGCGTTAGACTTCGATGAAAGCGGACCCGTGTTTGATTCCCGGAGGGGTCCAACGTGCGTAATAACATTAACTGTTGTGACACCTAAACAAGAGTACTGCTAATACGAAGCACAATAGGTTCAGGAGGACCACAATTGTACTACCAATAGAGAGAAGCAGTTAATATATCTCCAATAAAGTTCATTTCCATCAAATATTAATTTTATGTGATTCATAATACACTGCAAAATAAGAAATCGAAATGAGTAAACATAAATCTGCCGATTATAAAAGTGGAAGCTTCAGATTCTCCTCCAAAGTGCTTTCGTCGAAGAAGCGTTCGACCGGAATACCATTCTCTTCACCACATCATCAAACCCCCAAAATCTTTCCCCTCGATTTACTTTATTTCGGGCGCTCCTTCCAGAACGCGAAGCCACGAGAGTAAAACGTAAGTTATAAACAAAATGGCCTCGTAAATATGCGGCAAAACTCCATTTTTAGTTTCCCAGCAGAAAACCACTTCGATAAAGGCGGTGGGGATGAAAAAAGGGCCATCCATTATGCTTCAACTGGAATTTTACGTCGGCGGAGAAAATATCGACCGCAGGAAAAAAGGAGTCTATTTTAATGGTACACATAATGTGGATTTAAATCTCGAGGAAAGTGCATCCGGAGATCTGATACATTCAATCTCTATAAATAGAGAGCAAGATCCAACGACAAAGAAGAGGGTTATAGTTGATTTTGCACAAAAGGCGAGCACCTAGAAAAGTTACCCAACGAGAAAGAGAAATTACAAGGGTCGGTCAGAAAGTAAGGCTACATAATTTTTCCAACCACAAGCATTGCTAGTAATTCGAAATTATTACCATACGCTTTGCAGATGATATTGTTGTCGATGATGAAAATAAACAAGCTCTAACTACTCAGTAGAGTAGTTTATTTTCATCATGAGGGTTGGCCAAAAAGTAATGTCCCACATTTTACAAAAGAAAAAGCGAAAAATATTAATATTTAATTCATGTTTGAAAATTATTTTAACCTATTTTATTATTTAAATTATAAATACATTTCCAAAAGCAGAAAAGGTATAATTCTATGAAATTCGTCGCAAATTCGTGGATAGACATTGCTACTAATCAGTTTTCTGCATTACTTGGTCCTTCTAATAATTGAGTCTCTTCGTAAAATTAGTGAGAATTCGATATCTCGATCATATCGAAAACGTCACAAGTGCGTAAGAGGAAACTTGGCATAAAACGTGATAATTTATTCTCAAGGAACAAAAGATTACGTGGACCTTTCCAAAGAGTTAAATAGCAGACAAAATATACGCAAAAGCATTTAGCTTCTCTGTAGTCTCATTTAGCATCCGAGTAACTTTTGCTCATAATAAAAAAGTGGCGATTCGAAAGTGGAAACTGCAAATGTGATAATTGGAGGAAACTCGATAATTCCGGCTTTCTGCTGATCAGCATTTGCAGGCAAAATTATGAGCGAGAGAGAAGATTGCAAATCCGAAGAATAAGCAGTTTTTCCACGATCCTTGAGAAATTCACAAGGTGAAGCCAGTAAACAATCAAGCAAACTCAACTGCGGAAATATCCAAATCTCCGCGCTCGCCGTTTTAAAACAATACACAAGACAGCTCATCTGCAGAAGAGAACCACCTCAATTAGAAAAAGCAATCCATCCTTTGATGTGGCGTCACTATTTCTAGACGGACCGAACCTGAACTAGACGATTAGTAATTTACTGCAGTTACCAATTTAGCGCTTTAATGACAGATTTCGCTATTTTCCGTCTTTTACTGATGATTTTCTTATCCCTGTCTCCATTCTCTGAAACGTAGATTTTCTTATACGTATGTACTACATGTGGCATAACATAATTGACTTTTTTTTAATAAGAACAGTATTACGTTTAGTGGATAGAAGATTTAAAATTCACTTTAAATATTTAATAAGTTGATGTCCTTAGTTGTTATTGCATTATTAAAATCGATTTAAAGCCAATTTATTTCTCTAACCAAGTTTCAGGAACACTATTCAAACTTTTGCCACTTTTCAAGGGTATATTTCGATATTTGATAGAATATCTAATTTACTGCATTGATAGCATTGTCAAAAATGATATAATTTATACTCTGTAAATAAACTTTAGCTAAATACTTTAATTCTATAGTTTACTTTCTCTAAAGTCCTTACGAATCAAAGGTGTGAAAATGGACGATATGCCAACAGATATCAATCAGATGATTCTTCAGATTTCGGATTCAGATACACTTTTTCTCTAATGAGACACACAACATTTTTGTAGAGTTAAGGATACTTACTGTGACCACACGAAATATACCGAGACTCTTTTTTCCAAAACCATAGAGCCAAAATTAGTTTTCTTAATTCTCCAAGAACTACTTTCGCACCTGTTATTTATTTGGTTGAATTAGGGTCATCTCTGCGAAAAACCTTAAATGATTTCGTTGCTCGAAGGAGAGAAAAATAAGAAAAACTCCATTCAAATAAATTTAAGCAGTACTTAAATTGGTGGTTTTATCTCTATTCCAACAGTTTTCGGGATTTAACAGCAATCTAAATCTCTCAGAATATGTTACCTCTCAGAAGTTATGCCTATACCGGACGGATTTTGAAGTAGTAGTAGTATTGTTAAAGTGCTTCGACAGCTTGGGTCATTTCGCACATAGGCTCCCACCGGGAATCGAACCCGGGACCGCTTTCACCGAAGTCAAGCGTTGCCCACTTCGCTATCCGGAAGCCACGTATTTTGAAACCTTAAGGAAATTTCCAAGACGTTTTTCGCCTTGGATACTTCTTCTAAGATAAAAACCACTTTAATTTAAATTCATTTCAAAACATACATTGTTGAGCACCTCCTAAATTAGTGTCAAATACTAAATCTAACATAAAAACCTCACACCTTGGAGTCGTAACTAATCAAATGAAGTGACTTCGTCCCCACTTGAACTCCTTCTATAAAGAATAAAGTCTACCACGAAATTCTGAGAATAACATTGGTATAATTATAATGGGAGAAAAATTCAAATCTTCGAAATCCAGACAACAAAAATAAGCAGCAAAGTCTTAAAGAAATATGAATCAATTCTGAGGAATGCGCTAATCGATCACAAATTGCTCTTATAGACATGGATCGAGTAAAAAAAACCGGAAGGAAAGCGATGAATCTCCTTCTCCTAAACACTCCATCTTTCTCTCAAATGATATTCAAATCGAATTCGTCTTCAGGAAGGGCGATAAAAAAGGATGAACGCAGAAATAAAGAAAAATGCCCTCTCCACTAATCATCTGAAAGAGCGTCAAATGCTCGTTCTCCTGTATTTAAAATGCCTCCTGAACAATGTGGATCTCATCTTTGACATCTGGACCGCAAAAAACTTCTTTCCATATCTTCGCATCATTTCTCCAACGACACTTTTTTTCTCTTTCCCTTATTCATCTACAGTGCTCATCTTTCGAAAGAACTCCTAACCGATATTATTTTTTGTTATTATTTTCATCATTGTTATTGTTGATGTCGCTATCGTTACCTTACCATGTTTTGTCATTTTTATTATTTCTACGGTTTTTATTTTTGTCTTAAATACTCATATACAGCATAGTCCCAACCTTTTTTTCCATTTCTTGACTAAAATTCAAGTATAAAATAGGATTTCCAACTGCTGAAGAGTTATTTCGGGAGTTTTCTATACCAAGAGTTGTAAATTCGGAAATAATATTGAAAGTAAAACTTAAACTACTATAGACTATGTGTTCTTTACTTATTAAAAGTACAAACGAGCATTTCGATCAAAATCAAACAAGCTTTACCTAGGAATGTAGTTTTGGATGATTTAATGTGCTTTCCCCAAAATGAAATAGAAATTAGTATTATTACCCAAAGAAAATATTTCCTAATTATCCAAATCATCCAAAGAAAATATTCCCAAACATCTCATAACGAAACATAATTTAGATTACGCGGGAGGACATCAGTATATGCGATACGTATCTTTATACTACGGAAGAAAAATAGTCGCGAGATGTTGTGAAAGTCGGTAATTTAATGTAGAAAATGAAAGATAAACCTAGCTGAGTGAAAACGAGAAAATGGCTTCCATCCGGGAGAATTTACAAATTACTGTCGAATTTCGGCTCCGATTAAAATGACCTTTGTTCCACTATCTAAATCCTCTCCATTCCTTCTTTTTTTCTTTTGAGAAATGCCGTTTAAATGCTCACTGTGCGGCCCGTCGATCGCCATGGTTAACAGTGAGGCTCCTAGAATTTGATCACAAACATTGGTATATTCTTCTCAAATTTTATAACTCACTTTATCTCAAATTTCAGAAACGTGTGGAAAAAAATTGACCCACCAAATTAATAATTCCTTTAATACGAACGAATACGTTCGCATTTTGTTATGTCCATTCGGCCCTCACCTCATGAAAAGAGTTGCAGCTTTAAATAAATCCAATACTTCGTCTCGTCTTTCTGTAGTCGCCGGGAGGAGGTCGTGGCACGTATTGGTCACGCATCCACTATTCCTTGGGGAACGAATGGGAACTTGAAAAAAAAGTGAGTGTCGGTGAGCGTCGGTCGACTGTAAGGTCGAGGAAGCCGTTCGTAGAAAAGACTGTGAAATCCATTTCCAGCGCAGTGAATTGTTTAAGCTGAGCCATCAATCGCGACTCTGGAATATAATCAAGCAGATGCGACACGGGCGGCCGATGGAACTAAGGAACAGTGTGTTGGAGTGCAGCGTCAAACACGGACAAACGAGTAAAATCTCAAAATCAAGCCCGATTATGATAGTTCACTCGCGAAACATGTCGCAGATTCCACTTACCTCTAAAAGTGTGCGAATCATTTTATCCCATTAAATCATTCTTTAAAGTTTCATTTTGCCGTTTAAAGCTGCCAATGAATGTAACCTCATTTGAAATTTAAAATCATTCCGTAAGCCGTAAGTAAGCAGATGAAACTCGCGTTCGTAGAAAAAACGGAAAGGTCCGGATTACCGATTTCTAGGAATTAACCTATGGGTATTTTGGAAACTTTTCCTTCTTCAAGGGTGTCCACAAAGGGGAATGAAAGGTAGAGGTCGGGTTTTTATTGTTTGTGAAGGTGTAGGGAGGGTAAGTGGGTGGTTTGTTTCTGTTTTGACTTCAGGAAGGAATATTAGGGTTACTTCTTTCTATTCGTAGGGTGGTCAAGGGGTGAGTATAGAGGGGAATTCGGAAACGGGCCCGAATCAACGCTACTCGAGCCTTATTTCGGCTTAGATTAATTTCACTTTTGTCCGACAGATGTAGCATTTCGACAGACCCCGCACATATTGGTTACAAATTGCTTATCAACCGAATCTGTAATTGGCAAACAAATAAATAACTTTCCCGCAGCGTGATGCTCAAAAATAATCACGACCATTTGATCGGAAGGTAATCGCTGTCGCATCCGAAGCGACGGGTGGAATTCGCGGTTGAAAATACAATGGGGAACACATCATCGCAGTAATCCACGGAAATACGACGAAAACATAGCTAGAAAAACTAGACGAATGGATGATTTATCTGCGGAAAACGTCAAACGCCGACGGAGTAACGGATGTTAGCCATCCAATTGGCAACGCTGAAAAAACAGGGAGAGATTATTGCGATTCGAATTGGGTTTGATTAAATGCAATTTCAGAATTAACTCAAACATTTCAGAACGAAGGCGCGTGAGCAGCATAATTAATCCGCAAATTTAAGAGGACATACATAGTAAATGGCAGCACGTTCTCAGCTGGACGAGAAGGCGAAGATGAGAATAAAAAGGGTAGGCAGCGAAAACGCAAATAAAGGGAAGGATGATAATGGAGGGAGGCCGTATAAAAAAACAACAGCGTAAATATTTGAACGATTTATGCGCAATAGGCAGTCTTCATTGAGAGGAATTTTACACTCGTTAAATAGAGACGCCATTTTAGCGAACAGACTTTCTCATCGAGTCAATAAACCTTTTAGAATTCCGAAAACTTTAATAAAATTTAGTTCGCTTGACCGTCAGTAACTTTTTAGAATTCCAACAGCGTAAACTCCGCCAGAAATCGACGGAGCGGAAATAATGGCCGAGGCAGATGTTGTGATCTGCTCGTTTTTGACAGATTATTGGGAAAGCTAACAGACTGAAGAGCGAGATAGGGGATGAATGTGTAAATTTAAAAGGTTAATGTACTGAGTAAGTATAAGAGTGTGTAATTAATAATAAGTTATTTAATGTTATTGTAGAAGAGGTGTTAAAGCATTCCGGGACAGAAACCAATTTATTAACGAAACGATCGCTATTTCACTCTGAAAAGTAGCGAAATAGTAGCTTCTTTGAAAAGTACATCGCTAGAAAGTTGCTATAAAATCAAAGCGAATTATATTCGCATATATTGATACTTTATTTATCTCAAATAAAAAGATCCTGTAAAGAAATATTTCATAGCGAAATAAAGATAGGAACAAAATATTCCGGTTTCCAAAGAATGTTTATTGAAAATGACGACTAGTTTCAACACTTGAGTGTCATTATCAAGTCATAGAAAGTCTCCACAAATCAAGACTTATAAACCCTCAGAACAATAGGGAGAAGGGGAAGCAGAAAAGTTAAACAGGGGTGGAGGGAGGAGAAGGAAGGGGTGGTAGGAGTCTTACAGTGGAAATCAGCGGGGAGTGGTACGGGAACAAATGGTTATTAGCTAAATTGTAGCCACAATGTAAGTGCTGTAGTATTTCCATCGCCTCTAAAGCGTCCAGTTTCCTGCCTTGAATATGCTTATGGAGAGGGAAAAATTTTAAATCAGAAGAATGGTTATTTTCAATCAGATATTGTGCAAAATGTGAACTATTGGTATCATTATGAAAAGAGGAAGTATGCTCCTTAGTCCTAATTTTAAAGTTCCTATTTGTTTTACCGATATATATTGTTTCACAGTCCCCACAAGTCAACTTATAAACCCCAGAGTTTGAATGTGGGGGTAAAGCATCTTTATTGTTTAAGAAAATATTCCCAATGTTTCTTGGGATATAGAAAGCGGGCTTAAATTTTTCATTGGGGAGAGAATTTACAATTTTGTTACTAAGGGGACCTAGGAATGATAATCTGGACTGAGAGAGCGCCATTTTTCGTTTTTTATTGTAGAAAAGATTATGCGTGAGATATCGGCGAATCAGAAAGTCGCTAATAGAGGAGAAAACAACAATAAAGTTTGCGGAAGGCATTCTATATTATAAGAAATAAGAGGTTCAAAAAATGATGGAAAAAATTACTACACAAAATACTGTACAACTGCATTGTAAGAATAAGTAAAGAGAAATAAAATTAAGTTACAGATGAGTCCGGTAATCTATGAACCATTCGTCGAGTTAATCAGTCCGCTATTGATAATTATATTAACAAACAACAGGAATAATAATAATAAAACGTTTTTATTTAAGTTATTATTAAGATTGACAGTTATTTGTCTCTTCTTTTATGTAACCCATTAGAGATAGAATGAATGAAAGAGGTATTGGGATTTGAACTAAAGAGAAGCAATAAAAGAAGGAACTGTTATGGGGGTTTAAAGAAAAGCCAAGTCTGCACTTAGGAAAAAATTAATGCCTCCTAGAAAACAACCACGTGAAGGGGGGCTTGAAAAACCTGCGAAACCTATTGACAGTAGAAACTAAAATTTAATAGAAGAGGGAAAATTAAGTAAAAAGAAAAGTTTCAGCAACACACCTGGAAAAGGGTATATTGGGAATGGGGAAATAGAAATGGATGGGAATTGTTTTAAATTTAACTGTTAAACATCTTTCATGTATATTTAAACAGGTGACATCAATTATAGACTATTACGAATATGCACATATGGTGTATTCGAATGGACACCGGACATACTTCCGAAATCCTGTACGTGAGGCAACCAGGCGTAATCTCTGGGATGATCCTCTTCCTGATATATCGTAACAGTTTCTGTTGTTATGCAATATTGCTAACATTATACTTTTTGTTACAGTTGTCGCTGTAATTATGAATTGTTATTTAATCTACAATCCGGTTCTAGACTTTAAGTCACTAATTACTTACGGAACCACTAATTTTTCCAGCGTACATCTCCGAGCTAGAACAAATGAACCTCTGCGAGTAAAACCAGAGGAACTCTTTAAAGTTGAAAGCGTTCTTTGGCGTGTTTACCCGTCGCCTCCCCTTTGCGACAACGCACGCGTGTGCTAGCAAACGCCAACGAAATGTTTGAAAGGTTATGCATGAGAAAGAGAGGGGATGATAAAGGGAAGGCTTTAATACGCGGCCGAAATGTTTTTTTCACTCGTCATTTTGGTCATCAAAGGAAACGTTTCTTATTCGCCCCTTTCACAGCGTCGCAATTCCGCGAGCATCAGGTATTTCCATGCACCCTTCACATTGCCGATTCTTTCGACACCTCCTCCAAATAATCTCACCCCGTCCACGCTTTTTACAATCCCTTTTCCATTCCTTCCGATTCTTCAACACATTTTTTCTCGTCCGACGCTCTCTGCTTTTCGGATCCCCATTCATCTCATGCGATTCTGAAATGAATTCCTCGCCTTCCAGTCAGAGAATTCCACTCTTTTTACTAGTTTTCTACATTTAGTGTTCTATAAGTCTAATGAACTTGTTCTCTCTACAGAAGAACTCGCGTTTTACAAACTCGCTATATGTAGAGAAAAGTTTTGATGAGCACTATTAATAACTATATTCATGCAGAATGGAATGAGTACGAAATTAAAATTGCTTTATTGTCATTTGTTCCGCAAGAAGAAAGTTTACGTCGAGATCAACCGAGAGATGAATTTATTTCACACTTCATTGCGGAGCGACGAGTTTCACAATCATCTGTAATGGCTGAATTTGTGTTAGTGAATTACTGAATGTTTGACATTTAATTTCTCATTTTTTATTTTGATAATTTTTGTAACCGTGCATTTCTATTTTGATACTTCTGACTATTACAAAAGTTTTTTCGAAATTTATAATTTTATCTTTTAATTCTATAATTCTTTTGTAAACTTGATCGGTCAGTTACTTGGTCTAATTCTACATACAATCGTAGGTAATAATTTGACTTAAACACAAATTAAAATTATTATTATTTTATAGTTAAACCCTTAATGGCGATTCTGAGATGATTGGAATATTTTAATCAGCACGACGTAGAAGAATGGATTTAAACGTATGTACCTAAATTCAATATAAATTATAAATTAAAATATTTCAATCTTGATCGAAATAAATTATCCAAAAGCTTATTTTGGAAACTGAAATGAAAAAAGTATCGTGATCAACGCAAATTTTCGGTAACATTAAATTTAAAATCTGTTTACGGAACTGAAGGTGAAATTCTTTGGTAGAAGACGAGAAGGAAATGTTGCAATCTATAAAGAAGAGTGGAAAACTGTTATAAATGCGTTAATAACACACAATTAATGTGGAGGAAGTTAATCAAGGAATAAAAAACAGATACGACTATTTGTCGAACCTATGCGGTGCTAAATTTCAACCAATGTTGCTGCAATAAAGCTTCAGAGCATGGAATTGTGTCTTTAATGGATTTTTATAAATTAACTGAAAACATTGCCATTTTACGCTTGTATAAATTTTGACTTTTACAAGTATACTTAAATATTCTGCTAGTATATATTTCTCCATATATTTAAATACAGCGCATTGCGCATTTTTTAAATTTAATTATTCTTACCGGGGATAAACATCGATTTTTTTAATGTTTAGTATTATCAATTATAACAGTGATAGCGACTTAAAATATCGATAAAATATGTTTTAATGACAAGTTTTATTAAATAACTATGAGTATGCTCAATAGTGCTTGGGTCAGAATGAATTATGTACAAAAATCTTTGGACAAAATAATTTTCTTTGCTTAGGGATATTGGTATGCATGGTACAGATAACTCCCCGGTAAAGATGACTCCCTTCCTCTAGGGGAGTTATCTGTAACTAATTACAGTTGACTGCTCCTCAGCTTGGGAGTCATCTCTACGGCCTTGATGCGATAATCCACTGCGGATGAAAATGTTATTAAACGTGGAACTGTACGATATCCTTACTCTGGAATATTCCGATCGGTCGCTTTCTTTTTATTCTCTGCCGGTATTAAGGAATCGAATTTTTTAGCGTCTGAAGAGTCCATTACTTAAACGACTACTTTCGAGACTTTGCTAAATTAAAGGAAACACTAAAAGCAATTCACTCCTCTTCCGATTGGATTGTGCCTTTCGATTCCAAGTTAAGCGGATTTGCCCAAGAGAAGGTGACTTCAATTCTGAGGCGAATCACTATCAAATCGACGCCCGTTAAAGGAGCAAAACCCATCAAATGATGTCGTCAAACGCCATGTTGAGAGCGGGAGAGGAGATTCGGCGTCTGAAATATCAAACCTCGACCTTTCCTCAGGTCACCGATATATAGAGAGAAGAAGTAATGAGGTGGAAGACGCCTTAAGGTGTAATAAATGGCAAAGACAGATTTCTTTACACTTTCTACGGAGAAATTCGATTTTTCTAGGAGAAGAAAGGAGTCCATCGGTGTGCAAAAGTTGTGGTAGACACGGTGATAGAATGTGAGGAAATAGTGCATATATAGTAGACTGTAAAGAAAGTGTTGGCGAAGCAGCCCTCTGGGTTCAGACTTGCCTTTCTCACACGTTTCTGTGTTTGGGAATGTATATTTATTATATTACACGGTTAGTGGAGGATTTGAGTTATCAGAGGCCTTAGGCTGCAAAAATCAGATTGAGGCCCCCACTTGGGACTATGAGTAAAAAAATTCGATTTTTTTACAGTTCTGTACATTCCATAGAAACCTCAGTCGCTTCCCCACAGCAAGAATAAACAAACAAGTTTTGAATTACAATTCATAATACTTCTATGCATATGGGGCCATAGAGATGGGTCCCTCAGCTAGCACCTATTGCGCCTAATTATAAATCCGCCCCTGCACATGATTATATTATATTGCTTAACATTACAATACTTAATTATTATTATATACCTAAAACTTAAAATATTATTTAGCGGGAATTTCACACAACTGTTATGAATCAAATATATGTAAATTAAAACTGCAGCATTCGTATGAGAAATGTATGCTTCGTATTCGTATGAGAACTGGTGTGCAATCTTTAATATTTAAAGACTTCTAGCTATATCAGTCTTGATTTACATCTCTTGAAGATTGAAAGATTGCACTTAGGCACAAATCGAGGGCGATGAAAACAATCTCTTCTTACTGAAAACGAAATGGGACCACGAAAAAACTCGTGAAAATCTTGAGGTCGACTCATTCCGAAATTACAGCTGAAAACTCAAAAGGGAAAGTATAAAAGATGGAAGAAAGCCGAGGATGAAATGAAGAAAGGAAGGGAGAATGCTGAATGAAGTCCCTTTTGGAATGGAGAGAGGCGAGGAGCTGTCTAATGAGAGCGGGATAAAGTGACATTTTGTCAACAACTTTCCATTTGATATGCGTAATTCAAAATACTTCTAAAAAGGCATTTTTATTTTCCCTCTCCATTTATTTAATCAAATTATTTCGTGACGCTATATTTCTGCGAAACAGTAGCAGATATGGCAAATACGATAAAAGATACACTTTAACCTCACGTAAATCATAAAAATAGCATTAGCTAGAGACAAACATTTACGACCGAAAATATGATTGCTTATCATGTGAATATATACCTTAGAAATAAGAAAGAAAAGAATCGCTTATAGATGGAAGAAAACGGTCACAACGAAAATTCGTATACAAGTATATTTGATAAGCCTAGAACTGTTCTACCTTGTTTCTTCATACGAATCACTCCTTATTTCATAATGATTTAATACAAAATCAACAACGCGATGTTCTGCTTTGCGGTGTTATGATTTCGGGAGTTTTTTGTAAAGGGCCATCTTGAAACTTCGGGAGTGAGTGGAAAACTATCATCCTCCATATGAGTCCCGAATGCGTGCAACATACCTGCCGATAGATCGACACAACTGTACGAAGGAAATCGCTAAGAAATTCTACTCTGAGTGTTTCAATTTTGACGTCATAAACAAGAATAGAAACGAGAATAGGGCAACTTTTTTGTGTTTGGTAGACGTAGAAAAAGTATTAAGAAGTATAGGAAGACTGAGATTGGAATATATGCAACAAATCATTGAGGATTGAAGTTCATTTGTAGAAAAGAAGAGGAAAGCGCAAGAGCGATTCAGATGATGCTGCAAACCAATCTTAGGATTGAAGGCAGCAGAGAGAATGAGAATACCAAATATAATGATTTCTACACATTATTTTACGGTCTTGTTTTACAAAAAACCACATAATTTAAGCAATTGGGCAGCAAAAACAGATAACTGGTGAACATTGAGTAAATAATTGCGCGATAAATTAGGGCACGGAGAAAAATATGACGATAATGAATAAATAATGTAGATGATCCAAAATGTATGCTTGAATATCCAGCAGATATCAGAGAAATGAATAACGGGCGAACAAAATGGTGAAGAGAGAATTTGAAAGAGGAAAGGGTGTGTGAGAGAGAGTAAGAATGAATAAAAACACGATCAGAACACGAAAAATGGGGAAATCGGCTGAAAGAACCATAGAGATGAGCAATGAGAAGTGTAAATGAGGCGATGGCATTATACATCCGTCCCTAAATGGGAAAATGCTCACGTTTAGAGGAGGAAAGTGGCCTTTTAATGCATTCCATCCACGATGATAACTATAATTACGTCCGAACTCAGTTTTTTGTAGCATAAATCCCAAATGAGCTCGAACTTTTCCGATAATTTTGAAATGGCATTTCTGCGGCGGAAATGTCATTGCAAATCTCACCAGCGAAACCAAAAAATACAAAAGAGTAAGATTTTATCCTCTACGATCATAAAATGCCCGCGGTCATGGGAAAGAAATAAGAGAAGTAAGTTTCGTCACAAGAAGTAAGTTTTTTATGGATTTCGTTAAATGAAAAACAAAACAATAGAGCGGATCCTCCGCCCCCTTTGGAGTTCACTGAGATTTTTATTCGCTTCGTGAAACAAACTCGGGTTCTTATGAGTAATATTGTTTCTCAGCATCGCTAATTATGTTAAGTGAAAATAAATAGGAGAATATTCTAAATACGTTAACTTAGGGAAGAAAGTCGCATTATTTGGCAGAAATTCGATTTAGAGTTCCATCAACATTCAAATGGTTTAACGTTCAATGCAATCTAATGCACTCATTTCTTACGTGACTCAGCAGAAATGGGTAATAACCATATTTTTTGGTCATTAGTGAATCATATGCATTCGACACAGATCAACATGCGCCGAAATCCAACTCAACCCGACCCAAACATAGCAAGGAATTTTCGCTCTCAAGCCCGGAATTTCTTTAATCGTTTAGAAATCAGTCGTTACGGTGCATATAGAAATAAAATAATTATTTATCTATATTATTCATTCAGTAATTTCAAAGCATCTTTAGAAACGTTGAAGCTGCTGTAGAGGTAACAAACTAAAATAAGCCGGCAGAAGAAGGGAATGCTTTAAATTATAATTTAAAGCCAATCTAAATCCGACTATTTCTTTTTACCATCGTGATTTTTCGCATTACTGATCATCTTCTTCCCTGGACATAAATGTTATAAAACAGATAAGACTGCACGTATTGTCTAAGAATTCCGAAGAAAATTTGAAAGGCCTTCGTAAAAACGAAAACGGTGTTTGAGAATGAATAATTCTTTCCTTCCCAAGTTACATTACATATATATTACATCCGTACTACAAATAAGTGTTGCCCGACCGATCCACGGAGACCTCTAATGCACATACGCAAGCATTCATCATCGAGATTCGCATTCATTAGCCGATGTATACATTTCGGCTCACTTTGTACTTGACATTACTAGAACATGCAAATATACCAACTACAGGGCAATATACTCATCAACTCGTATTTCAAAACAACAAGAACGTCAAATTAAAGGCTAAACCTTTATTCTTCACTATAAATCCCTTCCACAATGGAGATATAAAAATTCTTCTTAAAACACTAAATTTGACTTGACTTCTTACAAGCAAAATGTGGAATGTAACTCTAACTGAAGAAATTATGTGCATAGTTACAAAATATGTAATCAAAACATAGCTCAATTAATGGAGGAGAGCCTGCATTTAATAAACTTCATCAAATATTGTAGTTTCAAAACATAAGGGACAAATAACTCGCCAAAGGGAATAAAGCTATAAAAAGTGAGTAATAAACCTCGATATAAACATGAATAACTTTAATAGATATTCTTATCGTATGCGATAGACATTTATGAAAGTAAGTTCGAACTTTCTGAAGATTCAATGCCCTTAAAATCTTAAGAAGGATGTTCAACGGATAATGCATTCCCAACCGCCCTTTACATTAGCCCACCGTATTTGAAAGGAACAATGAGCAGATGATAAGCCCAAATACGATGCAATGAAGCACGTGGAGCATTCTCAAAGAGAATACGGAGAACTATCGAAGATTAAAAACAGTAAGGACGTTCACTTTTCAGACTAAGAGATGCCCGATGAAGATAGCGGGCACTATTTAGCCCCGACTCTCTCATCTAACATTCTCTTTCTCATTATCAGCACCGCTCTCATATCTTTCCTTTTCGCCGCTTGAGACAATTCAGACCTCCCACGCGCTTCTCAAATAGGATCTTTGTTCTTTCGCCGTCAATTACTAGCCTCGCAACCACCTTATAATCTTCTTCATTATCCGTGTCACTCATTACTCATATCCAAATTCCTCTCCCACTTTTTAAAAATCATGCTCGAAAGCTTTATTTACTGTGACGATAAACTTGTCGAACTCCTTATAAATTCAGATAACTCCTTATAAATTCTATTATCATTGACTGGAAGTCTACTCAACGCAGCAATACCTCCAAGAAAATGAAACCCATTAAGAAGATATACCGAACAAGATTTTCGATGAATAGATCAAAGAAATCCCACAGTTTGCGATTTGCAAGTATAATATACATTGACGCTGAAGATTTAAAGTCTCTTGCTAATATATTAATCGACAATCTTTGACATAGCAAAAAGAATCCCGAAGTATTGTTTAAGCAAAGTGGAGCAGAAGCCAATTTACGAAGACCGTAAAATTGAAATTTGGCGAAAATCATTCGATTGGAAGGAATAATGGTCTTGAAATATAAACAGATTTGGAGAACTTTAACTATTTGTAATCCAGCAGCTAACGAGGTATTCGTTTTAAACTGTGATAAAAATATACTTGATGAGAATAATATCGTTTTAAATGGCGATATAATATATATAAGATAGTAATGGAAAATAACATTGAATTTTGAAATATAACGGTTTAAGAGAAGATTGTCAACTGCGGTTGGAAATGAATTTATATAATACGTAGTACAGTCACCTCTGTCAGCGAGTAACTCGGTTTGCGAGTGTTTTTCAAGACGAGCAAACATTTTTAATAAATATTAACTTAAAATACGAGCAAGGTCTATAAACACGAGCAACACATGGTCGAGTCCCAGTCATGTCACTATTTTTCACACTTGTTATTCCTTGGGATTTAGCCGCACAACTTCAATGTGCAAAGTTAACACCTTTACCTCAATCCTTGTGATTCCCTTTGGGTGGGTTTACCCTTTAATACCTGCTTTGTGAGTTGGCTGCCTCAGTGAGGACCTCGGGCGGCAGTTCGTGCCACTAAGTGGAGGCTGCCCGCCTTGCTCACAAAGCATTCCCTAAAACAGTGTGGAAGAGACGTGACATGGTAGTTCAGTGGTTAGAATACCTGCCCGGAAAGTGGGAGACCTGGGTTCGAGTCCCAGTCATGTCACTATTTTTCACACTTGTTATTCCTTGTTAGTCCAATAAATACGCTGTTTTTTATGCCGAGCCTAGGGGATCGATCCATTTACTCTTATAGAGAAATCACTTTGATATACGAACTCTTCGGATTACAAGTACGATTCCGGAATGAATTATGCTCGCGATCCAAGCTTTGACATTATTTTACTAAGGTAATCAACAATCAATTTGATGATTCGTACCATAAGCAAAAGAGATTTTTATGCGTAAGATTAATGTTAAATCTAGGCAGCAATAATACGACTTCATTTGACTTTGTGTTATTTTGTCTTGTGTACAAATAGGTACCTATACTATACACGATCCGACTTCTATTTTCCCCGTTAGGAATCAACTGGCACTTCAGCTAGTAGTGGATAAACTAAACTGAATGAAAGGAAAAAGTTTCGAAAAAATGTTACGAAATCAATTTTTTCTTTTCTCAGGATTTCGACGTAAATGAAAAATATTAAGAGTAATATGCATATGCTTCTCTAAATACCTTACTTAACCACAATTTCGACGTACGTATACGACGCATTTACTTAGCACGTCAGCCTCTGAGCCGTGCATTCTCCACCCACGCACCTTGTTTCTTGCGATCGAATGCTTTTGGAGAACGAATGATACGGTACATTAAGGAAGAAGACAATCTTGAAATAAACTGTTAAGCCATCGTCGGAAATGGGGAAGCAGAAATGGAGGAAAGATAGGAGTTTCACACGGACGGAATCCACCAATGACTGCAGAATACTATTCTTATTTCAAAATATTCTTACGAAACATTTTCAATTATTCTGATTTCTACGCCAAGTGCCGCGACGCGTTTCGAATTTACGAATATTCCTAAAATATTTAGTTTAAAGACTTTGTAGTCTTTAAAAGATTTCTACTGCCGTTACAGAAAGTACCGGTAGCAGATACTTTCACGGAAATGAAATATTTTGAGAAAAATTTAAGCAGATTCTTTGCGCAAATGCCTCGCATTAGAATTTGAAGGAATTTTCAAGTTTCACCATGTTAGCAACCTTTCTTAACTGCAGAGTAAAAGTAAAATAGTACTGTGATTTTCCTGAATTTCGAAGTTATAATCACGACATGTTATTATCACCTTTCCGATGTACGGATCATTTGAGGACTTGACTTTTATGGAACATTTATTACGCTACAGCAACAAGTACGAGGGATTTCTATCAACTAAATTTCCTCAAAGTCAACAAATAATAGATATATGGAAATGTTGATGGAATAATATTGGGAGAAAGAAAGTATCTAATGAGGAAATAAGTTTAAATTAGTTTTTATTCGATTGAAGTTGATTTGGAATAGTTGCGTATTTTAAAATAATGTCATAATAATGTAATAATCTACATCTGCTATTGAATAACCGAACTGAAATAGGGAAAGACGCACCGCCATAAAAAGGACGTAAGATTGTTAATATACAAATATCAGAAATTATATAATTTGAGTCAATACTCAATAAAAACTGATGAATCCAGATTCTGCAGCTGAAATTTAACTTTAATACGGAGAGTGATTTTTGCTCGGCTTCGATACTTGGGAAAGCACAATTTCCGACTAAGCGAACACTTCTAAATTAATTAATTTAACTAAAATTCAACTGACTTCCCTAATAATTAATTCCGCCATCAGTAATACACCTTCGATGAATTCAATAACCGAAACTTAATAAATTTGACAATTACAATTATAAGTGTAAATTAATTCAAGAAACAAGAGAAGTTACTTGAGAAATTGAATAAGAAGCTGGGTTCAAAGATCCCGATGAGAAGTGGAGGATGGCTACGAAATTAAGATACCGTTTGGGAAGAATGCAAATTAAATATAATGACAGCCACTTTTCACCGAGAAGTCATTTAAGTTAATCTTCCGCGTTCATCAAAATGGCCGCATAAAATGTTCCGCGCGTTGGAGGGAATCCCACGGAGATGACGAATGACAGACGGACAGATGTCATTTTAAATCCGTTTTTAAGACAACGGGACACTGCGACCCTAGCAAATGAACAAGAAGCTCGACGCGGAATTATTTCTCCATCATCTTCTTCTCTTGGCTGGATTTTGGCGAAGATGGAGACCTCATAAAACGAAACATACGGAGTCTTTCCACCTCCGCCATATATGGAATTAAAACTCCATCTGCCATCTTGCTTGAGTGAAAGGAGAGAGTAGAGGTGATACTGGACTCACTTCGGATACATTTCCTTATTCCGGATTCGAGAATATAAATAAACAATATGAAATCCATGAAATTATTAACGGTCGTAAAAATGTTCACTGTGGCAGAATTGAACGTTTCTTACACATTGAAAGTCGTTCTAATTTTCACGGAGAATTATGTTTTAAGTGCGTTCAACTTCAAAGAAAAGCGAAAAAATGTTTTTATGACTGGTAATTATAGTTTTGACTGCTTACTCAATGATACATTAGGAATTAAATAATCAGAAAACGTATATAACATAAATCTGATCAAGATCGACCGAGTGAAAGTGCCACACTTAGAAAGAGCACAACTCTGTAAGTCATAGTGTATGTTAAGGAGACTGCGATAGTTTCGTTTTAAGTGTAAGACATACCAGAAACGAGAAGCACATTAGAATTACGCGTGAGGAATGTATTCTGCGGAAATTAAAACGACTTTTTCTTTTATAGAATAGAATACGATTTTCTTTAGTGCGAGATTGAGACAAAAAAGTTTGCTCTTACATCAAACCCTTTGTCATTTTAAAAGTGGATACAAATAGAGAAAAAATAGCAACGAAAAAGAGAAAAGGAATAAAGGATTAAAGAAAAAGTTAAGTATTTCGGAAAAAATGCCCACTGCAGGTAAACACCCGCAAGAGGGCGTGTGTGAAAAAACTGCGAAATCTACAGAAAGAGAAACAAAAAAAAGGGAAAAAAAGCGTACAATAGCGTGGTAAAGTTTCCACACCAGAGGAAATTGACCATTCAAAAAATGAAGAACAATAAAAACATAAGCACATAACATAATTTAATGGAAAAACATCAGTACAAAATAGATATGCCATAGTGCCACAAATATAACCGACCAAAGATTTAATCCACACAACAAAAATAACGCAATTTAATCTATCAAAGGACTAAAAGAGAGAACTTTGAAGCTTGTCCAAAATGGCCATTCTATGACTTCTCAACCTACATTTTTCTTTAAATATTTACATTTCTCTAAAAAGAAAGAAAAACAGTTCCCCAATATACCTTGATTAAATTTTGGCCACATTAAATGGTCACTAATATGATATACACGAACACGAATAAACTTTATGAGCAGATGGTTTTCATAAAGGAATAACAAGTGTGAAAAATAGCGACACGACTGGGACTCGAACCCAGGTCTCCCACTTTCCGGGATGGTATTCTAGCCACTGAACTACCGTGTCGCGTCTCTCCACACTTTTAAGGGAATGCTTTGTGAGAATTAGTATTAGTAGAATAGTATTATGGTCATGGAATTAGTAGAATAGTTATGTGTTAATGGTATTAGTAGAATACCTGCCCGGAGAGTGGGAGACCTTTTTTCGAGTCCCAATCATGTCGCTAATTTCACACTTTTCATTCCTTTTGGATCAGCCGCACGACTTCATCGTGTAAAGAAAT
Organism: Ladona fulva; assembly: GCA_000376725.2. Classification (NCBI taxonomy): domain Eukaryota; kingdom Metazoa; phylum Arthropoda; class Insecta; order Odonata; family Libellulidae; genus Ladona; species Ladona fulva. Next base: position 515,704 of record KZ312453.1, on the reverse strand, counting down.
TTCACCTTTCCTTAATTTTGTGGTTTTCATCAAGTCTAGCAAATGCTTTGATTTTATACTGCAAAATACAAAGTCTGGCATCAAGGAAAGGAAGTACGAAAAATGCCATACGCGGCCTAACACATCCTTCTAAATTTAAGCATTTGATTTAATAAGACACAAAAGTAATTCTTTCAATTAGTAACTCAATTATTTAAGATGGCGTAGAAAACAACGAGGGAGAGATCAGAAATGCTTACATTGCAAGGGCATTTAATGCAAATGCTAACATCACTACTTATATAAATACCTCATTGTGTTGTATTAATACAGTGTTGTATAAACATCAATTTCATTATTCTATTATACATCAATTCCATCCATTCTATAATTATTGAAAATCTTAGGAATCTGGTATGGTGTTAACGTCTAAGCAGATGTACAGATGCATATAGTTCATAACAATATAGAATACTAGTAGAACAATTTCACATTTTCCCGCACGCACCGCAAAGCGCTAAAATAAAGAATAATAGTAATGAAAGAACTCGCTCAAGTGAGATGAAAGAGGAAATAAAGGAACGTCCTCATTACGATTGCGAAGTAGAATACAAGCCAAGGTCAATGGAGTGAAGGTCCGTTGAGATCGCTCCAAATTCAAACTGATTTCCGCCCAACAGGTGTTCGATTTGATTGCCTCGGCCAAGAGTGTCGCAGATTCACGTCACGGTCGAAGCAGATTCCGTGGACGCATCTGTTGGAATCCAATATACGTACCATAGAGAATGTTATACATGTTGCGACCGAATGTAATAGGGGTTGAGGAGATTAGAGGGGGCCGTGCGAATGCTGGTTGGATCCTCAACCCATTTGCTACCGAAAGAGGGGATGAGACGTAGCAGGCCAGATGAGGAGTAATGCAGTATATTCCTCACCAAGCAAGAAGGCTGTGAATGTCACGTAAGTGACCTCCTCAATAACACTTCTCATAACATCCGATATGGAGCGAATTAATGTATATTTAGTATAGTATTATAGAAACAGGAAGGTGATCCCAATTACATCCAATTAAATTATTATAATTATTGATGCACACACTCAACTATTCCCTAACCAGAAAAATTCGATTAGCGGGACTCGAATCCCGGGACTTTAAGTTTAGAACGCTAGCCCGTTAACCATTCCGCCGCCACACAGTATGTACTCCAGCATTGTTTATACCTCAGGAACTTTAATATTATCACAGCCATGAAGAAGGCAGACAATAGTAAATTAACGATACGTTTTCTTCTGTCCTGTAGCAAAAGTATGAAAAGCATTCCATTCCTCAAGATGCAGCGACAGCAGGGAAAATCCCACGACCAAAGGTTTCCAAAGTCTACGACAGCGCCAACTACGAATATTTATATCCACTTTCATATAATAGTAAAGAAAAACTCTCTCGTTTAACTTGCTTTTTGAGTTCCACTTTCGCGTTTGATGTAAATAGAGAATCATTCATGTTGAAATGAAGGAATTATTGAATCGCCTAACTAAGAGAAACACTAAAAATGAAAAATATATACTAAAAATAAGTAAGCACGTTGAAAATTGATTAAACATAAATAGAAACAATAATCTTTTGGCCTAAATAAAATGGATAGGTTTAATAAAATACTGCGTACGGAAGAGATAATTGCGATACAGATAAATAATTTCCGAATCATCCGAATTAACGCAACAAATCTAATTTTCCTCCGAGTTTAAGTGTTAGTTGGTCAAAACAGTTCATCAATGTCCACCTGAGAGCAGAATGCAGATGTTTTTCAGGCCGCGGCCATAAAGACGCACTTACGCCGTAACTCTTAGCCTCCGCGGTTGCACAGAAGAGAGACGAGTTTTACTATTTCGTATGCTGAAGCCGTTTCCAGACATATCAAAAGAGCACTTACGACTACAACCGAGTTTCTTAGAAGAAAACATGCTTATGTGCATTTCTATTCATAGGACGCCATATATTCAATGATACTCTTAACTGCATAGAAGTTTAAATTCACAGAGGAAAGAAGCAGTAATAAAAACATTCAGTGGTATGCAAACGTTAAAATGGAAAATAATAATAAAAATGGGATGCAAAATAAACGAGAAGTGAAGCAAATATAAATGTATGCAGCTTTCACTTTTAGAAATTAAGTCATTTGACGGAGATGCTCAGAGGAAAAGAATAAGTGCTCATCTATCAAGTCTTCCCCTTTGGCTATGAGTCAGAATGTGGCGATTTCTCAGCTTTTCAGCCAACGTTGCAATTTTCCAAAAGTGTCGGACACACGATATTTCTTCAAAGAAAGAATATTTAGAAATGTATAGACCAACAACCACCGGGATAGTATGGGCATAAAAACTAAACAAATATACGAACAGAAACTTCGCTCTCTATGCTCACCTGTATATATATTAACATTTCCAAATTATTTCAGAGTAAGTAACTAAATTCCAGAGTATAGATGAGAATCGATCCCGGGCCTTAAGGGAGAGTTTATAACCTAATAATAAATCATACATTAACTTAGAAGAACTAATACAATTATGAAGAGTTGTACATGGTAGTAATGTAAAGGAGGATTTAAATATGAATCGGCAGATTAACAAATTGAAATTTAACATTTCCAATTTCAAGAGAAAAACCAAGTAAAAGAGAGTGAAATGAATTCTAGCGTTGAAAGAAAACAGAGAAAAAGAGAACACTTCCTGGAGGATTCAACTTCGTGATTAACAACAAACAGACGGCAGATTAATCTATGCATAGATACAAAGGAGATGTGAAAACTTAACTTATTACTTAAATCTGAGGTTAGAAAATGTAGTCGCTTACTTTATCCCTCCTCTAACTTTTACATAAAATATTATACGGAATAAAGCATGAAATATTGCAAATATTAATGCATAATTTCAAATGTATACTAAAAACTACTTCCTGCTACCGTGCCCTGATGAATAGAATATTTTTCATTATTCTTTTGGTACAGAATAGAGAAAAATGTATCTTACATTTACTTTTGTCTCATCTTTACTAATGGCTGTGATAATATGAAAGCTATTGATGCTAAATAATTGCATTGATTAAGGTCTATCCTTATTTAATGCTGTTAAGTGTATATTGTAGAGTCATTCTGTCTTAGTGAGGAAAGCAACGGCAAACTACCACACTCCTCATTATGGCTATTCGACTCAGCCGGATTCTTCTCCGGAGCTTTTCATTGCGTATGGTGGTGAGGATTCAAACCATCCATATGGCTTAAGACTGTAAGGACAAAAACTACTGTAAGGCATACATAACCTCCTCAGCGATAACGTCTTTCAATATATTTCCATCCCATATCTTTATTTATGGCAATTGAAAATGAAGAGAACCCATGCAAACATCTCAATAAGCGTTTGATATGATCTTTAAAAAAATTTGTTTTCTCAATATATTAGCTACCTCAAGTTAACAGATGGGCAGCAGCGCGTTTTAATGTCACACCAGTTCAAAAATTTTAAAACGCGATTCTCCTTCGTAATATATAACTAACTAAAAGGAGAGTGAAATTAAGCTCATAATAAAAATGGAAGAAACAGCGATAAAATTGCGTGAGCGTTGCGATTCCCAAGTGAATAAAGGAGATGAAACTTTACGACAAATAAACTTCATAAATATGAAAATCGGCCTTCGAATTCTCGGCGGAGTAGAATATTTCTCAAATTAAATCCGTAAGAGATTTTCTATCGATTACGGAGACATACGATTAGAAAAGTAAACAGGTTACAAAATACGCTTCGGCGTAAACACGAAAGCAAATTTCTGAGAAATTTGGCGAATGATTAAAGAATTTCGCGCAATACTGTCAAAAAATTGACTCCATAAATTATTGGCGAAACTTTCGCATCGCATCGAGAAAAGCTCCATAAACACCGCCTCCAAAGAGCGACGCTTTAAAGAGCGTGGGATTCTCATCAAATAGTCGAGAATATGGTTAACGCCCCCCGATGACGAACGCTCAAAAAGTCTGCTTAGCACGAGTAAATTTGCGAAATAAATTGCCATTTTTCGATGTTTCCATTAGATAAACGGTCAGTTAGGGTGCATTAGTAACCGCAAATCTGCAAAATTTTGCAATGCAACTTTTGATTTTTCTGGCGAATAAATCATTTAATGCGAAAATATTTACGTCCTTTACTAGCTTCGGTTATAAATTGGAGCCCTAGTTGTTCATCCGAGACTTAAACGTTTGCATTTATAGTATTTTTGACAAAAGAATTAAATTTTATTCTTTACAGTTGAGCATAGGAAACCTAGAAAACTGAGTTATTTACTTAGAAATTCTTCCAATATCTTATGTACATGAAATATCTACAGAATGGGCCAAAGTATACAATGAAAGTGGATTAATAAAAAAAAGCAAATACAAATGGAAAGCAAACAATAATACCGTGTTCAGAATAGGAAAGTGAAATTTTCAAAGTAAAACGGGAAAATCTATAGCCCCACACAAACGATGATAGCTCATTCATGTGATAAATATTAAAATACTTGTTACCTACGGAATACGACGGCAATCCTGTGGCGAATTTCAATGATAGAGTTGCATAATAAAGTGAAACCTTTGAATCTGAGAACGCAACTGAGATGGAAATCGATTAAAATAGAAATCACAAGAACTATGAAAACAGAGTTACTTACAACTTACATTTGACCACATCCTGAAGAAATGAAAGAGGCTTAAAAAAGAAAAGGAATCGTACGAAAAGATTTTTTACTACAAATATATGAATCTAAGAATATTTTTGCATTATATGTGTGACAGATGTTCTGCGTCGTCCACATTACGATGGCTGTATTTAGACTTCGAAAAAAATCCAGAAAACAGATATATAATAAAAATATTTGTTTCAAGAATTCATTTTTTTGTCATTACGCGAGTCATGCTGCATGTACCCCCAGCAACACTATAACAGGCGGCTTGCAGGGTACATGTATACATAGATGTAGATGAATATTGGAAAAGACACAATAAAGGCGAAGAAATTAGCTTACCCTTAATGCAAATTTCATAAGTGATTGCGTGATATCTCGCGATAGCATTTTATAACGAAAAAGCTATCCAGATAGGAATGCAAACGTTTAATTTATTAAAATCAATAAGAATCGGATAATAAAATCCAAAAACGTGGAAAAAATTGTACCGAAATAAGTAGGGCAAAACGTTTCGTCAATATATGTTTAATACGAGATTTGTTGACATCCTAACTTGGAATGAGGATTTATTCGTAAAGTGTCTGTAAAGCAGCAAGATTTAGACGTCAGTTTTCCGCTGATTTGGGACAAAGGGAGGGAATGCATAACTGCTCCTTCGATTTTCATTAGAGCAGATCTCCTTTAGTTCCTTGAAACGCCTTTCGAACGATCTTAAAGGAGCGAAGCAATCACGCCCGCCGTGATTCCCCTCACGGCAAACATCGGGACGTGACAAAAGGCTCCCTTTCCTGAGGTCAAAGTTCGACCGAAGAAAGCACCTTCACGTACACTGAATTCCATTCCAAGGGCAGTTTCGCTTTTCCTGGAATCGAACTCGGGATACCATCCACTAGAGGTGGCTTGCAGACAAGACTAACAAATTATGTGATCGACTTATCGACTGCTCTCGAGTTATCGATTGTGACCGATATATCGTTCGCTCAAGGATTACCAGTCTACGACACTTGATGTCCGAAATAATTTTAAGTCATCGATACGTCACGATTATTTTCAACTCTGCAATTTTGTTACATTGCACGAAACGTTTTTCCTGGAAACTCCCTTCATAATCCAAGGGAACACCTTATGAAGTGAAAATGTTAGCATTTATAGTCTTTCTGTTTCTGCCGCTATTGCCAGCTATTTCTTGAGTTAGGATCGACGCCTTAAGAAAGAACAGAATACACAATGAAAATAGAATAATTGGAACACGGCTGATATTAAAATAGAGGCTAAAAGCGCTCCTTAAACCGTTTGGTTGGAATGTCGAGTCAACGTTTGGAACAGTTCATGGAACCAAACAAAAAAAACTGCAAAATTCCGACGAACCTCAGGGTCTCCAAATCATTGGAGTATTGAAAGAATCTCCGGATGTCTATGACTATGTAAGTATCCTGCAATCCTCCTTCCGGCGTGTGGCAGTGGATGCATGCACCATAAGTCTATTTCCCTAATCGATTACTTTCGCGTATCGTTCGAGGAAGAAATGGTTACTTGAATCGATTCGTTCTAGCATGTATTTCCCTGATTTTTCTCGCAATATCCGAACGGCCTATGTAACATGGTAAACGTATTATATCGGCTACATCGTCTTTGAACGTGCTTTCTCTGAATTTATCTGGTAAATTAACTGATTAACTTTTAACCAATGAAACCTGATTATACTCTTTTACAGGCTGTTCTTTAAGGAATAATTGGACGACAAACTTTTCGCAAAATTTCTCAGAGAAATCAGAAACTCCACACAAAACGCTCACAGAATTTTACACCCTCCAGCTGATGTACATTTCCATAAAATTTCTAACACGATTTATTTAACCCACTCAATGCTACAGTAATTCAGCAAATGTTTCCCGGACGCCAAACTTATTTTTTTACTTCCTAGGGGACTTTCCTATTATTCAATCATTTTAAAATTATTTATCACAAATTTCAATATAAATAATAAATAAACAACAAAATTTTTTGAGCTTATAGATATACCTTGATGTCAAGGCATCCACACCTCCGCCTAGTATGGGATGCCTTGAATTCAAGGCATCAGCGCTGAGTGGGGTTAGCTAGAGATTGTTTAATTAATTTCGGAATTACAAATTCGTCAGTACCTTTGCTAAGAATTATGAATGATGCACCCAGTCTATACTTTGAGTATTTTTCCAATTTGAAACATTCCGAAAAACTTTTTTTTATGCTTTTGGTATTTTAGTGAGATCGTAGACAGCGAAGAAACCGAATATTCATCTACGGAAAAATTCTGCAAACGTCGTATAATTAGAGAAAAATGGCACACTGAAATCGATTGCTGTCTTAATCACCGTTGGGATATCCATAGAAAATTATAACGAAAATTAAAATAAAGAATGAATTCTCAATTATAGGCGATGTACTCCATTCGTTTAAAACTGTTTCTAGGATTTTTCACACATATTGCTGATGGAGATTAAACGCGCAATTTCAATAGCGTGTATAATTCTTTTCTCTCTAATTTTGCGGCAAATAGCTCGATGACTGCATTTCAAAAAAAGGCAGCATCAAATAACTGGAAGTAAAAATTTATTTAAAAATATGCAGTCGGTTAGAGCAATTGATAGCTAAAAAATGTCGATCCCTGTAATTTATAATGAAAAATCCCTGTAAATGGTTCACTTTATTAATTTTCGAATTTTGCAGTTGAAAAAAGATGCAATCGAGTCACTGAAATATAGCGGTTTCATTGATTTGACTTTATTTGATTCAGTTGTTACGCCACGGAAAATAATTTGAAATACAAAATTAAACGAGGTACTATTGGAAACCCTTCTATTATTGTGAAAATAACGGAATTCAAAGCGAAGACGAGCTTTAATGTGCAATTGGATATTTGTTTCGGGTTCTTTAGCCGCCCAAGGAGAGATCGCCGCCCTTCATTTTGTTCCCATGTCATTTTGCTTGTTTGTGCTCGAAATAAATAGAAAAACAAAGAAAATAATATCCTCTCATTGAAATAGGTAATATTTACAAAATATGATGGTCAGGACAATTCGGACCTTAGCATTCAACTATGAAATGCACCCGAGGCGGTTGCCTCGCCGCCTCAATTAACGGCACGGCCCTGATTAGTTACATTGAATGCAACCGTAATTCATATAAAATGTTTAAGCCTTACCATATTTCACTTTTTACGTTTCATATTATGAAAATGATTTGTAACAATATTGTCATACTCTTATACTTTAAATCAGTTAGTATTCAGAAATCGATAAAAAACAGACTTTGCTAACGTCGATTTCCTCCGATGGAGATCTTTGTTCGGAATATCTCAAGGGAGAATAGGACCATCGACTACAGCTATTCATCTTCATAGACAGCTTGTACAGACTACAGAATTTTAAACATCATCCATTTTCATTAACGATAAAGTGTGCTGATTCTTGGAGCCCTCAAATCTCCTCTGCTTTCCATCCAATCGTTGCATCCGAAACATGTGAAATATATTCGCCATTACCCTCCACATTTCATTCAGAAACAAAATGAACATTCTTCGCTGCCAGCAATCTCATTGATAGTAAAGTTAGGATATTTTCGGACGACACAGTAATTTACAGGAAAATAGACAGTAGAGATGATAGATTAACCCTTAGAATGACTTAGAGGCAATTAGAGCGAAATGTAGATAACTTTTCAGTAGTTAACTTCTTCGAAAGAAAATCTATCATTAAGAATTATTCGTACAGTCTCCGTGGGATACAATTATTAACAGTAGAATCAGAAGAATCCAAGTTACTTTGGAGTCACGAATAACTTGACATAGAGTACCCACATCTATAATATATGCGGAAAAGCACCTAAGAAACTCGGCTTCGTTAAGAGAAGATAGTCGGTCGGAGCGAAGGAAAAATTCTGCGATTTTGCAGAATTCTGCGAAAGGCGACACATTTTGTGAAGAACTGCCTGGATAAATCAGTGAGCGTCACTCAGATGCTTCAGGACGCAAGATGGGAATCTTTAAAGGTTATAAGATTCCAACAACGGATTGATTTACTGGATAAATTCAGCGAAAGCACGTTCAGAGATAATGTAGCCGATATAATGTGTCCATCATTTTACGTACGTACGTGTACGCCGTTCTGATTCTGCGAGAACGATCAGGGAAATAGATCGAATCGATTCAAGTAATTTTTTCCGCGATCGATACGCGAAAGTAATCGAATAGGGAAATAGAGTTATGGAGTATGCAATCCCTGGCACTCTCCGAAAGTCGGCTTGCAGGGTATTTACAAGAAATAGACAATAATTAACATATCGAACAGGACTCCAAAGTTTATATTTTTTTGGTTATGTTAAACTAGTAGTCCAGTTTATTCATAACGGTAATGAAATACATTGGGATCACAAGCAGATATTTACTCCACATCAAGTACATTATAGCAGGAATGGGTCTATACATCTTCTGATGATAGAGGACTTAGTTTTTCTTTAAGTCGACGTCTCAAAATCAGGTAATTGAGCAAATTAAAAGTCAAACAATTGTACCTGAACATAATATAAAACATTTCTATAGAATAAGAGGATACAAAATCGATCGTGTTCGATCGATTTTAACTTCTTAGTATTCCACAGCAAAAGTAGCAAATTAACAGCAATAATATATGTTCACACCACAATTGTATATTACAATATATTTCCACAATTGACCAACAACTAACAGCGAGGCCTGGGTGGGTCGACCAAGGGCCAGTCACCGAATCCCGGGGACCTAATTGACCTAATGATGATGCTACGGATTGTAACTCGGGTGGTGATGTTGCTTCTAGGTTAATTAAGGTGGTGTACGAATAAATCGTTGTTAGCTAACGCACTTGTTTATTAAGAAAAAGCCCTGGAAGTTGTTGAGATGGATGTTGTGCACCAACTTAAGATCTGAAAATGTGTGTATGATTTATTGAATCGCGAAGAAACTTATTTATACATTTGTATGTGATATACACTGATAGGCAACGTTCCAGATGGTATAGATTGAGTATTGTATCTGAATTTTATGCTTATATAATTGAAAGCAGCATTTGTCATTTGACATTTGGTTCAGAATAGAGGAAAATGTAATTGTAACTGGTCACTTTTAACTCGGTATGCTTGTGGCGGTGATACTATGGGTTCATTCTTAAGCACCTTTGGGGTACATCCATAGCATAATAACAGCTTTAGCAAAACGAAAAACTCATTAAAACACCGCATGTTGTGGATAAAACGGATTTTGTATCCACTGAAAGGAAATCTATGACTGTATATGTAATCTGAAAATTTTTACTTGGGAAGCTCGTCTCATAGATTATATTAATATGCTGAATATGCCATAATGTATGCCACAAAGTCAACTTAACAATACTCATAATAAACTTTTTACTTATAAACCGAAACTTTCCAAAGTAAAATTTCATCATCACATCATACATTAAATATTAAACAATTGCTTTAGCAGAAGTATAAACTAGGGTGGCCTAAAGCCCTTTGGCTCTGGCTAGATACTTGACTGCAATAGCCACTGCACTATGAATAACAAATCCTTAAAGGAATTATGAGTATCCCAGTATGAAAGCTACTGAGGAATGAATGATGCTGCAGAAATCCTGGTTACTCCTCTTTAAATTTCATGAGTTAGTCATAGGCTCACTGTGCTACTTTAACTTGGGCTTTTTCCACTTACAGCATTCTAGTAAAGGGATTAATAATTAGAAACAAATTCTAGAGAGAGAACCATGACCCCAGTCCTCATCTTACCCATAGCGTCATTTTATCTCCCCTCCTTTTGATAGCTGTTGGTAGAAGCCTTGGGGTTTCAACCAGCCTTTGGGCTTCACTGACCTTATCAACAGATTTGACTCTTAATCCGCATTATTAACTTTAGAGGGAAGTCTACTTCTTATTGGCCGGTATGCCTCATTCCCCCACCTGAGCTTCCATTCGCTAACGATGGTGGTTTGAGGATTCAAGAGGCCTTCGCGCCGATGACTTTACTAACCTACGAGACTGATCCGAAGCTATATCCGTGAACTTTACTTTAAAAGGGAAAAAGTCGGTTCGATGATAATCTCGCAAACTTTCACCGAGTGCAAGAGCAACGCTCGCATCTTCGCTGGGAAAAGGATTCCTCGTCAAAGAGTAGAGACAAAAAAGTCCATAAAAAATTCCCCTGTGGAGTGCCATCATCGGAATCGAACCTTTTCTCGTCCTACTCATAAATAATTAAAGCAGTCTCGCGGAGACGCGCAGGAACGGAATCAGCTGAGCCCCACCATCTCAGATCCATCGTGATAGCGAGCCATCAGCAAACCTGTTCGCAACAAATCGCTCTCACAGTGAACAACGCGTAATTACGGATGTCACGAAGCGCTTTGCGGATTCTCCTGCCGATTCGCTCATTCATTTTTCGGATCACCGCAAACCTCAATCGGTGCACTTTTCTACGCCTCGCAGGTGCTTTTCTATAGACGACGACGGCAATGACAGGAAAGGGGTAGAAATAATTTATGTTCACATATCAAATACCTCATTTTAAAAACAGACAATGATTGTAATATAATGATGTAGTATATGATAGCATTGTTTCACTTAAGCACAGAAAAGTGGCCATAATCCTTACTTACTTACAGGATTCATCGACTTTACGATATTTTAAAGTCGACGGGCATATGACATTATTAAACTATTAAAAACATAATATGTATAAAACTCACGTAGAATTGATTTAAAAGAAACCACTAACTTATAAACCAATTAACAACAGTGAAGTTTATATCTTCAAATTTAAATTACATTGACATATGAATGCGTAGAAGTAGTAGTAGAAATCTTTAAAGTGCTTCGACAGCTAAGGTCATTTCGCACGTAGGCCTCCACCGAGAATCGAACCCGGGACCGCTTTCAGCGAAGTCGATCGCGCTGCTCACTTGGCTATCCGGGATCCCCTGACATGCTTGCATTTCAGGATAACTTTTGCCGTTTGTTCAACAGGATACTCAATAGAATAAAATACTCTCCGCAGAAAATTAAGCTATCAAACTCTTAAACTCTCAAGTTCCAGCAAAAAGACACCACGAAAATTACATAGAATTATCATTAATTTGGCGCAGGACCCATTTTTAAACGTTGTTAACTAGGCTTGAAGTTAATGCACTAAGTCTAGAGGCGTGCAGTTTTGAATCCGATACTTAGGAACACATCTTGCTTTGCCATTTGCTTTCATTACGATTGTTAAAAAGATGGAATGAATTTTAAAAGAATCATCTTTTGATGCCTTTTCCAAGTAAATAATACGACAAACGACTTGCTCGAGAGATTACCCACGATATAACCACGTAAAATACGTCCCGAAAAACGGTCTACGTCACAACTGCGCAACTGACACAATAAAAAAGAAGATCGCGTTGCGCCGTTGGTTGTCCTCTGCAAGGCCAGGGCCGGCTGTTGCCTTTCGCTCAAAGGCCACTCGAATGCACTCCTCGAGATGATCTTGAGTAAGGGTCAGATCAATCAGAGGATTCTCTTTCTTGGTCGTTCTCCTCATCTGAGATGCAACATATCTCCTCTCTGCATTCGTATTATTTCCTCCACGGAAATTTGCAAAGAACTCGCTCTCCCAAGAAAAGAGCTTCCTTATGCAATCGAAAGAGAGAAAAAAGAAAGCCGACCCGCGAAATGGCTGTCATTGATCTGCGATAAGTAGAGAAATGTTACGGCGACAAAAAAATCTATCCGTGTTTTTTTGCCGTCTATCAGAACTAACAGGTGGTTTTCGTTTCCCTAGGCAACGGCTTCCAACAGAATTGGCGGATGAGTTGGATTTGAACTGCTGCTTGAGTCATTACAGCGAAAACACCGTTACGGTGCTCAACTAAACATCGCCTGTCAATAACGATATCAATTCTTAGCCAGCATGATAAAGATTAAATCCACGATGTTAAAAACGTTGTGATACTTTTTGTTCTGTGTGTATAACCGAGAAAAACAACCAGAAATCGGCAACGCCCCCACCAAATTGTATAATAACATTGACTTATAACAATTCTCTCGGCAACTTTAAAATATGTATCATAAAAACGGAATCAATTTACCTGTCTGAAACCTCTTTCTCCTATATAACAAACGCTACATTTGATGTTTTCTATTTATTCTCTTTCTTTTTCCCTTATTATTAAAATATTTCTTCATATACCTCCCTTTGTCCTTTGTCGGCAAAGAATTTATTTCCTTTTATATTTTGAATTTTTATAACTTATGCTTCATATTTTATGTCTTATGTACTGAATTAGTGTCTTTAAGATTATCTTTACTTCAACTTGTCCTATTTGTTAAGGATTTCGCTTCAAAAGCTTGCTTCAAATTACTCCTTGCTTCCTTGTCATCAATAGTTTGCTCCAATACGTAAGTATAGTAGCAACTGCAATACTGCGACATTTCCAATGGATTGACTTTTTCAATTTTTATAGTAATATATTTATCGTCTTATTTAGAGTAATGTTTCTGGTCGTCAAAAATGGTGGTAATTTAAAAATAATCGAAATAAACTGATTAAATGTAAATTATTCATACAAGGCAAGCCACCTGACGGTGATTCCACGCTTTGATTCGACGGTTAAATGAAGGCGATGGTGAAAGAGGTTTATTTTCATTCCTTATTCAGAGTTTCAAAACTTTCATTATCATTGCAATTCAAACTCTTTGGTCATTTCCGACCGGCGGGCGATTTCACATTCTTAAGAGAATTTTCCCTTCGAAATAAACCATTCCCAGTTTTAAAAACAGCTACAGCGATTCTCTTTCTAAATAACTCAACTCTTCAGCCTTTTCCATCACAATAACAATCGATCGTAAAAAAGCATTCGTCCACGTAATCACTAAAACGCACACACTATGTCTCACAAAACTAATGGGGTCGTTAAGCATTTTTCTCTCGGAATTAATTTTAATCAAACGGAAGAGAAAATCAAAAGTTAAAAAAATCACAGAAGAGATTGAAAATTTCTCCATCAAACGGTCACGTCACGTATCCAGTAGAGAACCTAAGACATGCAGCGAAAGAGCCCCGGGAGAGATCGAACTACATATACTTTCGGCAACACCGGAATTTGGTCCAACACGAAGAAAATTACACCCCTAGAGGATTGGCCCATTTGACCCATCCGTCACGGGCACGCACCAACACAAACACCAGCACGAAACACGTTCAGCATTCGCCGAAGCACTCACCTTGCGAAGAATGCCGCCGCCGCCGACGCCTGTGCTGGGGTCCCCGGGACGCCGCTGACGCTGTACGCATATTTACTCTCCGAGTAGCCGTTGTAGTCCAAGTATGCAGAATAGGCCACGGAGGACCTTCCACCTCCGCTTCCATTCACGATTCCTCCGTGGTAAGTCCCTCCGTTGTGATGGTGATGCCCCCTGTGGTGGGAATGGTGTCCGTGGTGGTACTTATACGACGCGTCCCCCGGAGGGTTCGCTTGAGGCGACCCCGCGCCCCCGTTGCCGCTCATCGCCGCTTCCTCGGCGTGCCTCTGCGAAGAGCCTCCGTGGTAATGCCCGTGATGGTGGTGGTGATGATGATAGTGGTGCGATCTTCTGTCCGTGAGAGAGCGCTGGCTTCCCGCCCTCGCTCCGTTAGCAACCGCACCGACTCCTTCTTGATCGCTTCGCCGCGACTGACTGCCGCTGGCTTGAGGGATCCCCTCGACCGTCTCCCCGCCCTCCCCACTCCGCGCACCCTGGACCGCCGGCGCCCTGGTCGACGGCAGCGCCGAGGATCGGAGGGGCGGAGGAGGCGGGTACTTGCCGTTGGCCGGGTGTCCGGCGGCTGGAGACGGCGACCTCTGGGTCATCGGATGAAGGTAGTGGTGCTTGTGGTGCGGCTGCTGCTGCTGCTGCTGCTGCTGCGGTTGAGATCTCGAGGCGCCCACCTGAAGGGAAACAATCTCTTTTGATTCGATTGATTTCTTTAGTTTTGACGATGACACCAACAGATAGCCACCTGACCTCTCGATTTGGTTTTCTGGTGGTGTTTCATATTCAAACCGAGAGGTATCTGTTGGTGTTTGGTGTTGTCGATCGCGCTTTCCGATCCCTTTTGGATTCCTGTTTGGGGCAAGAAGGGCGTAAACATTTCTGCCAACAAAACTTAATTGGCGTACCAATAATAACCACCAGATTCAACCAAATCAATGATTTGGACAACGTAAAATAAAAAACGAGTTATCACAATTCACGTAAATTCGTAAAATGCGTAAATTCACAAAAAATAAGTCTGATAAAAATTCTTTGGTCACGATTATCCGTAATATTCTAAACTTACAAATTACATTCTGTACATACAAGAAATATATGCATAAAAAGATTCACCATATCATTCAACTTCCTCAGGGAATACTGTTAAAAAGACTCTGATGTCTCAGCAAAAACAGCACTCAAGAGTTAGGCTGAGCCAATTCAGGGGTTTTTACTACTATTACCATGAAGAATTATTTCTGAAAATATGAGTAAAATTAATAATTAACATCCCATATTCGTGAAGAATTTTACTACCTTTTATTAATAATTTATTTGTATACCCTGTGAAAATGTTATCATTGCAGTACCAATTGTTGAGGGCTTTTTCTATCGACCACAGCACTTAGTTGTTTTTGGAGAAAGTCGGAAAGAGACTGATAATTTTACTGAATTAGAGAAAAGTGAACTGATGTTGATAAAACGAATAGACCAAATGATAAAATGATCGCATTACGTACTCTGACTTTCGAAAGATTCACAAATTTTGAGAACTATAGAGCAATTGAATTAATAGAAGAGATGTTCGCTAATTTTCCAAACATTGAGAATATAACAAAATAAAAGTTAAAAAAAGATAATGGAATGTCGGAAATGCAGCAAAAGGAAACGATGCCATTCATAAGATGGGGAGTATGTGAAGGGAAAGAATATGGGAGATGTGAAGAGCGAGGTGAGGTGAGAAAATACATTCAATGAAAACTACGGAAGATAACATACTCAAGATCGGAAGATAAATTCCGGATGTGTTCCATAAAAGGCGAAAATTTATGCGTTCTGATAATACCCACAACATACATTACGAAGACTGTGGGAAATCGGAATTTATTGCTGAATGTAAGAATGTGAGGCAAAAGCATTTCAGAATAAATACAGTAAGATACAGGAGATGTCTTAAGACACCGCGATTTAGGCACGAAATCCAGTGTGTGAATGATACTCCAGTTTATGACTTTCTAATTTTTAACTTGCATCAAATCCGCTCTCGAAAATGATATTTATGGGGGAAAACGAAAACAAATTACGTCCCACAGAAAATACGGGAATGTTCCATAATTGTTTCATAATAGTTTATAATTTAAATGAAAAAACGTAAACCGCATTCGATAAAATGTTCCCTATTTTAACTGAAAGTCTGATTCAGTGAAATAAAAAATTAGTTTTGCCGTTTATTCAAGCAATAATCTTGGAAGAAATAAACGAAAATTTCAGCGTAACCCACTCCACACAGTTTCTACTTTTTTCTGTACAGATCACAATTATCATAAGTCAATCTTGAGAATAAATTTCATTAATAAATCCAATTTCTAGTTTTATGAAGAAGGTATTCGTACAAAGGAAATATTCCTCTAACCATCGAGCAATGATTATAGCAATCTCAACGGTAGCTTACGTCTCCATGGCATATAACTAGAAGATCCGGGTTCAATTCCTAGATATGTCAGACTTTTCATTCTTTCTTCACTAATCACGACTTGACGAATGAGTCCTGAAATTTCGCCTTGAGATCTCCCTCGATTATACCACAAAGTGCCACTCCAAAACTTCTTCACAATCGGTTATTTTTTAGCAGAGTACCCTGAAGTGTACGTTGGGTCTGGCGGCATCTTTGTTTCCATAACACACCTTTCAAATAAGAAGAGAACCGGCCAAATATTTGAGAAATCTCTTCAGAGAAAAGCATAGTTCAAATATTTGCAAGACTGAAAAAATCCCATAACTGCGTTTCGAAAGCTTGGCAAACTCCTCTATGAAACCGATGTAATTCGAATGTAAGTGGAAATCGTGGATGCGAGGAAATTGCGCGCTCTCAAAGAAGTGCTGTATCCACCGCACTTGAGACTATTTACCTTGATAGGCACTTTCTCAACGGCCGGCCCTTTTATTTGTTGACACCGGCGCCCAGCTGTTCTCCCACCGACACAATAGAGATTCCATTAACATAAATCCCGATAGATTAGCACTTTATCTACGAATCTTCCGTCCAATATACAAACATTCTTCGCGAGTTAAGCAGTTAAAGCTCCGCATATATATGTAAGAGAGAATAAAAGAGGGATCAGCAAATTTCAATTCCACTTTAGAGGGCGTCACTACACGGAACAAAAAACACCACTTGAGAGCAATAAATACAGCAAATTTCTGCAAGAGGAAAATTCTACTTGTTAGCAGCCATATTCCCAAAGCAACGCAACCGGTCGAGCGAGTAAACTTCTACTCTTAGATATTTGCTATTATTTGAAGTACTTTGTGCATGTGATGCAATTTAACGAATTACTGAAAATATTTCATTACTACATGGAATATAATTCATAAGTTAAATAATTATATAATTAAATATAAATAAGGTTTACATTGATCATAATAAATGAAACAATAGAAATAATGCTGCATTTTTGCGAGTCATCAGTTTACCTATATAGAAAAACGCAAAAATAAAGCATCCTTGATTCGGATCGTTGTAAGAAGGGTTTACATCTCTGACATTCAATTGAGAATATTTTCTCCGAAAACACCAGCTCTTTACCTTGTTTAAGATACAATTAATGATGTAACTATGATACATAATATTATATAAAAGGAGGTAAATAAAACGATTTGAAGCTAAGAGCTCGTGACAATTTTAGCGTGGGTCAAATAAAAATTCAATTTATTCAATTCATTCCGATGAAATTTTTCTCCGACGGGAAAACGGAATGAAGGTGAAGGACATGATTTTGAATTAAGGAAAGCCTCCGTTGAGGAGAGCAAGGTCACCTCTCTCGTAAAGAAAGGACTCGTTCAGAGCGAATAACTGAGCATCGCTTTGTGCAACTTAAACTCAACAGAAATATAAAAATAATTAAGAGGGTATATTTACGACCCTTTAAAGCATCCATTTTTAAGAATAATTCTCCTGAAGAAGAACATTAAATATTGACATATTTCTTCGGTAAACATTAATGGATGGTTGCATTTTATAAATATTTCTAATTTCTTAGATGCGTCGTAAGAGTCTTATAAAGTGAAACTTGTTTAATTTATGGTATTAACGTATTTTGTGTGCCATAAATCATTTCCAATGTAACACATTTTCACTCTGACGCATTTTCCAAAGCCTATCAAGTCTTGTGCACAAGAATTACTTTGCAAGAAAAGTGATTTTAAAATGCAGAGATATTATTATTCTAATTCTAAGTTACAATCCTCAAATATGGCAGTAGTGTGTTCGAAATGGAAGATCACCAATGAGCAAATGATTTGATGGTGTTTCGATTAGCAACAGACAGTGGTTTTTCAGAACTTATAATTCATGAAAACGTCTGATTTTCCATATAGTTAAATTATAGACTTTAACATTTAATCACTATTAACTTAAAACTGGTAACTCCTTCATTTCGGTATCATATATAGTAATTAGCATTGTGATAGTATTATTTAAATTGAGTTAGAAACTTTATTTTTTCCTTATGGGCTTCTATGAGCAACTTGCCAATTTTAACTTCTATTAATTTCTGTTCTCCATTACCTTCTAACTAAGCAGCCCTGGGATCATTTTGAATAGAATTTTCTCCTTCCATTTTCAACAGTTTCTCAAGAGTCCTTGTTTTCTTCTTTTACGACCTCATAAATCGTTTCCATCTAAATCTTTCTTGAATTATAGAATCCAACTTGTCATTGAAATGTCATCCAAACACATTTGGAGATTGTTTGGTTGACATATTGTCAGTATTAACGATTGATGAATCACTAACCGTATTTTTACCTTTTCAGTTTTATTGCCTTTAATTGACGTACATCTTAAATATTTCTTGGCTTCCTGAATTCAATCATATTAATAGACCCACAATTTGCCTAGTTATTATACCTTGTTCCATTTCCATACGGTCTCAATTTTATTCTTAGCCAGGCAATTCGAAGTCATCACTTTACAATAATAGCTTAGTTTCTAATTCGTAAATGAGAATTTTTTCTTCGTGTACATGAACAAATTTCATAGGGTCTCTCAAATTGAATATATATATCATCAGCCATTTTCAATCCGAATTCGGATATAGGTCTCCCCAGGCGCTTACGAATTCTCTCTATTCTGAGCTTTTCGTTGCCATGTTACCCCTATGTGCTTGATGATGTCTCTGTTCCATCTGTATGTTGGTCTTCTTCTTGGTCTCCTTGATTGTTTGAATATTGGCACAATAAAACTAAAAATAAATAAAAATAAACCTATATAATAATACTGAATCCTTAAAAACTCATTCAAATGACATCGAAGTAAAATTATTCTTCGTGTTCCACTCCTGATAATTACGGGCATGATTAATACGTGTCATAATATAAAAATCGTTAAAGGTGCAGTTCAATAGCGATTTACGGAAACGCGAACAGTATCTTAAAAGAGAGAAAATGCACAATGACGATTCGCTACTCGGGGACCAATCAAACGAAAGACTTCCATGGCGGTTTCAGCCTTTCATCTGTTTTACGCATTACAGGCTCTTTTCTCTTTTCTCACGGCGTCGGCGACCACGCGTCTCGATAACTTTCTCATCTCACTCCAAACTCCTCTCGTCACCAGAAAATAACGCACTTCCTTTGTTTCCTGCCTTTGTCTGAGCAGCACCAATTGCTTTGAAGACGTAATCGAGGAGGCTGTCGTGTTGAATGATGCCGGGAACCAGTCCTCTGCAACGCTTCGCTGAAAGCACTTACGATCCAAAGCACACGACTTCACCCACCGAAAATAATGTCATCGTAACGAACATTTTAAGAGTAGACAGTTGGGGCAAAGGCGGATATAAACAATATTGTGGTAATTTGTTAACGAAGAGAATAATTTTTAGAATTAAAGTCTACAGAAACTTGAACATCCACCTGTAATTCGAATTCTGGCAGAGAGGCGGCTTGATTTTTTCGAGAGATTTTAAATACTTTGAGGAGGATAATTACTTCTCTTTGAATTGAACAATGAAGTAAGGGTGTATTTTCGGTGTACAAGTGAAAATGACAATAAATAGAAATGTGCTGACCAGAGATTAATGCAGAAACGCGATGAGTTAGTCAAAACATAGAGGACATCCATGAAAAAGCGGGTAAAATGTAGTGAATGCAATACTAAAGGAATCAGTCAAATTAAGAAACGGGAATTTATGAAAAAATTATGAACTTGTCAGGAGCGAGGGAAGTACGTCAGGACAGTAAAAATGTACGATTAATACAACGGCTTTCTTACAGAAATTTGTTAGAGTTATATATGCACTTGTGCATAATGGTGGGCTTACAAAGAGATTACAGCTGATGTTTTCAGAAAGAATAACAATAAAAATCAGAAAAAATTTCCTAGATAATATCTTAAATTAAGCAAACTACCTTCATACAGTAAAATAATATAAACCATAATCAATCTAATTTTAAAGATTATGTAAAAAGGTTGATTTTTGTAGATTTTAGAAAATATTTTGACTTTTAGATTCTGATTGAGAGATAATAGATTACTGAAGAGGTTACTTCAAATAGAGGAGGTAGGGAACATGTTTTCGAATGAATAAAACGGCGCATCAGTGTAACCTAATGTCGAATTAAAACAAACTATATTAGGAATTTTTTTAATGATACACTACAACCGAATAACTAGCACAAAGCAAATGAGTATGAATTAAATTGATGCACTCATTTCACAGGCTAAGTTGCTATTTTCAGCGAGATAGCATATATTTGGAGATTACTGTTCGCACTACCAATGGCAAGAATAACTGCGAGTTATGGCGTATTTATGTCTCCCTTCTGACAGATGAGATATATTGCACTTTCATGAGGTTATTCCAGAGATATTTAAAACAGAATTTTGAGCGCTCGGCCTCCAACTCATCTAAAAACAAAGAGAGAAATATTAGAAAAGGGAGAGAAAATTAAAAGAGCGGAAAATTCCCGAGAGAGACAAAGAAATTGAAGTAAAGCACCCAAAATATGCGTCAAAGAGATGTCATGGAATGGTTTTCGGCGTCCCAGTTGAAGCTCCGTTCCATTTCCCCTTCAACCCCTCCCCTCCACCCCCTAATGGAACACTTCAAAGGGATGCGAGAATTTCCTTCACTCTTCTTCACAATCGCCAAACTACTTTTGCCTACCATCAATTGGCAAGAACGCATATTAATAACTCTACCTCGAAGCCAATCTTAAGCAAGACATTTTCAGGTCCAACACTTGTAGCAGTAAACGGGAGTGTTGCTCACTTGAACGAAACATATCTCGCGATATTTGGAGGAACATCATAATCTTATATTAAAAAATGCTCAGTTGAATGACGTTTAGTTTGGCGATTATGTGGCGATTGCTTTGAGTTAAAAGTTATGATTTGTTCCTCTCGTAAAAATGGAATGAGGTGTTTGTCTCGGCTCTTCAATCAGATATAAATAAAATTTTAATAATAAATCTGAATGAATGCGGCTCCGGGATAGCCAAGTGGGCAACGCGTTCGACTCGTATGAAAGCTGTCCCGGGTTCTATTCCCGGTCGGAGCCTATGTGCGAAATGACCTAAGCTGTCGAAGCACTTTTAACAATACTACTACTGAATGAATGTTAAATGTTTTTCGTAGTCAATGTCGCTATGAAATGGAAAGGTGGTTCAACGAGTTATGCTACATCACGTTAATGCTGAAAGAACGGCACACTTTTATTGAAATTTTATCAAAACAAGCATGAAGACACTTTTGATGACATGAAACTATGAAAATATTTAAGCGATATTTAAATGAGGTAATAACCAGAAGCAGAGAATCAATAATATGTAAAAACTAAAGTGGAGAAGAACTGAAAATTAAGAAGCAAGCATGATCACGGTATTCACAGGGGATTGAACCCGGAAAAACATCATCAAAGGCTGACAAGCTAAAATAGGGTTATAAATGAATGGACGAAAATAAAAATTCTTGGGGCTGGATTCGCATTTAACGATGGGCGACTTAGAAACGAAGAAACTATAGTAATTAAACTCTACGAAAGGTATCTAAGGTATAGGGATATACTCGCTAGAAATGATTATTGATCTTTCAAGTTATATGGAATGTGAATGTGATTAAGGAAGAAGAAATAAAATTAGCCGAAAAAGAGGGAAAAGGGAGTGATTTGGTCGGGAAAGCAAAAATGGAAGAATACGTGTTAGGGAGAGAAACAGAAGAATAAAGATGGCGTAGTTGATGAAATGAAATGATGTACTCTGAAGATGTCAGCTCGAGGCAGAGAATGGCAGAACAAAAGGATTCTGCTCAATAGGAGAAGTTATACGAGAATTAATTACTAAACTCTTCCTCATTGGTGGATTTATATAGAGGCAAGAAGAGTTGAATCGAAGTTTTGGGGAAATATCGTCGCTAAAATATTTAAAATTCGTTCCCTTGTAGAATGCACTCGCATTTAAAAGTCTTCTGAATAGGGAAAGGGTCATGAAAAATGTCTGACAGGACCGGGACTCGAACCCAAATTTTCCTCTTTCTTGAATATTCGCTGATTCTTTCCTGAAAATATGGAATATTTCAAATTCTAAATGGGAGATTTTGTAGACAGGAAGTCTTTCAAACGTCGTAAATGTTCTGGCAAGCTAGCTCCATGATAGAGAAATCCTCTAGAAAGCCGATAACCCGGATTCGAGTCCCGATACTGTTAGACTCTTCTTCTGCCCATTTCTCCTCGGGAATATCCTCGGCCACAGGAATTTTCGTTCAAAACCATCATTATCCATTTCCTTGAGTCTTCTGAATACATTTTGTAGAAGAGTAGAGGCATTTGGCATTCATTTTTATTCTTTAAAGAGTGAGCTGAAGGAAAATAGAAATGAAACATGTTTGTAGCATCATGCAGTCGCCTCCTCCATCGAAGTTGGCAACTAATTACTCTTTCTAATAAAAAGCAACTGCATTTGTCGACCGAGTGACGATTACTCCTCTGCAAATTATGGGAACTGCCTTTGCGTTATTCAGAGAAATGACAGATGTCTGTTTCACTTAACATTAGATGAAACTTTTGAAATTGGAAACCTCCATCATTCCATACTAAAAATAAACAACTTCGATGTTCATGATGAATTAGCTGACCTAAAAGAAGAACTTCTTCGATATAAAGCCATTTTCGTCCAGAAAGTCGTCAACCAGAGCTAAATGGGTCGTCAATCCATCAACCAATAGATACCGATTACCTTGGAGAGGGGTTTAGGATTATCAGGCTAGATGAGACGTTTGGTAATTTGCACTTGCTTTCTCTTGCTTGAGCCATAATGCTACCGAAAAATATTAATGCGTTCGATTGTCAGTGGTCAAATATATCTCTGGCACCCTCTACAAGGGTTGAGGTCATTTGGGAAACACAGCTTTATAATCTTAATGCATAGCGTTCTGTGGGAATATGGATAATAATTAGAAATGACCAACTAATTTCGTTCTTTCACTTATAACTAAAGAACACCGCATTGAATCTGATCAGTTTAACTGGTGAATGAGAATAAGCATAAAAATAAATACTAAGCCTATTGGATAGAGCAGCTCATGTATAGATACAGCTATTCCTGGAGTAGACCGGACGATACCCCTGGAATGATAAAGAGTGAAGCAATCATATGCCACAGGTACTTTCGCCTCAATTTTCCGGGGGAATTTCTTTTATTTATTCCCGTACCTATGCGGCACATTTATATTAATTAAGACAGCAAATCTAAGGAGATATGAGCGTGTAAGCAGAACGGAAACTAATTCTTCCGCAGGTCAAAGATCAAGAAGTAATAATTCACGGAGGCAATGACACAGCTATGGTCTCTTAGAGGCACATACTTAGGACAACACACACGCACTCACAAGACATGCGCTTTTAAACGATGATTTATCGGCCAACTCCGCAAGTCCCTGCACCTGACCACAACTGACCTCTTTCGAGAATAACTTGCGTAAAAACGACTTGAATCGCTTAGTAGAACTACGGGACCCGTGGATGCAGTGTCCCGAATACGCCTCCGGCAGCTGCTGAATCTTGGAGAGACTAATGAAAAGAACGGTTATATTTATGTGTATCATAAGGAAACTCATCATATACCTATAACGAGAAAACAGGAATTTTCACATACAGAGTGAGAGTAGTATCGGAAAGATGCCTTACAACATAATCTGTTCTTATTAGGAGGCATCCCTCCAAACCAGAAAAACAGAGAATAGGCTGGGGCCATACGGGAAACCGGGACAGTCCCGGTCAAAGCGGAACGTATCATAGGCATAATTAAGTGAAAAATCACGCAAATAGTATTGTCGCCGAGATGACCAACTCATGACTTCTTTCTTTTCATTTTGGTAATTTCAATACGCCAAAAAAGATTTAAGCCTTAAAAACACTAGTTTAGTGTTTTTTGGCTCATTCTACGTTGCGTATATAAATTATATAATTTCTTTTTAATGCGAAAGGGGCTTTCAAATTATTTGCGAAACAAACTTTCACTCTTTCCGGGACAGGAATTGCAGTTGCGATGAAAAGTAGCGAAAATCTCACTCGCATGATACGTAAGTGTAGCTGTTCATACGCGACAGCGTCTCTGCGGAATTTTAGAATTATCACGAAAAGCATTGATATTTCTTAACTGAATCGATCTAGACTACATGACAATACCTGAATGGAAATTGAAGATTTTGGAATAACTGCAATCTATTGCTTCCTTTACAAGGTCAGTTGCAGAAAGAGCCAAATATAATGGATCGAATTAAGATATAATTTTCATAAAGTTAATTAGTCATTGGAATGCTTTTGGAGTTAAATTATGTAAATCAAACAGAAGATAGTGGATATTTCACGATGACGTGCCTGATAGTTTTAATTGGTTCAATTTCTTGTAATTATTGCTTCCAATATAATATCCTAATAATTATCACTGACTTATCTGAATACGATTAAACAAGCGACTTGCGGGAATACTTACTTAAAGGGTGGAAAAGCCCGTTTCTTAGAAAGTCAACTTTTGATCGCATTATGTCGTATATAATACCCTTAGGCAGGACTTGAGAGAGGTGTCTCGTACATTGAAATTGTCCGACATCAAAATGCTACGTATAAAACATATTTATCCTATGTGAAATAAAAGATAATACTTTTGAGTTTATCGCCTGATATAATAAAATACCAAAAAAATATATCAGAACCTCTGAATTCAGTTCAAGAAGCGAAGAGGCCGCAGTGAAAGCGGAAAAAGTTGCTGGTTTTCTATGCCTTACAAATAATGCATTTGATTGGCTTCTTTATGACCTCCGTGACGAGAAATTTCTTCGATTTCTTACAAAGATGTCACAAATATGCGGGAAACAGAATTCACACCGCTTTAATCTGAGGAATGCCATTGATCCACCTTTTCCTAAACTTCCGTGTATTTTATCGAACGAGGTCGGAATAAACAAATATGCAACGCAAGAGCGCAAGTATTTTTATTCCCGTATCTTTATTCATCCGCTTCTCTTATTCCTGCGAATGCACGTCTCTGCACATCTCTCTAACCTTGGTCTCTTCAGATGCAGCGATGGACACGGTGGGATTTGAATGCAGATTAAAGAGGCGGTGGGATTTGCATTCGGATCAGCAGCAACACGAAGAGCGGCGAAAGGAAGGCGACGGAGAGGCACCCATTGGACGACGATCACCAATCGAACCACTTTCAGAAAGCAACACTCATCGCCCCCAAGTGGAAAGCTTCCTCTCCATTTCTATCTTTGCCCCGGTCTTTCTTCACCGGTTGTAACGGAATTGAAGAATTATTTGAAGAATCTTTAAGAATTTAGAGAAGGTGCAAAACGATTTCACGATAATGTAATGTATATATATACTATTGCAATAATGACGTATATAATTGTATAGGATATAAGTTATTGTAGTTGACGGAGAATTGTGTTTCTGTGTACTGTATTCCGTATTAGTATATGAAAGGATTTTGAGGAAACACTTGACTTATTTGTAAATATTTACGCTTTCTGTATTGCTGTAGTGTGACGTGTAAATTATAGTTGTTTAAATTGTAAGTTGATAAGGGAAGTTTGTAAAATAATGAATCTGGACTGGATTACTTATGTTAAATTTATTTGTATTTATATCTGTAGAATCTTTATATACTGATTAAGTCGTTGAATGTAGTATTACATAACGTCGACACCTGACGTAGCGTCTACCTGCGGCAAAATTGTATATTAAATAAATAATTGTTCATTTGTTAAGCAATTAAGTTTCTCAACAAATAAATGTGACGTTCAATTGTTTCCCGAAAAGAGCTCATTATTGTTTACAAAACTGCAAGTTTACTAGGAATTGTTGGGAGGAAGAAAACTCTATAATAAATACTTGCGACAAGCTGTACTATTTAGAATGTAGAGTTCAAAGCGCTTCGACAGCTGAGGTCATGTCCCACGAATCGTTGCCCTCTTGGCTAACCAAAAGCCCCTATTTAGAAATGCTTGGTTTCTTTTCAGTTTTAAACTATCCCATAAGTGGTGAGAGCTTGATTCCAGGAACTATTTTTAACACGCAATAGGTACATTTTTTCTTAATTGAGAGGATTTAATTGCAGAAATGAAGAATTTATCAGAAACGTGCCACAGCATACCGAGTGATCAGAAAATATTGGAAGACAAAACGAAAACTTTTCCCTTGATAAGCCCTTAGCGATTACCGAATGAAGAAGCAATCTACATCTAAATCAATACCCTACAAGCCGCCTTTCGGCGTGTGGCAGGAGTGAAATGGAATAGCCTATTCTAACAAACAGCACAAATGCTGGCAGCAAATAATAAAAGCTTAGCGACGAGGAAGAGGAAAAAATTGATAAAAGGAAGAGGAAATGTAAGTGGAAAGACAGGATAGGTTTCCTTAGGAAATTTGGAAAGAATGGTAGGAGAAAAGGGAGAGGCTTTATGTACATACAACGATAGACAGGCGATAAAAAGGACTAGACTTATGCATTCTGAGCGAATAAAATGAGTGGGAGGCATCGGATTGTCAGTCGCCCTCGGGGGCGGAGGGGCTGGTCCCGCTTTCCAATCCTAGTCACAGCATAGACATTTCTATTGTTATTTCAACTGCTATATTTTGGTGTAAAATTCGCCCACATAGATATGTGATTATTATATTGTAGTAAATAATTATGAAAAAACAGGGTAAGTGGAGAAAATATCTCACATAAATACAGGGGTCAATTGAAGCCACCAGAGGCCCTAGGCACATAGATCAGCTTGAGGCCCCATCTGGGAATAGAAATTCGAATTTTTCATAAAATACGCACATAAACATCCCAAAGTAACCTCAGTTGCTTCACTACTGGAAGAATAGCTAAACAAGTTTTGAATTACGGTAAATAGTATTCCTATAATTTACAATGGAATGGTTGGAATTTACAATCTAGTGTATCCTACAGACATATTTTGTAGATTAATTCTTGAAGCAAAAGACCAGAATTTTACTGAGAATTGCGCCTAATTATAACTGCGCCCTTGCATATATACGTGTACCCTTCAGAATGCTTATGCTCATGCACTTATGCTCACTAAGTTGTTTCCCAATAAAGTATCAAGATTTACCAGATAATTTTCTAAAAGTTGGTTGCCATCATCAAATCATTATCATCTTTCATAATCAAAGTATAAAATGATCAATTACTTAAGAAAGCCAGTATCCTTAATGTCGACTCCAGGTCTCTGACTGAGAGATCTCTAGCTTTGCCTCGTCAGGTAACAGGGTAAGGTTTGGCAACTGGAAAACTTTAAAATACATCGACAAATAGGATATTTCTTTTCATCACTGAAAGCAATAGAGAAGAAATTGTCCTTCTGAAAATTATATGGGAGAGTCCTTTCTAACAATTTATGCCAAATTCCATGAGATAAGAACGAAGTTGAAAAAGTATGGGGTGGGAAGTAGGGAGTGAAAGGGAGAGAAAACCGTGGGAGAAACACAACTGAACAGAAAAGAGAAATGATACATGTTAATTAATGCAGAAAAGGGCCGAACGAAAGTTCAGCGATAAGAATGATTAAAGAAGGAAAGATGAAAATGACTTCATTAAGAATAGAAACCCCAATTAGCATTCGGCACTTAAAGAAAGGTTTTGGGAATACTTTCCTATAAATCGGATTACGTGATTCTTAAGAACTCGAATTTGGCCTCGCATTACAATTCCGTCTCTCAATTAACCCGTCTTGTTTATTCCCTCTCAAAATTGCTTCTCAGAAAACGTTGGGGAAAATAATAAGAGTTTTTGATTGTCGGCGAAGGCAAAAAAATGTTTAAAATCAAAGGAAACGGCACCAAAAAGTGATATAATTAAAGCATTCGGGGAAAGGGAACCTTTTATTTTTTCCCTTCCATTGTTTTGAGAATTACTACTGTTCCAGGGCTCCCGGATAGTCAAGTTGCCAACGCGTTCGACTTCGACGAAAGCGGCCCTGAGTTCGATTCCCCGTGGGGACCTACGTGCGAAATGACAACAGCTGTCGAAGCGTATAAAATACTACTACTGTGGCAAATTTTAATTTCATTATTTTCCTCTTCATTGCATTGTATACAAATGTTCCATTTTTGAGGTTATCTATATCCCCGTTTTCTTCGTCTGTTATTTTATATGAAGGCTAATTTCTGTGATTACATAACATCACAGGAACTATTTCATCTTTCAGCATTTTATACTTTTTTGTTTTTAAGACAAGTGTTTAGTTTAAGGCGTATTATTTTTAAGATACTTCTGACTGTGGACTGAACTTTAGATCGGACACCACAGTCACATTTTCTCCCAGTTAAATTCTTTGTCTTTTATCGTATTATAAAGAGATCTTGAATCACAAACAACTGAACATCTACATAAGTACCCTGCAAGCCGCCTTTCGGCGTGTGGCAGGGGGTGCAAGCACCATGACTCTACTTTACCAATCAATTGCTTTCGCGTATCGTTTGCGGAAAGAAAATGAATTTTTGAAACGACTTGTTCTAGCATCTATTTCTCGGATTTTTCTCGCAGTATCAGAACGGCCTATATAACATGGGGGGCGCATTATGTCAGCTACATAATCTGCAAACGTGCTTTCTCTAAATTTATTAAGTAGATTTATCCTTTGTTTACGCCTTCTATCTTCTAATGATTCCCATCCCGCGTCCTGAAGCATTTGCATAACACTCACTGACTTGTAGCAATTCTTTACAAAACGTATCGCCTTCCGCTGTACTTTTTCTAATTCTCGAATACAACATTTTTCTGCAGGATCCCATACACTACACGCATATTCCAGGTGAGGCCTGACCAACGCAACGTAACATCGCTCACGGACTTTTTCTTCGCTCCTACCGACAATTCTCTTCACGAATCCAAGTTTCTTAAGCGCTCGACCACATAGATTACGGATGTGGGTACCCCAGGTTAAGTTATTGGTGAGGGTTACTCCAAGGTATTTCACCATTTCTACTGTTGATAAAGTTTTCCCTCTGAGACTGTATGTATAATCATTGTTATTATTTTTCCTTTGGAAGAAGTATATTACTGAACATTTATCTATACTGAGCTCTAGTTGCCAATCATCACACCATTTCATAATTTTATCTAAGTCACACGAGGGTTAATCTATCCTCTGAGCTTCCTATTTCCCTGTAAATTACCGTGTCGTCTGCAAATATCCTAACTTTACTATTAATTTTATTGTTAAGGTCGCTGATGTACACTAAAAACAGTAACGGTCAGATTACACTTCCTTGTGGAACGCCCGAGGTCACTTTAACCGACTTGAAACTTACACCATCTAGTACTACTCGTTGTTCTCTGTCGGAGAGAAAGTCCTTAATCCAGTTAATTACTTCTCCATTGATACCCGCAACTTGTAATTTGTATAATAAGTTATTATGTGGAACCTTATCAAACTGAGCTGTTGACAAAATAAGCAAATGAATTTTCGAAATATAATTCTCACGGGTATTTCTAAAGGTATGAAAGTGAAACATCTGCGTATAAAGCACTAGAGAAAATGTTCAAAGTCGATTGGATGAGTGAAAGATGAAGGGATTTGACATAAAATAGAGCGGGAGAAAGTGGGTGTGAAACGAAAGACGAGAGAAAAAGAGAAAACATGGATTTTACGAAAGGAGTTGTAGGGATTTCCACCCTCAAATTTCGAGCCAACACCTTCGTATAATACTGCACAAATGAGTAAGTCGGTTAATGAAGGCCACCACGGCCGCGTTTACACTTTTTCTTTCTCGTTTTTTCCTCTCTCACGCATTTTTTCGCACGGCGCTCGAAATCTTTCCCCTTCCATTCATTTTTTCCTTTTATTGCGGCTATCCCTCTTCGCATCTGCGGGAAATAAAACGGAACGACAGGAGCCGCGGCGTTTTATTTTTATAATGAGCGTGAATATAGTGTTCTCAATTAGTCATGCCCGGTCGCCCTCTGCAGTTTTCCCGAAGGCCCGCGAGGCGGCAGCACCATCGTAGGTCTCCACGTACCGCGACCGCGGAGGATAAATTTTTTCGCTCTTTTGGGAAGAAAGGGAGGGAAGGCGTGCTGTTAGCGCGTGAATGCGTGCTCGGGATGAGAAGGACCCGCAGTGAAATATAGAAATGTAATTTCTCCCCTTTCGGAGTTTTAAAGAGATTCGAAAAGGGGGAACCAAAAATCTTGAATTGGTGG
Source organism: Ladona fulva (assembly GCA_000376725.2). NCBI lineage: Eukaryota > Metazoa > Arthropoda > Insecta > Odonata > Libellulidae > Ladona > Ladona fulva. The sequence goes on along the minus strand of KZ312453.1, from coordinate 485,025 downwards.
GAGAATATGACAGGTCGTGGGCGAAACATGGTGGAAATAACAATGTCAATCCACCGCTGCACGTTATATTGCTTTAAAACATGGCGTATTTGTACTGTTCCTCTCCGTAGATTCGAATCAATGAGGAAATAGTGAGATTATATAGATAGAAATGACAGCGGAATTTTCAAACCGTTCGTGAAGAATGTAATCAGAAGAATGCGAAATACTCTTACGTTCTAAAAATACTTCAGGTTGAATAGAAAAACACAATTCAACGCGCACATTTTCTTTATTTGATATACTTTCATTTTACATCAGTCAGCTTTCGGTGCAGAAATTAGGAATTAATTTTCTTCCAATGACACAGTTAATACAAACTTTGATTTAAGTCATCTCTCAAATATAAAGAATAAGGAAAAATAACATTTTCACCTTCACCACAGTATTTTATTCCTCGACGATGGTTTCGACCCTTTAGGTCATGATCAGGTGTCGAGTAAAGGGTGGGCACCATGGTCGTCCAATAAAATACTGTGGTGAAGGTGTAAATATTCTTTTTTCCTATTCTTTATAATGGAGGCTTACCACAAACTCGAGGCCGAATTAGTATATTCTATTATCTTTCTGGAGAAACTCTTTGTTGAAACAAACAAACATTGATAGGTGGATATAAATTACGAGTTAACACAAAGTGCTTTAGGGGATCCTAATCAAATATTTAAGAGACAATAATCTTACGTATAATTACACAAAGGTAACTTAAATATGTACTATAATATCACGAATCTCAACATTTTGACTTTGAAATGATTTTGAAACTTCCAGAGGATATAAATGAAGGCGACAGTATTTGATAAGTTTTCCTTAAGACAAGAACGCAAAGAGTTGCATCGACAACGTATTTTGGGTCGATGGGCTTAGGTTATCTCAGTACAGCTCCCTAATTTCATATCTACAATCAAAATAACAAATGAGTGGATTCTCTCGGAGCGAGAGTCAAACAGAAAGAAAAAGAAAGAAAGAGGAATCAATTCGAGAAATACACAAATAAGTGTCAAGATACGCAAATATACGCCAAAAAATGCTACCTAAGACTCTCAGTGTGCGAAACTAGTCTTTCTAAGTAAAGGTAAATGCCGGATCTAACGGAATATCTGCTTGACATTCATAATACTAATAAAACGCGGAAGACTTTGAGAGGCATGACAAAAGGAGCACATAAATACAGGAAAACGAAAGCGCAAACATCTCGAAAATGCTTGAAAATCGTATAAAACCGGTAAAAGTTGCATCCTTAGGAGTATGTGTTTTAATTGTCAAATGCGTAGCTATGACCTTTAGTTATTATACCTCTGAAATGAGAATGCCATATTCACTTTATGCCTAAAACACGATGATTTTCGTGATCAACCGAAAACCAGTATCTGCATTATATATCTTAGCCCATTATTTAGAGAACGCATTTAATAACGTTTCCTACACTTTTCCTATAAATTTGCCACGCGAAGAAAACTGCAGACAGAGAGAAGTTCAAGAATGATAAATGCTCGGAACATACAATTGTGCCCTCTCTTTTTAAACTGCCGACGCGAATAAACTGGCGCACATCCAGCGTTTGTTGTTTTCTTGATGAGAATCGGTGGAGTCGATTAAACGTCGTGAACTCACTCTCGGACAGTTACGGACGGCACACTTGATCAGCTTATTTTCGTTAAACATGACTAATACCCCAACAGATAACATTAATGAAAGGCAGTGGAGGAAATTGTGAGGCAGCTAAAGATCGACGTGTAGAGCTAATTTAATCTGTTACCAAGCAACAAATTCCAGCAAATGACATTCTCACAACATTCTAGTGATGAGGATTCAAATTTATTTATATGTTTTATTTATTACTTGTGATGACTAAAGACCTATGCCCGTTGGTAGTAATATTCATTGAAGGGGCAATATTAAAGATAAATATTCCTCCTGGTAATCACCCCTGTCGAAAAAAAACCCCAAAAGCCTCCCGAAGGCGAAGTAGGTCATACTATGTAATGGAGTGAATAATATGATGTTATTATTAAATATTGGCATAGTTACAATTATGAATTACAGTTTCAATATTATGCATAGTAATATAATAAGAGTTATATAAATTACTATATCATTATCATTGTACTTCACACATTAGATACAGCATCACATTTTTCTCAGTTTACAAAATCATTTTCGTTTAATTCATAAAAATACTGCAGGAGGGGAAAAAAGGTTCGAAAACTTCAGGTTAATTGTTCCATTCCGTTATTCCCCTATTCAGAAATGAATATTTATAAAAATATGCCCTTTGCATAAATTGGGAACGTTTATACTTATGGTTCTTTTTCCGTAGATAATCTGGGTCTTTAATTCTACTTTTCAATTATTTCATGGAAAGCATTGCTGGGGCAGTTTTATATACGTATATTCCATAGCCTCTTTTTTTCGTCTTGTTTCTAATTTTTCCCAACATAACTCTTTTATATTAGATTATAGTATAGTAGTATATATATAGAAGTTGTTTTCTGTACATTTTACAGTGTATCCTTCGTTATCGTTTTTCTTTCCAAATGACGGACCAGAATCTAATAAATAATCCATGTAAGACCCCAACAATTTATTATCCGCATTAGTTGTGCAAAAATATTCACTTGACTGAGCTATTTACACTTTATACTTTATTTCGTATGTGATTCTGTTGATAGATATTTAAAGGATGAGACTTGATGAAATTAACACACAACATCCAGAATGCTATAGTAGTTTGTTCGTAATTATAAGCATATTTACATAAAAAACTTACTTATTTCAAACGCCAATTTTTCGGTCAGGTTTGCTGAAAATTCATCTTTACCTTAATTATGCATCCGTCAATCTTAAAAACAAATCACAAATGTACCTATATGTATAATTTATTCGTTATCACACGTTAAAAAGGAACACATAAGGTTTCTTTCATAGCAATCGACGTATTTCAAATACAACACTTGCATTTTTCTCTATACGTGACAAAATACTGAAGAACATTTTTCGTAACGATAGCTGGTTTGATTTACGATGCGCCCTTCCAAGAAATCGAGCGGTGATGTAACAGTCATTATTTAGTTAGTTTTCCACTAACAACCGTAGCAATTTTCCGACCCATTAATCCCACCAATTCAACAGGTCCACACACATTAATGACAGATTTACTCAGTGTTAGTTTTCTAGCCTTGCGCACTTATAATTCATGAATAACACAAAATATGTAAATTCTTCCAGAGGACCCATTACAACATTATCCACTGAAACCAATAACCCCTAATAACCCTTTTCGAAAACCCATAATTTTCCTCAAAACCTTTCTTCAGATTAACAAAATTACCGCCTCAAATTCTTCGCCGTCTCCCCATCCGCTCAAAAAAATGAGAAAAGAGAACTTCAAGATGGGTTCATAACGGAGAGGGTAGACTATTTTTTGCTTCGAGAGCAAGGTATATGAGGAACCCGTGAGAGACAGAAAAAAAGAGGAAAATAGAGCGGGGAGAGGTTACGCAGGAGGGGTCTGTATCTAATTAGTGAGCTGCCGCTACATCCACTTCAGCCTCTCCGGTTGGCACCTCATTTCCTTATCTCTAAAGAAGAAAATGTAAATGGAGTACCGCAAGACTCCTTCTTGGGGCCGGGTTATTCCGATCTCGCGAATCTCCCGCCAGATTAAGATCGCTCTATGGAACCGATCGACGTCCATCTACGGCTGAGGTGCGTATTAGTTAATCTCTTTCAGCCTCCGCTCTTGTTTGCGAGGAAGCGTAGATTGGTCGTAGGATAAGCGGAAAAGAGGCGCCCTAGGCAAGATGGCTCTCCCCCTCGGTTGACCCTCTGACCAGACACCCTCTGACCCGCAATTAGCGCGGCAACAGCCTGGGGTCCGGACACACCTCTGGAGAGGGTGGAGGTATCGGACGGAAGATAGCACCTTTTAAAGATGGATTCCGCTTTTTCTTCGCCTTATCTCCGCTCTTTATTAGGCCATTCATCGCACTGACCTACGGCGGTCATTCAGACGCTCGGAGAGGACAGCCAACTAATCGCCACGTCTTCATCGGCTTCTCTTAATTACGGGCGAACAAAACGGCCGTAAAATAGCGCGGAAATTACCCGTTTTCGCTTCTCTGAGAATATGGTATTAGTGAGCGGCCCACAGTAAGACGTTTACTTAAGCTCTTTGCTCGCCCTTTGCTATGAGATTTTATCAAAAAAGAGCCGTTGTGTGATGCAATCCAATGTCTACTTTTGATTTTCCCTTCCCCATTGACACAGTGGATGCATCCAGAAAAAGAAATAATGCATCATTTAAAAATCTACGAGATGAATGACACAATAGTTAGCCCTGATGTTACATCGCAAATGTCATTAATAAGCTTAAAATGCATCCAACAGTAAAACCAAACAAAGTGACCACCTTCCTTATAGTCACCACCTGCTTAACGTGAGCAATTTTCATCGGTTTGAATTTTAATTACCAAAATTTTTGTTTCGCGTTAATTTGAAAAGGAAAAAAATGGTTTAATCTGAACATTTGCTGATGATTTCTTACTATGTTTATAAAGGAAGGAAAATCAAATTAAGTAACATTACACGGAATTATAGAAACATATAAGAAATGGAAACTCCTTAGTGGTAACTAATCTATCAAACTGTCTTTTATATTGTCATTACTCCCTGTTTCCGGAATATACATTGAAAAATAACAGCGAACGATTCATAGAAATTAATGGATTTTAACGTTTTTTTTACCTTGGGGCAATTATAGTGAATAAAAAAAATGTGTGAATATTGTTTGCATTAAGACTTAAGGCAAAGCCCCACTTTAAGTAATTCTCAAATTTACTATTTGAAGACTTTCTCTCTTGAAATTCTCTCTTTTTCTCTTTGGACTCTTTGTCCACGACAGAACGGCTTCGAATATCGATTTCAGTTTCAATTTCAAATACACCTCACAGTACACAACACGTGCTTACAACATACAAATACAACAATCAAAGAGGAGAAATAATTTAGATTTTTGCACGGTTTTGAAATTCAAAATTCACTCTCGAAAAGGTCCGGATAATACGCTCGGGGTTTTCTAAAGAGTGAACGAGGGTAGAGACGCGAGGTCCAATCCGATCCGAAAATTGTGCGGACGTTTCCAAGGGGCGAATCGTCCCTTCGGCACCTCGTTCACCTCCGCTTCTCTCTTCAAAGATTCCCTACAAAAGCATATATGATATAGTAAACAGCTTTCGTCGCTATCCAAAACGAAACGTAGAGGCTGTTTTATTCACGACTCTTTTTGTTTTTCGAAGAATGATCTGCTCTGAGGTCCAGAGCTCTGGTCTACTACATTCCATATTTGCTTGCTTTATACCAAGAGTTCGCAACCTTTATGCTTCCCGTGCCCTTCTTGTCTTCGATATAAATCACAAATCGATAAATTTAAAATTTAGCCTCTTTCAAACACCAACGAGAAGTAGGAGAGAGGTTTTACTGAAACAACAACTTTTGGAATATGTTTATCAGAATGATACCTTGATTTGCCTACTATTCACTATACCCTTTCGACCAACCTTTCGTATTACCTGCAAGACATACCATTACTTCAGGTTTGGAAACCCCTTCTATGTGTCACGGGTGCACAAAATATTTGGCTTTCGAGCCATATTATGCTTCTTTGTGTCGAAGGACGCCAAAACTAGAATAGAAAAATGTCCAAACAAAAGAAATGACGTTTTTAAAACCTACGAAACATACTGATATACATTTTAAGCAAAAGAAAATGATTTCCGTTACTTGAAAGAAAGAGGAAAAAGGGCATTGACAAAAAACTCAAAACAAACAAACAAACAACAAAATAATAACGTCGGAAACGTTTCCAAAGCAGAAGACATTGAACACTGAAATACACAAAACAAATTATATGGAGGATAAAAATATGCAATGGAAATGTGTGTTATAAAAAGATATTCATCGAAAGGATCGTTAATTGCGTTCAGAAAAATTTTCAGCAATGACAAAAATGCCAAGGTCAATAACTGAGTAAAATACCTCCACAACAGCCAAATATGAATAAATTTATTTATTTTATTATTAAAATTATGAATAATGTGTCTCTTAATACGTCTTTACTCCCACCTCATCCGTTCTTTAACTCGCCTCGAATACTGTCCTTTGTCATAGCTCTTTTGTCCTCTTTTCGCAATTTGTCTTTGTTTTTCAGTCGAGTGCTTTACTTATATAATATACTTAAGCTTAATTCAGTCGAATTGAAAGTAAAACGCATGAGCTTATTAAGGTCGACATAATCTTTATAAGCGCAGCTGTATATTTGTCATCTTCCGGATTGGATATTAATCCCTTACTGACTTAGCTGCCCATAGCTTTGGAGTTTGAGTGGGGCTTCCTAGGAAAGATGAAGAGTGAGGTAATTTCCTCTTGGCTTTCATGTTCAACCAGAATACTCAGCTAACGAGGAATTCTCGTTACAGCAAGCAAGTTACAAGTGCAAACTTGTATGAGTAATAATTGATACCATTCGATAAAAGTTACAAGATAAATTCCTTTACCATTCTTAACTCAGTAGCTTTCATTACATATTAAATATGATGTAAGAGGCAATTTCCTTCACTCCTAACCAAGTAACAAATGACTAATTACTTTCATCGAGATATGGAGACAAGACAAACAGACGGACAGATATATCACAATATTGTTAACGTATCGGGGTAAGGAAAAGCGAATATCGACCATTGGGTTAAAAACTCTACCGAAACAATCTCATAAAATGCAGATTTTTGAAGGCACCGAAAGAAAATAGAATTGTATCAATGAGTAGATTTCGGCAAAGATGTGCATCATCGTTAAACTCATCTCATCCAAAATGTAAATGATAAAATGCGATACACACGTTTCGCGTGCGTCAAACAGTGCGCAAACACGTCGAATAACCCCACCTCCTTAATCCTCGAGCATTATCATATCATAAATAAAAAATCCGGGGGTGTTGTCTCGGCGGATCATCGTCTTGGCCGCACTTCGCAATGCGACCACTTTGGCGCTGCAGTCGTGCATGCAAAAGCCGACGCCATTAATCATTCCACGACCCCATAACCCCGCCTCAACATTGCAGATTTACTTCCCATTACGAAGCCACTTTTCCTTCCATCTTTCTCCTTCGCAGCTTTTCTTATTAAGGGAATAATGTCCAAGTGCCCAGCCGTAGGAAATCAGGTTCTGGTTAAAAATTATACGTAGAAAATATCTCTTGTCGCGTCATGACAAAGTTATGGAAGCGTTTCCGCGAAGTATATGCAAAACACACTCGCATCTGTGATGCATTAAATTTAATTTGATAGAAAATTGGAAGAAGGAGTTATCATATTTACTTTAAATAGCTTTTTAATTACATATTCGTTTATATGCATGTGCTTAAAGGCGTTAGAGATCTGCGTTGCTAGCCGGTGTGGTAGAATAATACTGGTTGACATATCTAACCTTGGTCTAATTAATACGTTCAGAAATGTTCAGTAAAAGAAAATCTCATCGTGACATATTGAAGTTTTTATTTCGGAATTAGTAAGACAGACATAGCTGACCATTAAATTAAAGGCGGAAGTTTTTAAATCGGAAAGCAGCGAAGGCTAAACGAAAAATTACCTTTGCGGGTTGAACAATTAGATTTCAATGTTTTGCGTAAGTGAACGTCTGAATTCAGTCTATCCATGGATTTCAGTGTCTGATTCTCGTTGTTTTTAGTGACAATAACATTATTGTTTAGACTCATTACTCTCTTCTTAAATCCTACTCTTTGCCATTAAAGATTTAAAAAAAAAGAGATTTAAATGGTTCTAATCGATTCGATCCAGTTTTATTCTGTGAATATTCAATAATGTACTCTTTCTGAAAGGTTTTCATTGCGTGTAACTTTTAGTTGTATCATTACAACTAAATTATAGTGTAAGATTTTCGATAATGAAAATGAGAATGGGTTTATTTTTTTAAATATAAACGTTCATTTGACAGTTGTTTACCAACGTTAATCAGCATTAATGAATACAAAAACCTTTAGATATAATTAGATTGCGAACAGAAAATCTGACGGAATATGTATATGGTTCAACATCAAGAATTCTGATTTTCGGTTCGGGTTCGGTTTTCACTGAGGGGAGAAAACGCTTTTTCTGTTTCTGTTTCCGGTTCTTTTTCAGTTCGATGCCCGCATTTGTAGAAATGATTATGTTTGGCCGTTAACCTGCACAAGTAATTCACAATTACCGTTAAAGTTCTGCTGAAATCTTCGGACGCGTGACGGCGCACGCCGATGCTCAATTGTCCAGAGTGCTAAACGAATGAGCGATTGGATGTGACGTCATACTGACTCGCGAGAAAAATCGGCGAATAAACGTCAGTTTCTCATCGGAGGGCGATTGCGAAAAGCAATTTGTATAATATGCAACAGCGCTCCAAAATGCTAAACGATTCCGATGAAAGACTCTCGCAAATTCGATTTCGAACGAAAGATAAATTCTTCTTTTGGCTTCGAATTAATGGCGTCCGTTTGGCCTTGTCGACTGCAAACGTGAGGCTATTTTTTCTCAATTCTAACCATCGAAAAGAAATGGTCTCCAATCCTCGCAAACTAATATGATTTTAGGTATTAAATTTTTCTGCGTGCGATCAGCCATCTGAGCTCCACTGAAATGATTAATGTGCGAATATGAACTGGACTGTTCACGAGAGAATGGATGGACCAATGTGTAGCTGGGATGGCTCACCAATGGAGAACCTGCAACCTGATGTAATAGGTGATAATCGATACTCAGGAAAAGATAATATAAAATTTCGCTCTTTATTTTTTCGTTGTAAATTGTCGTACAGATATCTTTTGGAATTCAAGAAAACGAAAATATATCATCTTCATTATATCAGTTAAAATACAGTCTTTCGACGACTAATAACATTTTTTCATTACAAATTCAAGATATTTTATGATAACATACGCTACCTTAAGACCAATATGTTTCATTTACCTACTTTTACCTCCATAACTATCACCGCTTTCATTCTATTAAATTAATCTTTCATCTTGAGTCACTCCATTTATTTTAAAATTCACTATTATTTTCCGGAAATAGTATCCATTGGAACACGACGATGTTCACTTTTAATATTTCGAATAAAACATCAATTCAAAGCAATTAGGTTAAGCATTAATAGAACTTCCATCAAAGACAAACCGTGCATTTTAGGGTTATATGTGACGTTTTATTATTATTAAATTTTAATAGATCCTTTCAAAGTTCACGGAGTTGTACTTCTGTATTTCTGTAAAACGCCTTACCAGTGTCTGATTGATGATGAGAAGTGATACTTCTTGCACATATTGTTGTGAGAGAGTAGAAAGACTTGTTAGGTAAACCTCATTTACGATTACGTGTTGCAATGTGAAGCAACTGGAAAAACTGATTTACAGTTCCATTTCACCAAACGGTGTGCAATAGGTTTTTCACCCTAATTTATGGATGTACGCAAGATTATCTTGATTTCCGTCTTAGCTCGGCTATCGCCCCCTTTACTTCTGATGCACATTTGAAATTATGGGGTTTTGAAAAAATTAAATCATTAAGAGTTATCTAATCAATCCTGAAATGAACGGATTTTAAGATTTTTGAAGTATTCTGAAGATTCGTTTCAGATATTTGAATACGCTAAAGAATTCTCATCGGTAATTAACGGATCAGCTATTTCCTGGAGTAAAAATGGAAAGTTCTCACGAAAAAGTCCTTAAAATGCATTAAACCGGCCGCATTCTATTGATCACTTCACGTGTTTCCTTCCCACGAAGTTTGCGAGTAACGGGGTTAATTACAAATTGACGGACGAAAAAAAGACGATCGCCGACCGTCGGAGTTTGAAAAAGTGGCCACCCTTAAGCATCCCCTTTCGTAATGCAACGAGGGAAAAGCGCGTCAGAAATCGGAGTGATTTACATATTTCCTCCGTTTTTGAACTCTCGAGCAGAGTTTAGGAATTTTGAAAAAAAGGGAAGGAATTGGAGGGTGAGAAAATGGAAGTGAAAGAGGGAGGAGAGAGATGGAGTGGATTGGGGAAATGTCGTATGAGAGGGAAGAGGGGGTGGGCAAAGCGATGCGGAATAGAGCGATTTAAAGAGGGAGAGGGGATTTCGGGGAAGAATGGGATCGAGGAATGGGATATGAGGTGAGGATTACGAAGCATCAAGTAGGGGATGAAAAATCGAGAATATTGGTAGGAAAGTTTGGCCAGAAATTATGGGTGGTAATATAAATGCAGAGGCATGAAGGTCGAGGGAGGAAAGTAACGCAGAAGAAAATGGTATCGAAAAAGAAAATGTTAGCGATTTAAAAAACGGCTAGATTGAAAGACAAGGTCTATTTTAGCGACATCATGCGTAGAAACATTTAATATTCATCTTCGACTTCTACACCGCTATTGTTAATTATCTGCACTTGAAAAAATCATACAGAATTTTACTTTATCACCAATATGAGGCTCGAACATTACTAATTTTTACCCAATCTCTCAAGGCAGTTCCAACCACCATACCTTAACGAGTGAGATATTTTTGTCTTTTCGTACAAAATAGGGAAAGCGATGCTTTCGTATAGATAAATGGCTTACATAAAACGAAAGCTATTGGGGTGTAAATATTACTATGTACTAATACATTCAATTTGGTCACTCTACATTGAATACTATAGAAAAAGTTAGCCAGTCCATCAACCTCACTCCTCATCTTGCTTGGTAGCCTCATACCGTCTCTTGGACTTCCGGTAGGGAATGGTGGAGTTGGGGTACAAACCACTCTTGGAGAAGAATACGTTCCAGACGGCTCATGAACCGGGCCAGAGAAAAGTTAGGATTTCTTAGAATTAAACATTAGATTCGTATCCTAAATAGCCTCTGCGTAGAGCGTACAACTATGCAAGCTACAGACGTATCCGAATAACTAAAGTGCGTCCTTTTTGAGGAAGAAGTTAGTCCACTTCTGGAAGAGCGATAATGTCTCTAAGGCTTCAGCTAACTCGCCTAGGAGAGTGGTTTAGGCGGATGGGGGCGCTGAATTGAGTGGGCATAAAACGGAGGGAATGTAAGAGGACAGCGAGTGAGAAATGGTACGAGGGCGAAGAAGGGTGCTGTTTATGGAGAGGGAGTGTCAGGGTGGCGGAGGGGGAGATTGGGGTAAGTAACGCACCATAGAGCTTAAATGCATCGAGGATCGGAAGATTTATTCCTCGTCCGCCCCTTTGGATTGGCGCGGGCCACAGGACGCGTTCTTTCAGATCGGATCAGCGACCCGAGCGCGGTGCTGCATCTTTGGCGCCCTCGACTGTGAAAACAGCGGAAGAACCGCGCAATTAAGCGAAAAAGCGCTTCCCCGTGGTCCATCGCGATGAAACATGTTGGTCCGTCAATGGGATGCGATTCGCTGGAGATACTTCCGCCGTCGAATCACATGAACGGAAGGGAAACCAACTGGCAGTTTGTGGTGCGGTCGTCGATTCATTACACATGGAAGCCTTCGAAAAGCGCACTGGACACACAAAATGGTGCAAATGCTCAAAGTTAAGGAAATGGTAAGAGAGAGAGGTGGTATGAATCAGCGAGTAAAAAATTACAGCGAGAAAGTTGAACGGAAGAAGACGAATTATATAATTTTTACTAAGAAGTCACTAGTAAACCTGGACAAGAACCTGTACTGGGTAGTTTATAGGTACAGGTCATACGAGTATATGAGTACTCATTTAATATTTTAGAATTTTCCTCTGCGTAATTTCTACACTCTGCCCTAAGCAATCGCTACAGACCCTTTGCTGTTAGAGAGTCACTTAAATATAAACTTTGGAACCATAATAGATAGGTGAAAACATACACTTTGCATTGACTTATTATCGAAACCCTTCCTTTTCCCGAGGCATATGATATTCTAAACAGCCCGACGTTGAAGACATCCTCGAATCATCGGCTTTCGTCCTCAAATCATCATTCAATTATTTTGGGATAGAGTTACTTCTATACAAGGTTTTGCTGTTTGATCTATTTTGTATCTGTTATCTTAATTTAGCAATCCATGCATTTAAATTACTTTTTTCTATTATGGGATCAACAACCAAAAAACGCTACAGCCATAAGTGATGCACATGGATCTACTTTTCGGCAGATCCATGTGCCTTAATATCCCATATACAATGGCATTTCCTTCATTTCTTGGTAAATTACCATACACTTTAGTTCATCTTTTGCCTTTGATGTACTTGTAAATTCATCAGTACTACACCAATCTGCCTGATAACAGCAACACATCATTATTCCATGGAGAGTTAGACGTTTTATTATGTATTTATACATAAACGTTATTATGTAAGCAAGTTGCAATTTGGCCAGGTGACAACGTTATAGGTTACAGATGAATAGTCTGTATTTCAGGTTTTCCTAATTATATTAACTTTCGGAATATGGATTACGCCGACGAGTGCTGTATCAGATGATCTGGATTTTGACATTTTGCGGAATTTGCTAGAATGCGAATGTGATAGCTCTAAATTTAACGCATTTTCCGATATTCACCGATATATCTTGCCGTCAGCAAAGCGAATGTATTGACGGATACCGAAAGAAAGGCTATACTCAAGCTTGAAGTAAATAAAGCGGAGAATTCCGATTCGGAACGAAATGCAACATTTTTGAAAATGGATATTTATGAGTCTACGAGAAAGTACCTAATGGAAGGTCTACCAAAATCGTAGATAACACGGATTTAGGAAAGAGCTTTGCAAGAAATTTCAATAGAAGCCCACATCGAAATAATGAGGTGTACATTTAGAGGGTCATTAAGAAGCTCATTAATGGAGATTTTGGAAAATTGCATAATCCTTCAATGAAAGAGAGGCAAATGAAAATTAACTGTGACATGAACTCCCAAACATGTTCTGAGAGCAGAGGGAATACTTCCATATGGGAATGTTCCATAGCAAAGCATTCATCTAGCAGCTGGAGAGTTCAAGTCCATATATCTCGTGAGATCACTTCCGCTTGACTTGTAGTAAAAAGCTAATAACCGCATATAGTACTTCCGCTTAGGTCGTAAAATAAAGTAAAATTCGAGTATCAAAGTTTCACTCGAAATCTCTGCATCTTGATTCGTTTATTTACCTTTTGTCATCGGTTAAGACAGTTACCAAGTTAAATGGAATAGATATTCATTTCAAATATTTCAGAAAATGGATTTTTATCAGCATAAATATCGCATTTTGAAGAATTTTACTTACATCTCAAATGAAATATTTAACTTAACGGACTAAAATGACTTCTCTTGTGTATAAACCGACTAGATTTCACTCAAATGTTTCATTTAAGGCCAACTTACTCAAAAGAATGAGCGGCACTGCTTCGCACAATTACGTCGATAATTACCAAAGAGAATGAACTAATTACAGCAAAATGCTTAGAACTTGACCAGATACTAGTATTGTGACAGATTTAACTGGGGGATGATTTATTTTAACTTGGACATAATTTTTTACTGATGGATGATGAATGGAATTGATGGAGAGATAGTATGGAGAGAGAATTAAATTCAAGGAATCGTTGGTGGTTTTTGGTCAGCGACAGAAAGCAATGGACATCGAATGTTTCCAAAATTGCCTAAAAAAAAGAAGTTTTGGCCCCCATTATTGTACGGTGGTGAAAGTTGATTGTGCCACGAAAACCGCATGTTGCGTTATGTTGACATGGATTATATGAGTACATGTACTGGTATGTGAAATAGAGGAGAGAGAGTCAGTAAGAAGTGGGACGAGAAAAATTGAGGATTGCTTGGTCCGTATGAAAGGGTACCTGATTATGTATAAAGCAAGAAAGGAAGGGGAATAAGGTCTCCCGGATAGCCAAGTGGACAAGGTTCGACTTCGAAGAAAGCTGTTCCGGGTTCGATTCCCGGTGGTGGCCTGCGTGCGAAGTGAGCTCAGCTGTCGAAGTACTTTTAGCAATACTACCACAACTAGGAAGGGGAATCGGTATGTTAATACCGTCTGTGTTCTAATCAAGAGGAAGACCAAGATATAGCAGTTGGAACTTGGTTAAGGAGATCCTTAAGAGATGAGCATTAAGAATTGAAGGAGGTTCATGAAAATATTAATGGTTGTATCAGAAGAAGAGGGAGGTAAGGAGGGCTACTGAAGATAGAATAAAGCGTTTTACTTCTTTATAAGATAAGTATGTATTATCAAAATCATGCTTTGACAGAAAATTCGAGCATTAGCATTAGTATTGTTAGTCTTCTTATGCTATTTCAAACATATGGGCACCAAATGGAACCTTCGAAACCGGGACCGCTTTCACAAATAGCGAACGCGCAACCCATTTGGCTCTCCGGAAGCGAATTTCAGTATGGTGATCAGAAACTATCATTATGGAATAGGAAGTCTGCAATGAGAGCTACGAATTCTGAATTCTTGGAAATTTGCAGTGGGTCAGTGAGATTAGTTTACGTAAGGCATAAAAAATTCAAGAAAGCTATTTCACCCGTACACTTGTAAAACATTCCAACACAAAGATCAACTTTCTATGGCTCGGCTAATACTGCCAGGTGTACGGGAATCGGGAATTTGATCCGGAGTTCGGCCTAAGGCAAGACCGGAAATTATACTTCTACGCAACATTAGTTGGCTGATTTCGCCTTTCCGAACATACATTTAGCCATAATATTGTAAAGATATTCTGCCATATATCTCTATCCCAATCTTACGTAAATAAATCTTCAACGGTTGTGTCCGGAAATCAGGTCGGAAATTCTGCAATTTGTTTGAAAAATCCAGAAGAAGTTGTCTTCCCAACTCTCAAAAAAGTCCCTTCTGGTGGAACAGTAACGAATATTCTTGATGAAGAAAAACGATGTGAAAAATATTATATATTTAATTTTGAAATACAACGATCTTCATCGTATTATGAAAATAAAATTCTGATAAGTGATTCAAATTCAACGAAGATTACCACCGACACACATCGTTAATCTTACATCTAATTTCAAAGAAGGAAAATTATACTCGAATTTTCAAGAGAAATCGCTCGCCGGGGTGCGAAACATCTGTTTCCACGTCTGGAAGTGACCGTGATACTTCGTTTTTATACATTTCCCCGCTTTTTCCTTTCATTCTCGCAATGGCAATCATTCCATAACGAAACGATGGTCGACTTCCTTATAAAGCTCCTTTTACGCAACTAAGTGTTGTTGCGGGCGAAAGTGGTCCAATTAAAATCACGGAGCGAAAGCGTTTTCTTTATCGGAGTAAAATTGATCGATCGCTATCAGAGATCTCCGATCCAACGCCCTATTTTCTACCACAATCTCCGTTTTTATCGTTAATTTGAAAGAGCGCCACTCCACTTGTGAAAGTTTATCCGCTCCAGAGATGAGATTTCCTACTCAAAGGGCAAATGCGTTTTCCTAATTTCCAATTGAATGAGGCTTTTGTAAGACGGCACGGAGAGGGCAGCTGGACGAACAGGAGGGTTTTGAGAGGAGAATCCGAAATTGAATTTTATTTGTGGAAAACTCCTGAGATTGAATGAAATTCTTACGAAATCTGAAACGCTTACATCTCCAGGTAACAAATGCATTAACTCGAATTCTGCCCTTTTGTTGTTTCATATACCGTGTATACTCAGGTTCACCCTACAAATGCACAAGCCGCCTTTCGGTGTGTAGCAGAGGGTGCATGTGCCATGAATATACTTATATAATAATATATACTTCCCTAATTGATTACTTTCGCGTATCGTTAGTGGAAATAAATTATTTTTTAAACGACTTGATCTAACAATCATTCCTATCTTTACATAGAAATTTCGAAGAATATGGAAAAAGGACACTCAGCTGATGATGACCTACAAAGTCGAAACCATGCTCAGGGAATAAAATATTGTAGTAAAGGTGTAAGTGTTCTTTTTCCTTATTCTTTATAATGGAGAAATACCCAAATTCGAGGCCAAATTATGAGATTGTAAAAAAAAATCGACTAAAGAAACGTCTAGAGATAAAAAGAGAGAGAGAAAAAGATCTGTTTTACAATTTATATAAAGTGACTTATTGCCCAAAAAATTGTCGGGATGAAATAAAAAGACTTCATGACAAGCTTTTACTGAACCATAAAAATAAAAGCAATTCACGAACATGGTTTTTTAGCGAAGCTATATCCAGATCATGTGGAGTTTCGTACGAAACCATGATCGTAATTTGTATTTATTTTGTTCTTTCAATAAAAGCTAATGCAAAGGAGCCGTTGTATGTTAATGAATATCACGAAATGTAACTAGAGTCTGTTAACTCGGCATGAAATATTCGGATTGAAATGAAGCAAAAGGACTGGAGGTCGGCAGTTTCACATCAAAACCGTTGATGATACTGCAGCAACGCATAAAAGTAATAGAATGTATGTAGATGAAACTAATATTTCGCACGAGATCGTTCCTAATACTTATTCCACCAACAGAAATTACAATCTGAGAAACTACATTTTGATGTCCATTACAAATGAATTGCATTCACGTCGTTACCATTAAAGGAACAGCACGTTGAAAAACATTCGAGGTACTATATCTTTCATTCGAAGCAAACCCTAAACGCTCACGTAAAATAAATGCAGTAGAGGAGGGATATTTGTGACCATATGTTCAGCAGTGCGGAAAGGAGAGCATTCTACCGCTTTGGCACTTGAGCAAAGGAAGGCTCAAAATCGTGACAAAATGGTCGCTCGTTTGCGATGCTCAGTGGAGCGCTCCGAATCTCTCGTGATTTGAGAGTGTCCAATTAGCAGGGCACCCTTCGGCGACTCATTAGCTCCTCAAATTGGAATCGGAGCAAGTAAATGGGCCTATAAGTTACCATCACATGGGGATGAATTGGCCGGATTATGAAACGAGATGCCGTAAAACAACGGATCGCATGGAACAAAGGGAAGGGTTCATGGACCTCAAAATGCAAGAGCTTTAATTAATTTCGGGAGCGACGGTGTTCAGAATATTCGAATAGTTTGACGAGACATCGCAAAGAAGCATCGCGAATGTTATACGATACAGTCTACTTTGCTGTCTTCTTTGTCAGCTGGTCTTTCCCGAAGAAACGTCACACAGTGGGCTAGCATAAAAAAAAGCTGGTCAAATACACTAAAATAGTGTTTTTCGAAAAGTGCATGTCTTCGATTTTTCCAAAAATCTTCTACTTTGAGCTGATGGTGAGCTGAGGAAAAACAATTCATGCTATAAATTTGTTTTTTATCCTTTACTAGTAAACGCCCCCGTCAAGCATGACGGAACTTAATTTAGTTTAAAAATATTTCTATTATCGTATATATTTGGTCCTCCTAAGCCAGAAATATTCCGTCGTACGATCATAAGAACGCAATATATTTCTTACCAATATTTATAATATTTATTCTACTGTTTTCAAGTCATGAGAACCTACTTTACGTAAATTTTTTGTAAAAATTATAAGAACTGATTATCCCCGTGCACTTATATGGGATAATTCATGAAATCAACATTCAAAAATGGCCTTAGTCGTCAAAGGTAGAGGATGTTTATTTCTTTTTACTTTTTCTTGTATTTTATCAATGTTCTCTCAATTTCTAACATATATGAATGTTTCACGACTACAGTAAGCATATACGATCATTTTCCTTTCATGTAGCACTTATCTCAATTTCGTTGGATCATTGTTTCTAATTTAATTTTATAAAAGAAACAACCTCTGCATGTAACGGAAACCTACTTTCCGTACACTTCTTATGGGAAAGTAAACTAACTGATTATCCCTGTCAATTTATATGGGAAACTCATGTAATCAATGTACAACAATTGCCTTGTTCGTCAAAGGGATTGGTTGTTTATTTCCAAAAAAAAATTACGAATCTTTCATGTATTTTATCAAAGTTCTCTCAATTTCGAATTTATATGAATGATTCATGACTAAAATAAAATTCTATGATTATTTTCCTTTCTTGTGACACTTGTCTCAATTTCGTAGGACCATTGTTTCTAATTTAATTCTGTAAAAGGGACAACCTCTGCAAGTCATGAAAACGTAATTTACGTATATCTCTTATGGAAACATATTATGGGCTCCTAGGTTCGAACCCGGGCCTATACGGAGATGAGAATTGTTTTCCGGGAGGTTTCAGCATCGTAGAAACACAATGCAGCTTGTTTCAGATGTCTAAGTCAAGCCGTTTCTGAGATAAATAGAGGGACGGACAGACATTTGGATATTTGCGTACTTTATATTACAATATGGCAGATCCTTACTTTAGACCAAATTTTCACATAAAGCGAGGAAAATGGTAGAAATAGACATCAATAAACGCGAGATAACTTATACCATGGTACTCTCTGAAGCTTTTCAAACGGGAATCTGGAAAAAATCTCGCAACGATGCGCGACACCGTTAATAAAAATTTGACATCTCTGCAATGACTTTTCGACATCTCTGCAAGGGACAAATCTGCGCGGCGGACCACCGCGCTCCGTTGCGCTCTCAGTTTTGAGAAGAATTGCGGAACAACTCGCTCCTCAACGGTATGTTTGCGGGATAAAATATATAAATTAACTTTCGCTTAACTTTTTATGGAAAAATAAGACATTTTCATCAAATCACTTTAAACCAAGTATAGATCTAACAACAACTTACTTCAGTGAGAATACATATTCGATCGGGGAAATGTCGGCGACTCACTCGTACAAGAGAGAGTAAATAAAAGATAAGAATAAAACACGAAATTCTTAGTGTTTAATAGACGGAATGAAACGCAATTCTCATAAATCTTAGGAATGCCCATCTGGTGATACGAAAATGTTCGGTATTTTTCATTACCTGCGTGTGAAGTCATCAGTCCGAAGTCTGGTTTGATCCTCAACCTCAACGGAATAAGACGAGTTGAGGAATGAGGTCTACCCTTGCCTTCTACTCTGAGCTGGAATTCTACAAATTGAAACTTTCAAGTAATTGAAGTGCAATCGAATAACACTTTTAATAGAAGTCAATAAGGAGAGAGGAATGACCCAATCCAGCATCACTCACACCACAGTTGCTATCATATCATTACAACCATGAGCAAATCTTAAGCAGAAGTAAATGAAAAATAACGCAAAAACGTAACTAACGGAAAGAAAACATAAATTTAATAATTCTCGGATTTATTCTCCTAATATTGTTTCCACTTTTGCATTGTATTTCAATGGATTTCAATATTTCTGGAAATTTAATTTGTGTTTTATTTTATACTAGACGGAGACAGCTATGTTCATAAAACTATGTAAACATTGCTATACGTTTGGCTGTATTGTATCAATAAATATTAATCAATGCATGATTATAATAAATAATGTTCATAGTTATTAAGATATGCCTTAGAATAAGTAATTGAGAAATAGGTGGGCGGTAGGTAAATTACACTGTTAACAAGAGAATATATGTGGCGGTAAGTAAAATTAATTGGTGAACAATTACTTCCGAGGCAACATCGAATAACTCAAAATACAGCCGAGGTATCGATAATGAACGTAACATCTATCTAGCATCATTGGAACGCCGCTTCGGCCGCGCATGAAATAATCAGGCCGCACTTGATGTTGCATAATTGTATAGTTAAGTATAAGAGTAGTACGCAGGAGAACGAATTTATCCATACGCTAAACCTTAGTGTAGTATTTTCCAATTTATTTTATTTTAATGAAATAAACTGTGATGGAAAACTAAATTATTTAAGTGAGTTGATTCATTTCAGGAAGTAAAGAAAAGANTGAATGAACATGCTTGGTACAAAAATTCTCGAGAAAATAGTGCGGAATTTCACGAATTATATCAAATTAAAGAAAGAAGAGTGTCCTCAACAAGATGAATTCATGTATTTTTGAGTATTCCGCAAAAATTTCCCCGATTTTCACTTTTTTTAGTCTCCTCCAATTCTATTTTCTCGTCGTTTGGCGCTGAGAGTGGAAATGAAAAGAAACTCTCGTGGAATAAGAATTCGTTATTTAGATTGGCTTTTCAAGACGAAACTGAGGAAGCTTTCACTATTTCAGAGAATTTTTAAATTCCAGATAATATTCAGAGACATAATTCAGTAAAAAGAAACCTAAAACGACCTTAAGTTAATAGGAATATTTTGAAAGGACTCAGGCATACAAAATGAAGGTATTAAAATCAAATAAAAGTTAAATTAATTCAAATGATGATTTTATATTGTACTTAGCCCTTGTTCCACTGAGTGCGAGTACCCTTGCATACAATTTCGCCGCTCCTTTTTCAATAAAATCTCCGTCAATGATTTGAATACATGCCGAGAAACTTAGTTCGTGTCACTGCATTTTGAAACATAATTACAAGAATAATATTTAGAGACGGTTTTATATGAAGCAAATTTATCTCATAAGAACCGAACATTCGAAAACATACCTTACAGAAACCAAAACAAAATATTTTCATTCGATGTTAAATGTCAAGCTGGAAATAAATGACGTTTTTATATACGTATTACATATGTTAATCCTTTAAGTCAATGTTTAGTAAAAAAGCTGTATATATTTTACGTTTTACTACAGAATATCTTCATATCGATTTCTTTCTTGCACTGTGAAATCAATTGAGTGTCACCAACTGGTGCTATAATGTGTGGTATGTATGACACATTTTATAAATACAATAGATTAACTTTCATATTCTGAGATGTTCCTTGTCTATTAAAATCGAATCATAAAATTCCTCTGTCGCTGTTTTAATCAAAAAGACTCAATTTTCATAAATCACGACATCGAACTTTAAGAATTACCGCTCCGATTTCTGTAGCAAACGACCACCATTTAAAATCTTCCAAAATGTTTTTTTTCCGAAAAAAGGGAATTTTCAAAAAAAACGCAACGAAATGAAATTTGGGAAAAATTCCCAAAAGAAAAAAATGATAATAATGTAAATTCAGTTATTAAAGAATCTTTGCCAATTAGCATTATATACAGATTAGAGAGTGGTATGTACTTTCGTATGATTTTCGCATGACACTTATTTAGAATGCAAACCGGAAATCACAGTTCAGTACGGTTTCTGGTTTGGGATCGAATTCAATTTTCATTCTTTCGTTCGGATTTTATCCAACAACCGGTTCCTTGAATTTAGATTTTCCATTTAGTCCTAGTTCCCTGATTTAAAACTGTGACTTTGTGACACTTTCTCCTCACAAACCCGCGAAAAAAGTCAGAAATTCTGGGAATGAATGACTCCTGGATTAATTAAACTATTCGCGATGCAGTTGGAACGGAAAGATGGAAATCGCGAGGAGGAGTTTGCTCTGTGAAGCGTGCGTCAGATGATAAAGGAATGACTGGAAATTCAGAAAAAAAACAAAAGCGAATCGAAAGGAAATTAACGTGAAGACGCGTTACGCGAAAAATAATTCCTCCTCTCGAAATGGCGCTCCTCTTTTGTTTTCTCGACAGAGAATGGCGATAATGCAGAGAGAGAGATTTTTTCGGAGTCTCCTCCTCGAGACTACGAGTCTTCATTTGTCGCCAGAAGATGTCTCGAGTGAAGCGAAGAGGGGATGAGCAAAAGGTTTCGCACCGCAAAAGGGATAAGTGAGGCGGATTTTGAGAGGGTTAACGAAGGAACTCTGCAACTGATGTGAGTTATTTTTAGGGAAGATGCATCTCTTGAATTAAATCAGGACGAATAACGCGAGAAGATGAAAGCGATGGAGATGGGTCGAAACGGTTTTCCCGAAGCAACGTATTCCTGGATAACTTTCAAAGATGTGAGAGCAGAAAGCAATGGTTAAATAAAGTAATGCGAGCATACTTTATTTAATCACAGATAATCATTTATTCCACTCCTTTTCTTTATGATTTACCTCATTTACAAACATTTGTTAACCCTCTTCGGGTTCCCTGTGCCAACATATCTGAATTCTTGTCACCGGCGGAGCGGTTATCGTGATAGCTTTCCAACTCATCGGTCCCACGTTCGAATTCGGGTAGTTGATTTTCACAAATTATTTTTTGAGTTCGTAAATGATGATAATTATTTAAATGCATAATATTAGGATAATCTTTCTGTTTCCATTGAAGAAATTATTATTGATGCTTTCAATGTATACCCACCAACTGTCACCTCTATCTTTTTCTCACTTCTTTCACTTTTCCTCTGTATTTATGTTTTATTATGAGTGATAATAATATACATAATAAATACCCTTACCTAAGAATAAAATGGAGTTCAGAAAAAATATGTATATTTTATTGAGATATAACTGCAACATACAAAAATTCTAAAACTTGCTCGAGAATTGACCACCAATTTGCTGATTTCATAAATGTTGAATGAACATTTCAGATAGGTTTAGGAATGTAAAAAGATAGGGAATCTCAGTAAATTCGTTAAAATCCTTTTCATACGATATAACCTCTTGCTACACGAAAACTCAGAAGGACATCATATCACTTTATCCCTTTATCTTCTACAAAAGAATTAAAAGATTCTTTTTCATATAAAATTCATACAAAATCTGATTTTTAATGTTTTATAGGAATATAGAAAGATACGCATTAAAACTCGTATTCTTGAATTTAAAAAGAGAAACAAATGTTACTGTTTTCTTGATGTAGTCAAGTTATCGAGTTTCAGTGTTGGCGAAGGACTTTGGATTAAATGTCGGCTTGGCGACTGTGGTAAAGTAAATGAATGAGAAAGTGGAAGCAATAAAATCCAAATATCGCGTATAATGAAGGGTATCCGATCAATTAAATAAAATTCACTCCGGCGACTATTGTTTTGGTTTATCGCCATTCTCTTCCATTGCACTAAGAAATTAAAATATACTGTACACAATATAACATATTTATTCACACCAAGTATGTTTTTTGTAAATTTCCTTTTTATGAGAATTTGTGTGGATAGGTATATTATTTTGTGGAGTGTATATTTTAATTTCTTAGCGCAATTTCAGAATTGAGTTCCACAAGATTTCACAAGAGACTATTAATTTTGTGTTTCTTTTCATACAAATAGCTCAGTAAAGTTACACAAATTGGATTCTCGAATGCCGCGTAGGAGAGAAAACTTGAATAGCAAATCAAGTTAAATATGCTCGCGCGTGTTTGCATATGTCCAGGGCCGTTGTAAATGCGGGGCAAAAGGGGCACAAATTCGAGGGGTCCGCAAAATGGAAGTTACAGTTTTCCGAATTCGGAATTTTGTGAAGTTCTTTCTTATTGCATTTTCACAAATTTTGAACACCGAATTTGAGTTTTAAATTTTGCAGTATTTAATATGGATAAGAGGAAAGTATCCGATCCGATATAAAATCTTTGAGCATTTATCAAAGATGGGGATGAAAAAGAGTTAATACAAATATGGAAGAGAGTTAATTGTACTAACTATAAATTCGTATTTCCAAACCCAACCTACCTTCTGTTAAAATTAGAGGAGAAATTCCATAAATTCTTTTGAAAAATTTTTTTACTATTCAAATCTTCACTTTCATTTGAATACTCTTGCGAAAGTGGTAAAAACCATTATAAACACTCACATACATACAATGAGACTTANTAATAAATCCTTTGCATTAATTTTTATCTTAAATAAAATCGTAATTCCCCATCGCAGTAAAATCCCAGCACGAAAAATGCAATTACTCCAGTAAATAACTTCGATGGGAAGGAATTTTAAATTTTAGGGGAAACAAGGACAATTGCAGATTTTCTAATTTTGTGTTCATACATGACTTAAATAAACTGCCACTCATAGAAAATCTTCCCTAAATAACTCAAATGGGCGAGAAGGGCGTCGTTGATGAGAATGATAATGGAATCCTTTCATCAAAACGCAAAACAAATTCCTAAAATAAGCACGATAACTATTTAAATTATTATTAACATTTCTGAGAGAAACGTGATGGATCTTAAAAGTTAACCAACAATTACAATATCAAAGAGATTACGAATTTTACATATTCATCTTTCGGTAAAAAAATCAGATACCTTATCTTTGGAAAGGAATACTTAGACAAGATGTGAGTGGTAGCATTTTCTGCATGAGCGGATATGTTGAAGAAAAGGTCAAAAAGGGGTCGACATGAGAGCGATCGACAAATTGACAGATTTGCTAAATGAGAGGACCTTTGAAGGACGGAATGAGTCACTTATTTGACATTTCAATCTGACAGAGTCGACGCCTACTCAACCAAAGCGTCAAAATATTTTCAACAGCTCAACCAACTTATCGCTTCAACGGCCGATGTCGCTTCCCAGAGACAATGCGGTCCAATGTGTTAAGGTGTCAATCGAAACGTAAATGATATATTTAGCCGTTATTGACGCCTGCAGAATGGTCAAAGGCACGAGTGTTCAGATACGGGAGGCCACAGTGAGAGAAATATATAAGGAAAGAAAGATGAAAAATCGATTTTGCCGAACAACGATTGTTTATAATATTAATGGACACTGACTTTGAAAGTAGTATTGATTACTCAAAAGGTACACTTAAGCTATAAAATAACTATCGGAATGCAATAAAATAAGCGTAGGCTCTTTCGAATGTAGTTTTAAAATGTTTGCAAAAGAACAGTAAATTTTCCAAAGATAAAAGTACGTATTTAGAGTATTCTTGTGTTGTAACAAACCTTGGATTGCGCGCAGAATTCGTTTCGGAGACGTAATCCAAAGCACTTGAATATCAAAGCGATTTTCCATTAGAAATAATAGAAACTCAGATGATGATGATTCGTTCCAAAGCCTCCAAAGAGTAAAGCGAAGCATTTTGTACCGTTACTTAATCTGCATTGTCTAGTAAAGAACTTTGGGTTGAATATTCTTCCAGAACGTAATCACCACAACATGCAAGCCCATAATGGTCGAGGGAAATGAATTTTAAATCTACCCCGGAGTTTAAAACTGAAAAATACAATTTTATTACTACCCCAGTATTCACAAGGAATTAACGGAAGCGAAATATCAATACGTAACTTGGAGTCGAACCCAGTTATTATACTTTCCAGACAAGGATGGGGAATCATTTGCCATTGGTGGGCCGCACATTCCACTCGAAAGATGGAACCATAAGGTTGAATAGGAGTGGAGTATCGCGTGCGTCGAAGAACAAAACTTTGCGAAGGAAAACGAACTTAACTGAATCAGAATATTTTCCAACATATTTCAACTAGAACTGATTAACAAGAACAAAACCAACAGAATTATTCAAATACCTACATATTTTCAGGAATTACACGCCTAAGAAAGGTCGTATACGGTCTATAGACCGCATCCACCCAACCTATACAAGCAACTCTAGAAAATGGGAGATGTAGGTTCGAGTCTTAATCACGCGTGACTTTTTCGCATCTGTTTTTTCGTTGGGGTTTTTTTCAGGAGCACTGGTGAAAGTGAGGTTTATTCCAAACCCTTTTACTGTAATTCTAAAGACATTCGAAGGGCAGTTGAGGATTGTTTTAGCAGGACATTGTGATGGAGAGCAAGGGATATGGGGGCGGGGCAGAGGGTGGGGACGAGACGAGGCGCCTCAGCGCGTGTCGCGGGGGCGGAAAGAGGCGGCGGGCACCTTGAGAAGGAAACGATTAATGCAGAGGAGACCCAAAGGTGACTTCGGCAGCAAAAAGGCCATCTCTCGGAGATTGAGAGGAAAGGGTGGTGTCGTGACTATCCTCCTGTTTATTCTTGAGACACGGAGGAAAAAACTGTTCGAAGAAGAGCTTAAAACGGCAAATAAAAGACAAAGTCGAGTCCCGGTGTAAATGACGCGTCGTATGTGCGTTTATTCAGTTAGCAAATGCGTGTCTTCGGAGAGAACGTTGTCAGAAGAGAAGTGTTTGGTTAGTTTCGGCATGCGTTGCTGGAAAACTCGCTTACGATGCCTCTACATACATGCGTGTCATTTGCATCCTCTCATTCGAGTGGATTAATTAAAACCAAAGAGTAGTCGACGAATAGGAGAAAAAGACGATTTCCATGCGAATAATGAATTTATGGTCTTCGTTCTGTTTATCCTGAAAGCCTCTTCGAATGAGTTACATTGTAGAGTGATTTCTATTTAACCAATGCTACAAATATCAATCTAAAAACGATTTAAAGGACTATCTGAAAGCCAACGCGTTCGACTTCGGTCTGATCCGGGTTCGATTCCCAGTGGGGGCCAACGTGCAAATGACCTCAGCTGTCGAAGCACTTTGAACAATACAACTACTTCAATGATTATTAAAGTTATCCGCGATCTCCAATATTATAAACAGAAAAACTGAACCTGATAAGTAGTACTAGAAGCTCTATTACCAAAGATATGTAATGAAATAGAAGTGATAGACTACTGCTTGGGCCGTGACTTCATGGTTAGAATCCAAAAAAGAAGGAACTAAAAGCGAGCCTTTACTTTACCTCACAATAATTCATTTCAAGCGACCTACGTTTCGACGGGACGTCATCGGGTGAAAAGGCAAAGAGATACAAATGCGCATCCATGGAAAATAGTCGAGTAAAAATCGTTGGAAGATAAATCTGTTAATTACTTCCTTTGGGGCCATGTGTTTAATTGAAAAAAAAGGCAATACAAATTCTAGAAAGTTAACTTTTTGTCCATGAGATTCTACAGAAAAGCGCTGCAATAGAAAATTATAAAAGGTACAGCGAAAGACGATACGTTCCTTAAAATATTGTTACAAGAAATCAGATAGTGATATCCAAATGCTTCAGTAGGATGGTAATATTTAAACAAAGACTCAATTTACTTCATAAGTTCAGAGAAGATACTTTCGTTGAAGATGTAGCTGATATTATCCCTGTTACATTGGCCGTTCTGATTCTGAGAGAAAAATCAGAGAAAAAGATGCCAAAACAAGTCGTTTCAAAAATTCATTTTTTACATTACATACATCATTACATTTTTAATTTAATGCTCATGAATTTTCTTTTTCCGTATTAAAAGCAATATAGCCATCTGTCAAATATAAATCGGGTGCGAAGATATAGATAGAAATTCACGTTAATCGGGATTGATATTTCGTGTAGTGAATAAGTTCCTGTTGCTATTGTTTTCCTTCGAGAGAAATTCCTTACGATAATGAATGGCATCGGTGCGTCAGAATGTCGAGTCGAAATTGACACCCGTATTTCAGATGGCGTCTTCAAAAACAGAAACGTACCCTTCGTTTTGGTCGGATGGAAACCCCAATGGAGTGCTGACGAATTAATGCCAAAAGGGAAGGAGATGAATGTGGACACTGCGGTGTGACAATAAATGGGCGGAATAAAGATACGCTTGCGAATAGCTCAAATATCGGATTGAAGGGGAAACGCAAAGTTGGGGGAAAGTGCGTTGTACGAGGAAGATGAAAAAGAAGGCTTAGTAGGGAAGAATATCAGGCAGAGGGGAAAGCTGTGTTCGGGAAGACGTTCGGAATCCATGAGATGGATCGATCGGATTCGGAGCTGTACTTTGGATGAGGAAAATATTGGCGGAGATTTTGATTGAATGGGATTACAGAGGGACTGACCAACGAGAAGAGAAAGGACCTTGGGTTTTTCCATTGATCATGATGACAAGTAGATATGGCTGAGATTGACGAATTGACATCTATTTTATGGATCGTTATGCAGTGGTCGAAATCCTTTCTTACAAAGATTATCACCATTGAGGGCTTTCGGAAAGCATCGTCATGGAAAGATAGTATTTGCCATCCGTCAGAGTTTTCCTTCGGATGACGTTTAATGCTATAGAAACGATATCATGCTTAAGAAAGACTTTATAATACTATAAGGATACTCTTTTATAAATCCTTAAAGATTAAATTTCGATGCCTGAGTGGATAAATTTTATAATGCATCGACTATTACCTTTTCTTTCGGTTTTCATTTCATATTTATTCGCTCAAAAGTAATAAATTGAGTCTTATTCATTAACATTAATATCTCGGACGATAAATCGCCCAGTTGAAATGAATCCATTTGTACATTAATGATTAAACAAGAAAAACCAGAATTAACATTCTCTTCGTAATATAAAGTACATATATTTGGATAACCTTCCAGGTCAATCACACAAATATTCCTCAACCGTCAATTAAAAATAATTATCAAATAATATAATCAATATTTTTTGACCGGCGATTGTAGAAATCCATGAAAAAGATTAAAATAAAATCTAAAGTCCTTCATAACTTCCACCAGATTTTTAATAAACGAACGATTCCGGCTAAAGATCGGCCATAATAAGGTTCGATGGAATCTCCTTAAATGGGAATATTTGTAAAATCTCGAGATACCAAAGAAAAGGGAATTCGCCATAAATTATAAACTGTGAGAAATATGGTATTACATTCCAAAATTCACCAATTTCTACTCTACAAGTGAGAGTCTTCTTGGGCACCCGTGATACAATGGTCGTGAAATGGTGGAGAGAAAGAAACTTCAACGCATGCGAGAAATATTATAATGTCTCTCCCAGTGAGTATAGTGAATAAATGAAATCAAAACACATCCGAGGAAATAGTCTCCTTAATCCATTCATTTCCGGTAGAATTCTTCACTACGCCATGTGAAACACAAGGGAGACTGCTTCCTCTCTCTCAATCCGAAGAAATGGTGACAATAGCGATGCGATGTCTCCATTCGCCACGTCTTCGGAGGGGCGGAAAGTATTCAGGATGCATATCGGGGCGAATGCGGTTTGCGAATTCGGCAAAAGAAAAGAGAACAGAAAATCAATTTTCTCACTCGGCGGAGCAATAACAGGAGAGGGTGTTGCTTGCGGAAATGAAGGGCGTGTTTCAGAAAGGCAATGTGCGGAAGAGGGTCGCATCGGAGGAGGGATTGTGCATCTGCAGAGTGAAAAACTCCAAGTCTTATCTTTCCCTTTGTATGGGACGTGGGATTTTGGCCCTTAATTATGGACCAATCGCCTCAACTACGCAATGGAAATTCCACCGTCTATCACATTTCGTTAGTCTCATGCCATAACAGTGCTTGTGCAAGAAAGTTATCATCTCAGCTCGACTTCAGGATTTACCACACTTGCGGCTGTCTTATCCAGTTTGAGGGTTAAACACTGTTTTAATAGCTCGTCTACGTTATTAAGCAAGTTGAAAAGATTTTGAATATTTAATGGGACATAAGAAAATGCCTAATAACTACTTCTATTCTGACTCCGTTTCTGATTCTTCCCTGCAAGACTCAACATGCTTTCTCTGTCTTAGTACACGCATATGAATATCTTTTGCTTTTTTACATGTAAACTGAAAATTTAACTTTTGTATTAAATGTTACTGCAGTGCATGGTTTAATTTTGATATTTTATTTACATTCTTTAAATTTTTGATTGAGAAATTGACGTAACCACTGGTGAAATTTTAAATATCCTTGTGCAAATTGTACTTTCAGCTTTTTTTTTCCTCATTACTTTGTTATTACTGCAATATTTCTCTGTTCTTCAATATCTCATTGTTTCTTTTTCCCTGTGGCGTTATTATTTTTTTTAGTTTTACTAAGTTTTATTTTACGTAAATTCTACTTCTCTCGTTTTTTGTATCTTCTGTTTCTGTACTTTCTACATGAATGTGCATTCATTGTTTTTTTCAGGCTCGTTGCTGACAGTTTACTTTTTCTTATTCGCTCGCTTTCTTATTAGATTTTGTTTGCTACTGTCGGTAGGTTTTCGCATGTTTTTTACGCATCCCTTCTCGTGGGCGTTTTCCAGCAGGGTTTTATTTTTCCCCCTTTTTTTGTTTGGTAGCAAGAAAGTAGTTCGTGCATCATTTAATTTATTATTTACTGAATCCATTTCAATTTTTGAGAAAAGGAAGATTTTAACCCTATATTTAACAAACGAATTCGGAAATTCTTCGTGCGGAATAGAATACCTTATCAAGAGCTGTCTCGTGTCGCAGGGGAAGTGGTGGGCGTATGGCAACGTGTTTACGGGGAGACTTATGGAGGGGATTCCGCCCACGAGGCGACGCTTCCCTGGGCGCCAGCGACGCTGACGGCTTCATTAAACAACGTCGCATCGAAAGCGATCACAGGCCGTCGACTCGCCTTTTCACTCTCTATGAACACAACCACATTGCTATCAATATATGCCAGCATCTTTATAGAAACTGCAATGATTAGATCGGGAGTAAAGAATTCACAGCTTAAAGTGTATAGTTCAAGTCTCTGTAAAGGCACGAAAGGGTTAAAATTATTTTTTTCATGATTATTATTGAGAATTAGATAATTTAGAAAACACTTAAAAAATATATTTGAGTCTCAACTGAGGTATAAAACGTATATAATGTCCAAAAAAAAACAATTCTAAATTCGCGCGACCTGCAAATTTAGGCGCCCGAGTGGCAACAGGGAAAGCAATATCCCAAAATAGGTAGAGGATAGTTAGCCAAATAACCCATCGCGATTGAATTATAACATTTTTCAATTATGTTTCTGGAAAATTTGAGGACCGTTCTCTAGTAAATCAAATTTTAATCGCAATATGAAACCAGCACAAATACCACACTTACGTGTCTGGGAGAATTTTGTATGTGCCTGGAGTCGAACCCAAGACTGTATTGGAAAAAATGTTAGATGTTTACAGAAGCATGTCTTCTATCAGTATCTCGATTCTCAAATCCTTACAGTGCCAGTAAACTTCCGAAAATACGCACGATGGATTCGTATGGGAAAAACAGGGAATCTAGGGGCTTCCTACGATCGAACCCGACAACTAAGATCGATATTTCACATTTACTCCGGTTATTCTATTGAATGCCACACGACAAAAAGTCAATAAAGCAATCGCTTAATCGAAATCCGCTTCCTACACTTAGAAAAGTAACTGATACTGGAGTAGCCAACTAATGTTTATCTGAATAAATGTTGACAGAAGATGTAAATAATGTTTGGAAGGTGAGAAGATTAAATATAGCAGCGAAATATAAGTTATTAGTAAAGAAAATGGGAGAAAATATGACCTACTTTTTTCTACGTTGGTTGCCAAACCGATTTTCAAATGCAAATTTTTCATATACAAAAGCCCTGTGGTCTCAACGATCGGAAGGATGTTCATTAATTTCGAGCAAGGAATATAATCTGAAAGTCTTGAGCGAATCCAGGCTAGATAAAGGTGATACTCCCCTTGTGAGAAAGAGATTTTACCCATCAGTCTCGTCTCAGGGCAGAACATAGGATTAGAAAGTCGCTTGGCGGTGTTTTCTTTAGTCACAATCT
Organism: Ladona fulva; assembly: GCA_000376725.2. NCBI lineage: Eukaryota > Metazoa > Arthropoda > Insecta > Odonata > Libellulidae > Ladona > Ladona fulva. The sequence goes on along the minus strand of KZ312453.1, from coordinate 453,714 downwards.
CAAATAGTGAACATATCGAATAAACCAGAGTGGCGGCGCAGTATTTGCAGGGATGTTGACCATAGTCTTGGAGAGAGATGTACATTGAAATATTTATTCGACTTTACTTCATGGCAAGAGAAAGCAAACAGATCCTTAAATTCTACATCCTTACGTATAATTGTCGTGCTGTCCGTCCGTCTGTCCGCCACACTCTCTATTTCAGAAGACAGGGATATGAGGCAAAGAGAATTGTGTTTCTGTGAGGTAGAAAGCCCCAGGAAAACTATGTATTCTAATTTGTGAGAAGGTTCCAATTTGAATCCAGGAGAAATGCACGTAAAAGTCCGTGATCATGTCTTGCAGATTTTGTTTAATTTACAAAACTTAAATTAGAAATAATGGTCCTCAATAATCGATAAATGAAAGGAAATTTACTGTAGAACCTCATGTGAAATACTGATATATATTTTAATTTGCAAGATTTTAATAAAATAAACTTAACTTAAAACTCTATCACGATATGCTTGGAAAATTTCAGAATTTTTTTTACGAATTCTGATTTCATAGCTATCATTGACAAAATACTTCTTCACACATTTAATTTTGAGCAAATTAATTGGAATTTATCCATCAAACCATCTACTGGTCATAACTATATCGAATCATCACAGAATTTCAATTGACACTTTCTGGCTTAGATGTAGATAACTAGACGTGTGCAATAAAAGGAATACTTTTAGAATAAGTTTCGTTATGCTTAACGAGGATGTTTACTAGTATTTTATAAATTTACTTAATGTTATATCTAGTATAAATTAATTCAGTACCCCTCGGCTCTAATGGACTTCTTAAAAAGAGACACTCATAATTGAAACGCAAGCGTGCGATGCTGTCACATTCATCGTGTGTTCATAGAAAGGGCATTAACGACCTTCCTCACCCGGATTAAAAAGCCTTCCTCTCGCTCACTCTTCCTAATTATTTAATCGCCTCATTCAACGCACCCGAAATAACGTCACGAGCTCCATAAATTTCCTGCGATACGGCGTCGCCGCAAATTTCAGCGCTGCATTGACCGTTTGTCCCCTCAAAGAAGAAAAAACGGCAAAACAAAGTCTCTAAGCCCCTTTAAAGAATATTAAAAAAAAGCGACGGATCTTTCCTCTCAATATTTCATTTGTAATCCGGCTACGCTCTTGTTAAAAAGGAAGGATGTTTAAAAGATTCACAATGCTGTCATTTCACATGGGAGACCCCGCCGTGATCCTTGTTTACTCCCGGATTATGTCCTTGTTTTATTTCCCGATAACCGCAAAGCAAACATTTAGCGAGCGGCAAACCCATTTCTCCATTCCGATGTCCGGCTAAGCAAACACTCGCGAGGTCAGAGAGGAAAGCACGAGGAGAATGGCAGTCTTCACCCGGACGACTTGTCGGCGATGGATTATGCAATGGGAGGAGAAAAAGAGTAACGAACCTTTTGATATGTCAAGGCGATGATGGATACGACGGAGGTGAAAAAGTGCGCCCCTCCCACACAAAAAGAATAACGAATTGCGACGGTGCTGCCACGGAGCGGAGGTTATTGAAAGCTTTGGGCTGCTTAACCGGTGTTGCCGTACGAAATTTGGAGTTAGCGCCTTATAAACTTCCGGATAGGAGTCGTATATAGCGCGAAAAGCGCTATGCAATGCGATAAGGATTGAAAATATAGTATTAACAGTTAGCCTTAATGCTATCACGAATTTGTTATGACTATTTATTATTCTATTCCTTCTTGGGTAAAATACGTTATTTGCCTATTTTATTCCAATACTAAATTTTACTTTTCACATCTCGCGTACACCTTTTGGCTTCATCAATACGTATATCTTCACACGCAGTCCCAATTACTCTTCGAGCCATCTAAGTATTGAACATAGCAATGTCTCTTCTCACCAGGTTCTCACATTCCCTTCATACACGCGCTCTCTCTTCATTTATCATTTTTGTGACTGGAAAACTCTATTTGCGCGCACACTCTTTTATACTAGCCAAGTAGCCTTTCCCTCAATTATTAAATACTCCAACTATCACTAAACATGTATTTGACAAAATCCGTAAATCTTTAACTCAAGTCCTCCATCCTTAAGGCATACATTGTGATACCTTAATTTTGATAATTGAAAGCCCTTTTTTCTAAAATATACTGAGTGCATATATCAAATTAAATATTTATGGGACTTGTATTTTTGATACTGTATTCATATACACTATATTACAGTTTTACCTTATTTTTATGCATGTCTGTATTCAGCCCGAAGGCAGGTTGGGACCTCATTCCCTCTACCATGCCACGAAGAGCTATGAGAGGGAAATGAGGCTTACTAGATAAGATGAGGAGCGAGGTAGATTGCCCTTGCTCTCCTCGCTGAGCCAGAATGCTGTAAGATGAACATGTCCAAGTTGGTGAAATACAATGACTCTACGAGTACCACTTTTCGTAATATTGCATAAGGAGAATCTTTAATGCTGTCATCCAGCATAACTCATACCTCAGTAGCTTTTATATTATCACATCCACGAACAACACTGAGATAAAAATAAATAAAAGAAACATTTTTCTCCATCCCGTCCCAAAATACAATTTATAAATATTTCATTCGTCAAGATATGGCAGCAGGACCTATTGTGTTTATATTAAATGCATTCTTGCGTTATTGTTGCATAATGCTTGTATTATTGTTTTTTACTATCAACGATAATTTATTTTAAATAACTTTTATATTTTGTTTATATTATTCGTATTTTTTAATTAAATGTGTATCAATCTTGTTACAAAATGTATGTATTAATGTTGTTACAGTTATTAAAAGTAATATATCAAAATATATCGTTCGTGAGCTCTCACCGGCAATCTGAAACCGAAGTCGAACGTGTTACCAATATAGAAGGGGCCAAACTTTCTTAAATTTTGAGAAAAGTGCAATTTAAATTTGTAAACCAATGTAAGTGGAAAAACTTCCGCAATATATATTATATTTGCCATAAATTCAGTCTCTCTCGCTTCTGCTCTAACATACTCCTATAACTTAAACAAAATCGAGCATATTTGTAGTAAGATATCGTAGAAAGCACTTAAATTAGGCCATCGCTTTTCCTAAGATTAGAATATGCAGACCTTAGAAGCGCTAAACCTGGTGCGAAATGCGCCAAAACTGCAAAAATGAGGTTAGTGCATTAGATTCGCTAGAATGCGCGCGATGTCGGAGAAAGTTCAGTACATTTATCCGCCGAGGAAAAAAGACGTGTTAATGAATGGTGGTCGATGAGCGGTAGCATTCTAAGAAAGATGGCATTTCATAACTCATTTGTGTCTATTCCGCAAACATATTCTCTTGTTGAGATGAAAATGATAAATCTACTGAGAAAACGCGGATTCGCCGAATGAAAATGACGACGTGAACTACAGTGTGGACTGAGCTCGCTTTGAAGATGCTGAGTTCGCTGAACCACGATTTTTTAACTCTATGACCGATAGCGCTGACGATCGTGTCACCGAGTTAGAAATATTTAGGTAGAGAATGAAATACTATATATATAAAGCAAATCTCTGTCCGTCCGTCTGTCCGTCCCCCTATTTATCTCAGAAACTGCTTGACTTAGAGATCTGAAACAAACTGCATTGTGTTTCTACGATGCAGAAACCCCCAGAAAAACTATTTTCATCTCGTATAATCAGTTAGTATACTTTTCCACATGAAATGTTCGTAAAATAGGTTTTCGTTACCTGCAGAGGTTTTTTCTTTTACAAAATTAAGTTAGAAACAATAGTCCCACGAAATCAAGAGAAGTGTCAAAAGAAAGAAAAAGGATTATAGATTCTTATTTTAGTCGTTAAATATTGATGTAGATCCGAAATTTCGAGGACATTGATAATACACATGGACATTTCTTAAAATATTTGGGAAATAAACAACCCATCCCTTTGACGACTAAGGCCATTGTTGAATGTTGATTTCATGAATTATCCCATGTAAGTGCACGGGGATAATCAGTTCTTATAATTTTCATAAGAAATTTACGTA